>OX276373.1:9302266-9679766 GCA_946251855.1 Alsophila aescularia
AGATATATGTACTGTGGTTTTACCCAAAGAAACTAAAAAACAACATTTTTATTCACACCAATATATAAAAGTGAAAATGTTTGATTGTTTGGGGAGTTTTAACGCGATAACGGCTGGACAGATTTTGATGAAATTTGGAATGGAGATAGCTAATCAATTGCTATAAGGAACGGTTGCCATGGAAACGAAATAACAAATCTGTCAAAAAACGTCAAGAGCGTTGGTGCTATACCTACTTTTGCATTGGTTTTTAATACTTATTTATAAGAACATAGGAAGGTTTTTTTCGCGATAAACTTTAGTCCGCGTGGACGACGTCGCGGGCGAAAGCTATCATGATATATTTATACACGTGATGATATTGCTTATACGTGATAGATTGCATACAACAAAAAAAAACATATTGGTTAATAGCTCTAGAAATTCTGATGCTTTGACCGGGACGAACGGACGGACGAACAGATTGACGGACTTTTAAAAGGATCTTTAAAAGGTTTCTTGTTAAACCACAGGACTCCAGTCAACGGGGACAACAAAACTACTGGTTGATCGAGTCTTAAGAAATTGACTGTGCTCACCTTGATGAGCACATCCTACAAGCCTACAATAAACTGAACGTGAAAACCTACATAGTTTCTAATCAGACCTTTCCCGTAACTCACTACCTTTAAGCTACAATTATCGCCGGCGCCTCACCACCCCTTAATAACGCAGGCCTTGACTTGAATAGGACTTTGACTCCTTTCTAAAAAATTAAGTTGTAAAAAGGAGATTAAATTAGGGCGAGTGTTTTGAAGAAAAAGAGGCAAAGTTTTTATCAATTCGGGTTTAAGGGTGAAAGTTAGTAAACGAGTGAAGATGGCCACAGGCATTCGTTACTGGAGATGATAAGGAAAATAATGAAGAATTCGAGATGATAAACTAAACGATTATTTTTGATAAAACAGGGATGTTTAAATGATTTAATTTATATTTGAATCAGTACTGAGGAGCTGAAACCGGGGTTTAGGATATCAAAGTCTATATAAACACAATCATCATCCGCCCGTTTCCGATTTCGATGCGGTTTTTTATGTTTGAAAGCTGATGAGATCGAGATGGTGTTTAGTTAGATTGCCAATTCTACCTAAAATAACACCAGAGAAACCTTTCACCCACAGTTACCCAATCGAAACCGGAGAGGGTCACTAGTCAAATAATACAAGAACAAATTAAAAGTACTTTATAACACCCCCGACGAAAACAAAGGAAGTTGCCATCGGCCCGTATTAAAATTAGTTTATTCAAAAACATCATCTTACAAGTAACTTTTTAAATGTTCTTCAGTAGAGTATAATGAAGAAGTCAAAATAATTCAACGTTAAATTGCAATAATTCAACAAGTAAAATTATTATAAAAATACATAAAACCCAATTTCGTTTTTTTTCATTGAATACGAGCTGACCGCCTGAAAAAATAATCACACTAATATTATAAAGACGAAAGTTTGTATGTTTGTAAAGGGTAAGGGTGTGTGTGTGCTTGTTGGTTATTTCTTCCCGCTTAAACGGCTGAACGTATTTGGATGAAATTTGGTACGGAAGTAGCTTATAACTTAGATTGTGTTACTTTTGATCCCGGAAAAATGTGTGGTTCTTGAGGGACGCGGGTGAAACTGTGGGGCGCAGCTAGTATTTATATAATTTTAATGTTTATTTTTTCTAACATATTTTACTTTACTTTAATAGTTGCAATTGCAACATTAGTAGTATTTACATTAATATGAATAATCAAAAATTGTTTATTTTTTTAAGAAGCTTAAAGGAAAATTGCTACTGTTTAGTTAAAATAATTATATATTTTTGAAATGGTCTTTTAATTCTTGACACTCCATATATTCTATAGCACTCTCGTGATCAAGACGAATCCAATGATACCTCATTTATCAAAATCCAGTAAGAAACCGCGCCTAAGAAACGTACAAACTTACAAACAAACAAACATACATACAACCCAAACACATAACCCTCCTCAGTCGGGTAAAAAATAGCCGTGACACTCATGCGATCAAGACGAGTCTATTGATACCTCACTTGTCTAAATCGGCCCAAGTTTTTAGTTTGAACACATTACCTTTCCTTGCTTGAAAGTAGTCGGGTAAAAAAGAAGCCTATGCACTTTATACCTGAAGACAAATTGATTAATACCTCGTTTTTAAAATCAGACCAACAGGAGCGACGTTATGGTGGATCATTCATATACAAACATCTGTTACACTGTTCAACTCATTACCTTTCCATTGCTTCGCCGTTCTCGGGTAATGAAGAAACTCCTGTGATATTGAATTTGATAATGATACATTTTTGCAAGTAAAGAAAATTGAGTACTTTTGTTACTTAAAACCGTTTCTTTGTGTTTCTGTAAAATTAACATATTATGGTATGTGGTAGTGGTTATGTATTCGCAAGTTGTGATATCGTGGAAGACCTCTAACCTAGCAATATTATAAACATATTGATTGCTTAACCAAGAGGTTTACTTCTACCCCTTACGTAAATCTAATCGAAAACATTGTTCGGAGATCGGTTAACTCCAGAACTCATCTCCGGCGAGATATTCGCTTCTTGAAAAAGGAGTTCATCATAAAGAGTCCCTCCTTCTGCATGAAGTCGGCCAATCGCTGACCTCTTTGGTTCCGCTGTCCAAATCCAAACTGCCCCACTCTCAGTTCATCGCCATTCCTCATGCCCAGCCGTGCGTTGAAGTCCCCCATCACCACTGTGGAGTGTGTTTTCGGGGCATGTATGGCATTAGAAATGTCGTCATACATAGCCTCCACTTCATCGTCCGGGCGTTTCGAGTGTGGGGCGTACACCTGTAAGACCTTCAACGAATACCGTTCGGTAATTATGAGAATAAGGTATACCACCCCACACCACACATATGATACTTTTTATCATCATCATCATCATCATCATCGTCTCTCATGCGGGTGAAGCTGCGGGGTGCAGCTTGTTGTAAATAAACAAAAAACATAGAAGGCATATATTTTATATCCATACAAATTGAAATAACGAGGAAACGAATGACAGTTACTTTGACCTTTATGAATCACCAACGATGCCGCTATCGCGTCGGTATATATCTCTGAAAATGTACCTAAGAGTATATCCTTAATTATTATTATCAAGCATTTCGTATAGTATTCTCAAATTGTTCATTTCTCTTTTTGCAGTACCAACAGCGCACGCGCAAGGAGTGATGGGGAAAAAAGCAGCACTTCCTTGCGACATCCAGCCTCTTGCAGGAGATGACCATGTCTCCATGGTGCTGTGGTTCAAGGAACAAGACGGGGAGCCACTTTACAGGTAGAGTTCAACTACGATAGTATCTCACGACAACCAGTCGAGAAAACTTAGGTTACTCGATTAGTTGTCGTGAGTCAGAATATATATATATATATATATATATATTATCGGTGAGAGAATTTTGTGTATTGGTAATACTGCACCCACAAGAGCATGTGAAGCTTGGTTGTGCTTCATTAATATTGTCCCAAATACGTCGACAGATGCATTTCTTTATTGGAGCTAGATGGGATTGGGCTCTCCTCGCTTGGAAATACTTGGTGGAAAGACCCCATTGAGACCCCATTGTTGTGACCTTAAAACTAATTACAAAATAATATACCTATTATAATCACTTTTTACAAAATATTATTCTTAAATACTATTAGTAGTCTCTGACGTGCAAATTTTCACTTCTGACGTTTGACTGGCGAGGTTTGTCAAACAAACTTGACAACACACAAATTCAAAGTCAAGGTTTGGTGCCACTAACTTATCTCTTCAGTTAACAAAAAAAAAGGAACTAATGAGTCCCTATACTTCATTGTCAATATCTTGTCAATATCGTAAGGATACTCGTAGTGGCACCTCGCTTGACTGAACAGATAAGTTGTTGGCACCTTATTCTAATTCCTAGCTGACCTACTATGTAGTACTATTATTTATTCTGTGCTACTATGGTTTTAATAAAACTGGACCTGAAATGATCTTTAAAAGTAAATTCATGAATGAAAAACTTTGAAGTCTAAAAAGTCGTTGAACTGACGCTATTCGCCATAACGCGTGAAACACGCCACCGCGGTACTTAATAGGTAATTATGTTACATCCTGTATATAGCTAATTTGGTGTCCATCCTTCACTAGCTACGACGTCCGGGGTCGGCTTGCCTCGCAGCCCAAGCTCTGGTCATCGCCGTCTGGGTTCGGCCCGCGAGCATACTTCCGCGCCGCGGCGTCACCTGCTGTACTGTTTGTGGACAGCGTTGTGACCAATGACGCTGGAGTGTACCGCTGCAGGGTTGACTTCAAAAACTCGCCCACGAGGAATCTGAGAGTTAACTTTACAGTTATTAGTAAGTACACATCTAAAGTAATTTGAGCTTTACCCTCAGTACTTTGTTCGATTTTTATTTAATTGGCTTTTGTATATTTGTAATGATTTGAATGAAAATCGATCTAGTTTGTGCTATAGAATAAGCCATGTCTCACAAGCAAGATGAACATTTTCAATTTATACTACACTCGCCTATGTGCCTAATAGAATCTCGGGAGGATCATTTTAAACTCTCTTTATCGAAACCAAACATCAACATTTTTCGGATTCTTAATGATATATTGCAAAAGTAGCATTAATATCTTATTGCATTAATGTAAAAGTAAATACATTCTAACCTTCAATTCTGGTAGGGCACTACAATGTTATTCGTACCTATTTATAAAGAGCTAAATAAAAAGCAGGTGCACAGTTATTATCTTAATATCTCACTATTATTCTGCCATGCAGACTGCCAGTCCTAAAATCACTTCATGTAACACTGTCTCGGGACCTATTATTGTTTTCCTACTACTATGCCCGTCCACATCCTCCTCTACAGAATTTGAATACATAGAAGTTACCGAGCGAGAGTTTGTGCTACAATCTACATACATTTCAGCTAAAAGACGTAGTTTCCGCTCATGTAGGCACAGACTTTGCTTCACCGTGTTTATTTCTTTAGAGCAACATTTGCAGAAGGTAGACATGCTTGCTAGAATCAAAATAATGTATGGTTTTATTATAGATATTTACTGTATACGTTTTCAAACGAATATATTATTTACTAGCTGTGCCCGCGGCGTTGCTCGCGTAGTACTTATTCTGGGATATAAGGATCCTATGAGTTATTCCAGTACCAAAAGTACCAATATAGGTAACTACCTTCTGTGTTAACAAACTTAAGTAGCGACCTGACATGGCCGTGATAGGTTGGAAGACGAAGGTGGGTTCGAAGCGTAGCGAGCACCCGCCTTCGTCCTCTAACCTATCACGACCATGTCGGATCGCCACTGAAGGTTGTAGACAGAAATCTGTGTTACGGTAGCATCTCAGCTCGGCTATAAAAGTTGGGTTTTCGCTTTTTTGAAAACATGCCTAACGCCAACACGGTCTCTATGTTATAATATATTATCAATATCCCAAGATATAATAAATGCGCAGTTGTCTGTATATATTTATGTGCATGTTTTCAAATAAAACTTGGCTCACTTCAGAAAATTACAGCAGCCTTAAAAGTTCAAAACAATCTACCAAACCAACCAACGAATCTAATTAGAAACCGCAAATACTTTCGAACACATTGCTGTTTTTTTCCTATATGAGAGACGACTGTCAACGACGCCTGCCCTCAAGCGTGTGGCTGGCCCCACAGAGTAATATTATGTATCTATTATTTCCCTATCTTCGCGCCCAACAGGGGTAAAGCTCAGTGGCGCCTCTGTATTTAGCTAATGGAACTATTGCTTCATGAAAAGTTTTTGTTGAGTGCAAAAGTTTTTGAGGCTACTCGGATACGAACCTGGGAATGACGGCACGTGAGTTGGGTACTGACACCACTGCGCCACGAAGGATCTTAGACACTGGTCAAAAATTTAGTGTCCACTTCTGTCTTTTCACTTTGTTTGTAAACCATAAAAAGTGCGAAAAGTTTTTGAGGTACTCGGATTTGAACCTGGGATTGAAGGCACGAGAGTCGGGTTCTATCACTTCTTTACTCTGTGCCACTGCGCCACGAAGGATCTTAATCATAGGCCGAAAATTGAGTGTCCGCTTCTGTCTTTACACTTTGTTTGTAAACCATAATAATTATTAAACTACCATCGGCAATATTACGTAACAGCGACATCTCATAGAGACTATTATTAATATAGAGACATTATAAATGTGTATTTAACGCGGCGACACGCAGAAAGTACAGAATAAATAATAATAGCACCCTGATACAGTAGGTAGGTACATCGCGCGAAAACGAATGCATTATAACAGCTTATTTCATTTTATTACGTTATATTTATAACTTCATAATTTAATATAACTTTCGTCCCCTATCCCGCAGCAGCCCTTTAGTTTTTCAGTATAAAAGTATTCTAAATTTTAACCCATAATATAAGTATTCTAAATTTTAACCCATAGTATAACTATGCTAAATTTCATCAAAATCCATCCGATAGTTTCAGCGTGGTGCTTGCGTTTTACCATAACTTTGGTAAAAATATCAAGGAAAATGTATTAAATAACGCATAAAAAAATGTAAAAATCTTTTAATTATGGAGCAAAATATTTCTAGGGCGCGTGATTTCGATCCATGGACGTCTGGATCACGCAGCCATGTATCTAACGACTGCGCCACTGACCCTTGTAGCAGAATGACGAAATTTGGTAACGGTCTATAAACGGATGTATTTTTACTTTAAATTTAACACAACTTTGAACCCTTATGCTGCAGGAACCTTTTATTTTTTCGGGATAAAAAGTATTTGACATTTCAACACATTATATAAACTTTAACTATGCCAAGTTACATCAAAATCTGTCCAGTAGTTTCAGCGTGATGCGTGTTCAAAGAGACCTACAGACAGACAGACAGACAGACAGACAAAAATTAAAAGAAAAATATTTTTGCACTCCATATCGATTTTGAAGTTCATCTCAATTAAAATTTTCAAAAAATATTTAATGTACAGATTTAGCCCAGTTACAGTTTTATTATAGCATAGAAGATAGATAGATTACAGTTTTATTATAGTATAGATAGATGATGACTGTGCCAAGTTTCAACAAAATCCGTCAAGTAGTTTCAGCGTGATACGTTTACTTTTAAATAACTTTCAACGCCTATCCTGCAGGGACCCTTTAATTTTTCGGGATGAAAATTATTCTATGTCCTACTTCGAGGTATGAACTCAAATCATACCAATTTGAGTTCATATAGAGCAGCACTCGTGACCGTGATAAACTCCGGTTCCTCTCATCCCCTGGCAGTTAAAGCCAGAAACAACTTGAAATGTTGCATACTCCAAAACAAAGCTATATCCCTGTTTTGGATTAAGGCACACGTAGGACTGGCAGGGAATGAGAGAGCCGATGAGCTTTCAAAGGAGGCGGCTCTAAAATCAAAAACGAAACCGGATGATGATCGGTGCCCTGTCTCATTCATCAAACGTAGTATTCGAAGGGAGACGATTGATTAATGGGACAGAAGGTATAGATCGGAAGAAACGGCTTCCGGAACAAAAATGTTTTTCCCTGATGCTGTGACGGCATATCCTATCGTCAGAAAAATTAAAATTGATGGCCAAATTACGCAAATACTCACTGGGCACGGGGGGTTCTCCTCGTACCTGAGTCGAGGAGAACCCTGATGTAATAAGTAAATAAATATAATTAAGGAAATAGATTAAGATTCTAATTGTATACTAAAAACTTGTACATATATAATAAAAACAACAAAAATGTAAAAGAACACAAAAAAAAAAACATATAAAAATATAAATAGAATAAGAAAATTCTGCCCACGCATCACGTCATGACACTAATCACACTAATATTATAAATGCGAAAGTTTGTATATGTGTGTGTGTGTGTGTTTGTTGCTCCTTCACGCTCGAACGGCTGGACGGATTTGGATAAAATTTGGTACCAGGATAGCTTATATCCTGGATTAACACATAGGCTACTTTTTATCCCGAAATATGAGAAAAATATAATTATCGTTTCCTTTAAGACATGAAAAAAACGAAAAAAAAAAATTTACTAATATATTTCTAAGTACCAGGAGAGCATAATAAGCACTTAAGAAGTTGGAGATACAAAATTGACAAATAAAGTTATTAAAAGTGAGTATACCTCCCCATGAACATTAAATAGTGTAATTATATTTAAATACTAAGTACCAGGAGAGTAGAAACACTTATGAAGTTGGAGATACAAAATTGGCAAATAAAGTTATTAAAAGTGATTATACCTCTCCATGAACATAAATTAAATGGTATGATTATATTTAAAAAAATATTTCTAAGTACCAGGGGAAAAGAAACACCTGAAGTTGGAGATACAAAAAAAAACCTACTAATGTTATAAACGCGAAACTTTGTAAGTATGGATGGGATGGATGGATGGATGTTACTCTTTCACGCAAAAACTACTGAACGGATTTGGATGAAATTTGGTATGGAAGTTACTTATACCCTGGATTAATAAATAACACATAGGCTACTTTTTACCCTGAAATAGGAGAAAAAAATATTATCGTTTTCTTTAAGACTTGAAAAAATACGAAAAAAATAATTTAAAAAATATTTCTAAGCACCAGGAGAGCATAAGCACTTAAGAAGTTGGAGATACAAAATTGACAAATAAAGTTATTAAAAGTGAGTATACTTACCTCCCGTTAAACATTAAATGGTGTGATTATATTAAAAAAAGTATTTCTGAGTACCAGGAGAACAGAAACATGTTGGAGACATAATATTGAAAAATAAAGCGCTCGTATACCTCCCCATGAATATTAAATAGTATAATTATATTTTATAAATGTATTTCTAAGTACCAGGAGAGCAGAAAAACTTAAGTCGCACTGTTGCTCCTTCACGCTCGAACAGCTGAACGGATTTGGATGAAATTTGGTACCACGATAGTTTATATCCTGGATTAACACACAGGTTACTTTTGATCCCGAAATAGGGGAAAAAAGTAGTATCGTTATCTTTAAGATTGAAAAAAAAAACAAAACAAAAAATCCTACTAATATTATAAACGCGAAAGTTTGTAAGTATGGATGGATGGATGGATGTTTGTTACTCTTTCACGAAAAAACTACTGAACGGATTTGGATGAAATTTGGTATGCTTATATAGCTTATATAGCTATAGCTTATACCCTGGATTAACATATAGGCTTCTTACCCAGAAAAAATGAAGGGGTCCTGAGGGACGCGGGTGAAACCGCGGGGCGTAGCTAGTCTGAATATAAAACACATTTACCCTGCATGAAAAAACAGCTGTTAACACAGGCTCCGCATATTTGCGCCGCTTGAGATTTTCGGCTTGAGCGGCGGCAGCGCCGGCCCTAACTGATGTTGCAGGAAGGTGAGACGGAGCCATTGTGTCTACGCATGTCCCACACCAATGGCCGCCCCACCAATACCAATTTTTCCAAGCCGGTCCGAACAAGAGCGAAAAGAATTAATTTTTTCGTCCATAAACTCAGCTAATGAATCATCAAGAATCGGAGAGCCTAAGAGGCGAAGAGTTTTATTGGTTAGAAATTTTATATTAGGTGTAATTTGTTCAAACATTGATAAAAAGTAGATTGCGGAATATAAATTTCACATTTAGAAAAATTAAGCGACAAACCCAAGTCATTAAATTCGGATATTATTGATTTTAAGTCATTATACCTGTGCTGATCTCGCCTCCTAGGGTTCCGTCATCGAGGTACCACACATTAAATTTTGATTCCAATTTTTGTATGATTGGGTGGATCGCTAAACTAAAAAGAGCCGGCTCAAGCGGATCGCCTTGCTGGCATCCTGCTTCAGAAGAGATTAAATTATTTTTGTAAACTAAATTTGTCGGCGTGCCGTAACATTGCCGAATAAAATTGTAAATGTGAGGAATTTTGTCTTTCACTTCATTTAAAAAAAAACGGTTCTATGAACGGAGTTAAAAGCGTTTTTAACATTTACTTTCACGAGCACCTCACCACCTTGATGGTTCAAAAAATTAAATCGGAAATTAAAGATTTTTGAAAATCGTTACTAAATGTAAGAATACATTTTTCTGAGATTGCTACAACGTCATGAAAATAAACATGTAGATTTTTCTTTCTTAGTAATATATGAAAATAAAAAAATGACCCAGCCAGCAAAGTAGTGATAAAAAAATATGTACTAACACTAAATAGTGTTAGAAAACTAATATAAAAGTAACGCGGTGACTGCTTGTCACAACGTTGCTGTATATTGATGATTAGTAACATAATTTAGCTGTATAAGCTTATACAGTCAAATGGTGATAATGAATGATGACATAAACGTTTACTTGACCTCCTTGTATAGCATTTATAACGCAGCTATAAAACAGTTCTCACATCAGCGATTTAAAGCAAAAATGTTGTACAACATTTTTTGAGGGTACATTTATACAGCAAAATTGATCTATTTTGGATTCCAAGTCACTGTATTAGCACTGGTGATATATCCGTGATATAAAAGAACACACCGAAGCTGAAATGCAACTAATTTATCGTATATCAGTGTTTCCTTAACGTCTGCGCCACAAAAATCATAAGAAATCTATAATAACACTTAGACGTTGCAAATAATTATACGTTTGCAAGATCCATAACAGCCACAAATGATGCTTTTTTGGAAAGATAATGCTCTAGGGAACTTTGAATACATAGTTATCACACTAAATCATATTTTCTTAAAAAACACTCAAGGTCTAAATATTTCACCAGTTTCATTTCACTAAAATAAACTGAAAAGACAAAAATAATGTATTAACAAAAAGGTAGCATAATACGCCACTAGAGGTTTACCTCTGATTTCTTTGGAAACTGTTAAATTTTGTCATGGCGGCAAAGATATATATGTATATATACATGGCGTAAATAAGAGTTATATCAGTAACTGAAACACATATTGACTTCAAAATAATTAAATAAATTAAATAATGATTATTTAATCAAACATTAAAAACTTGAAGGGGGCATGAAAAAACACTTATAATACAGTATTATTTCGACAATACAATTTCAGGCACAAAAAAAATTTTGGTACAGTGAGATAAAAACATGAACATTATTTACTAATGTTATGTTATTGCTTTGTATTGAATTTCATGCGTGTTGTGATTTTGAAGGTTTTGTATTAAAACCTTCAAAATCACAACACGCATGAAATATACCTGAGCACTAAGGAAACGTGATATATCAGAATCTTACTCACCAAAATAACAACAAATAGCTTTATAATCAGCGCCGCTGTAACTATTATATCATCATTAAGTGATATATGTGATCAGGATATCATTGATATAACACTAAACAGATTCAAAGAACACTGAAATATCACGGATATGTATCAATAAAGTGATAGGATGTGCTAAAATATACACACAATATATCATCTAACAGCTGTAAAACTGGGGTCATTCTAGTGATAGACACGTATCTATTATGGATATACGACTGCTCGTATCACTGATATACAGCTATATCTGATTATATTTTGCTGGCTGGGGAATCTTAATGAAGTTGTAACATGTTTAGAAAAACAGTTTTTATGCAACTTTTAGTTCGATATGAACAGTAAAATCCAGTTTCACGAAAATTAAATTCAAATTTAACCAATATTAAGTAGAAAAAACTATTATACAATAAATTATACAAAGCAGTTTTTATGCATTTGAAACCTATCGATGGATTTCTTAGAATACATCTTCTTATTTGTAACGGTAGCTGCTAAAGAGAGTCCTGTAAAAAAACTCAACCTGTATTCATAAACTAACATAATTATATACTAGAAATGTTATGACAAGAAACTAATGTCTTTATAGAAATCATGGACACTGCACTAGTATTTTCCCATTAAAATTCATCAGAATTGCCTAGTATTTTATAATAAATCCCTATAAACTTATCTCAAAGACTTTCCTAAGACAAGTTTATGATTTCACACTATGTTGAAATCAAAACAGTGCCTTATGAATATTCCAAGTGTCGCTTCTGTACCACTCAGATCCATCAAAGCTCCTCATCTAAAAAGCATCATCAAATTACAAATTCAAAGCCCTCCAATATATATCATTCCGTCCACATGATCATATATTCATTGTGGAATCCCTCGGTGGCCGACATTTTACGAGCTACCAGATACCTGTTATATACAGGATGTTCCAAGCAGATACAGAATGGTTTTGTGTTGATATTAATGAAAATGGGAGGTAGGGGATTCTAAGCCCTACCGGAATCATCTACACGTATTTTCAGAGGTTTTTAATTGGGAGTTATCACATACGTTTTCTAAAGGAAAAATAATAACTCACGGACGGAACCAAACCTCCATCATTCGTGCTTCTGCGCAGCACATGCATGTTTACCAACAACGGCCTCCAAATGTTTCCTCCTCAGTCGGGTAAATGAACAGAAAAGTAAAAGTGGTATCAGTGATCATTGGACATTGATCTTAGTTCTATACTAAGTGCGCGTTGTTTCGGGACTGTGTTTATCTGAATAATTGTACGCGCATCACGTGAAAACTTAAAAACTTAACATTGGCGTGCGCCTTCTGCGTCATGCATTGCGGCGGAGCGCTTTTGCGCCCGCCCCATCGTCCGGTGACGCTGTAGAGGTCAGCTATACCCAACAGCACATATACTTTCTAAAAAAAAAAAAAGTGAAAACTAATGGACCGATTTTGAAGCAATCTAACAGTGGTTTGATGAGTATAAGAATAAATCATTATTACGAAGTGCCTCCTTGGTGGCGATTTCGGTAGGCCTTCCCCACTTTGGTTTCGACCACATTGTTTGTACGTATATTAGTAGATATCCTGTATGTACGTATATTAGTACACTCCCAGCCCTACCGCTGACCTATCTCAGCTAGGTATCCAGGGACAGCGCAGACGTTGGCCCAATACATTTATCGGCGAACTAACGTCCAATAAAAAATGCGGGCGAACGGTTTTATTTGTTTTTCGCCCTTGAAAATGGAAATTTAATGGCCTAGACTTTACAGGTTAAGATAGATGTAAGGTTTTAAACGTGATGCGAATTGTTAAATAGGATTAAGATTTGTTGAAATGCGTATTAAAACTACTTTCATATTGTATGGTAATAAAGATTAATACGAATGATGTAAAAATGGTAGTTGGAGGTTGGACTCTGTCAATTTTGTGGTTTAATAGATTAGTTTCTAAATTCATTCATTCCAGGTTAATTTCAAGAATGATTATCAAAACGCTTCCAGTAAAGAACTGCGCTACTACCGCCTCAATACACATTGCAATGATAATGTAAACATATTCAATATGTTCATACTCTAAATACGTCAAATTAAGACGTTGACTATTATGACTCGTATTCGCGAAAAAAAATGTCCGCGTCCGCGTCCTTTTGAAATATGAATGACACAAAAGGTTAAAGGACCCTTTAACCTTTTGTGTCATTCATATTTCAAAAAGATCTGGACAATGCAGATAAGGACGGAATAGTTCTGTTGGCTAAACTTAACACACGTTACCTACTACACCATTTTATTAGGTTTTCATGTCGCAACTTACCAAATATACATATAAGGTAAGCATATTCTAAGCAAACTAAGTAACTACAATCAAAGGTGGAATTGTAATGAAAAAATTACAAATAAATTGATTATCATTTTCAAACCTATTTGCACGTAACATACATCGTATTCCATTTGTAATTAATGATAGTAATACCACACTTTTAAAATGTAGGCATGCACAAAACCAGCATCATTGCGCATTATGAAACAGAAAACAAATTTCATTGTGGTTAACTTAAATAATTATTTATATCACAAACATAAATTATGGCACTTCCACCGTCACTATTTACCATTTTCTGTAGTCACCAGTGAAGCATTTATATCGTTCGTCTCGTGAATGAACAATGAACGAAATGATTGTGCAGTTTAACATCATTAGTTACACGAGATACAAATTTAGATGTATCTGTATTTCTGGTTGTATGCTACAGATCCCCATATTATTGTAACTTACTGTGAAGTCTATTTTCACTTGCAACTATTAAAATTTAATAAGAATAAGCATTTTTTTAATGTTTATCATCTTTCAGCTCGCTTTACTGCAATCTATATGAGTGATTTCATGATAAACGTAACTAATTTGTAACCTAACGTGTGTAACCAGAAAGAAGTGTAACAGGAAGCCGGGGAAGCGCGCGCTATTTGGTTTGACTAAAGAACGCACGCGGTGCTTTCAAGCTAGAAGCCATCACTTAATTTGTGAAAAATGCAAAATGTGAACACTTCTGTCGGTAGCCGAGCGTTTGCAAACTGAGCGATCCAGACATACCGTTCTCTGATGAAAGTAAGATCTATAGATCAGATGAAGTAGTTGCTGATTCACAGTTCACCAATGAGCGCGCGCGGTGCTAGAGTATGTTAATGTTTCTTATTACCAAGGTGAGATATCAGTGTGTTTCTGTGTTTCAATTTAGACTAAATTTCAGCCACCTTCACGTTATTATCAGATACGAATCTGCCACTATAAAATAGTGACATATTCGCATCTTTTGTGGAACTCTAGTTCCAAACCAATACATTTAAGTGCAGTCATAATTGAATTGCAACGCTGATTCGATGAGCCAAGTATTATGAGCCATTTAGATATCATACTGCATTGTCAGTTTTGAACATTGGCTGGAACTTCAGTGTCTACCAATAGGAATAATAAAGTAAATCTTTAAAAAAGACTGAAAAATCAATCACAGGCCGGACTTCATTTTTCTCAAAGCGCTAACAAGAGGAGGCACGTACAGGCGTCAATGATTAAAGTGTACTCAGAGAGTCCAATTTCAATCCTCCGGGCACGCCGTTACAGATTTGCAATAGGGATAATATAGATATGTCGTAGCCGAATTGTAGAACGGGTACCCATTTAAAAAAAAACGGAGATGTTATAAAACGGTTAGCGGGATTCTAACACGGCTGAACGAACGTCTACCGCATATACAGTTAATTCTACAATTCGGCTGTGACAGATACATAATTATGTGTTACCGAAACTGTCAGTATCCGTATCCGTAACAAAAATAGAAGCGTCTGATATGTGTCGGACATGAAACGGCGTACTTGATGGTTAGTAATCATTGCAAAAGCGAGGAAAGAATGTAGACTGTTCCGTCATCAAGAATATGAAATTGCTCTAATGTAATAATGTATGTAAATCTCATAGACCTAGAATGTAATCAGCCGTAGGTTTGTTTGTTTATCGTATGAGGTTGTTACGCTAGTCTCTCTGACATGGTTTATCAATCTTACAGGCCTTATGAGGAATTATGTTATGTAGGTAAAATGTTCAAAAAATATAATGCTATCTGTATTAGCATAATTCAGCGATATTTCAACGTAATGTACTTTTTTATTATTATTACTAGCTGTGCCCACGGCTTTGCCCGCGTGGTCATTTCATTAAAAAGTACCCCGTACCTGTTATTCCAAGACCAAAAGTACCTATTTAATACAATATACTACATTTGTTCAAAATTCATTCAGCTGACAAATAGATTTTATCGATTGCTCGGCATCTAATCATCAGATTAAGATACCAAGTACCCCAGTCTGTTTTTTAGTCAAACCCTAAGCTATCCAACAGTAAAACCGCATTGCAATTGGTCCAGTAGTTTTTACGTGATGCGCGAACAAACATACAGACAAACAAATAGACAGACACATTTGAAAAAAATGATATATTATTGTTCCGTAGCCAGAAGCAGCGTATATTGCATGCACAATTAAAGCTATGAAAAACAACAATAATACAGAAGAACAGTACAAATTGGCGCTCAGCATTGTTTAATTGAAAACATTTAATTGAACTACAATAAAAATGAATTATTCTAGCGAAAGTAACTCCGGGTAGTAACATTCGTAAAAAAAAAAACATTCTGCTTGGTGCAACAATCTATTTCACTTTTGATGTTATGTAATCTATCTATCAGTCTATCCATACCAATATATAAAAGTAAAACGTTTTCTGTTTGTTTGATTGGGAAGCTTTCACGCGATAATAGCTGGACGGATTTTGATAAAATTTGGAATAAAGATAGCTTACACCCTGGAATAAAACAAAGAATACTTTTTTACCGGAAAATTGTAAGATTCTACGGGAAAACGGGAAACTTTTGATTACTTGCTGTAAGGAACGGTTGCCATGGAAAGGCTATAACAAGTCTGTCAAAAAAAGAGCGTTGGTGCTATACCTACTTTTGCATTGGATTTTTCTCATCACACAAATGATTGGACTTACGGGATTCGAAACCACGACCGTTTGGTTTTAGTAGTTATGGTCACTAGCTACTAGACCAACCAGTATAGTAACGTATATTGTACTTCATAGGTACCTTTGGTCCTGAAATACAATAGACCTGAGCTATTTATGAGAATATTGGTTAATATCGCCGGGTATGGAACTGTAATAGTTCCAACAGTAATAAAATGAGAGAAGTTGCGAAGGTAACTCAGGTGCGAGGGTAATAGATTAAATTTGGGTTATTTGAAAAATATGTGTTGCCTAGTTTCCAGGGATTACTATTAATAGCCTAACTTCGTAGCTAGTAATTTCATCTCAGGTTTTTAAAAGTAATCTGGTTCTGGGATTTTTACGGCGTCATATATGAAACACTAGCTGTACCCGCGGCTTTGCACACGTGGTCATTTGTCTAGGTTAAAAGTACTCATATGTACCAAGACCTTAAATACCAATAAAAAAACATTTGATCAAAATTCCTTCAGCCGTCAAAAAGTTTTTACTGAGTGCTCGGCTTCTACTACTCGGATTCAGATACCAAGTACATAAGTTTAAGTCAAACCCTAAACTATCCAACAAAGAAAACCACATCGCAATCGTTCCATTAGTTTTTACGTGATGCGCGAACAAACATACAGACAAACATGATTTAAAAAAAGGTTATATTCTTATTTTAAGTACCCTAGATAATTTAAAAAAAATTACATTCTTTGTACAGACTATTGCGTTCCTATTGCTTTATTATAAGTATATATATATGTATATGTATATGTATATATATATATATATATATATATATATATATATAGATAGATAGATAAGTATAGATAATATATTAAAGGCAGATGAGCCGTTTAGCATTACCCACACTATGCTCATACAATACATATGACGTCACACATCATGGCGGCACACCCCGCGCATTTTTAAAAGCTTTTATTTAACTTGCAATGTTTGTATGTATTTATGTATGCATGAATGTTTGTATGTATGTATGTATGTATGTATGTATGTATGTATGTATGTATGTGTGTATGTATGTATGTTCGCTTATCAAATCTAACAAGCTGAATTGAAAATCTTTTTTTTATCTTACAGAGTTGAATTTTTGCATGTTGGTTCAGTTCCGATGTCAATGCATTTTTATGGTAAGCATGACCTGAATCGACATCTAGGTATAGCTTCAGATAAAGGAATTTAAGCGTTCCTTTATCAGCACAGACACAACATTTTGTGTTCTTATTTTATTATGATATTTGATTTTAAGTTTTGCCATGACATTGTTGCTGCTCTCAGGGTTGGGTCCTGACTTGGGAACTCCTCAATGGTTAACTGCACACACACGAAATATTGTGTATGCATTTAATGGTTATAGCCCCTTCTAAGTTTCACTATGATATAACTACCTACTGCATAAAAGATGTTAACATTCCATACCAATATATAAAAGTAAAACGTTGTCTGTTTATTTATTTGTTTTTTTGTTTGGGGAGCTTTCACGCGATAACGGCTAGACGGGTTTTCACGAAATTTAGTATGGAGATAGCTTAAACCCTGGAATAAAACAAAGGATACTTTTTATCACGGAAAATTGTAAGTTTCCACGCGAAAACTGGAAAAACTGGAAAAATGTTGATTACTCGCTGTAAGACACGGTTGCCATGGAAACGAAATAACAAGTATGTCAAAAAACATCAAGGGCATTGGTGCTATACCTACTTTTGCATTGGTTTTTAATATCCTAGAAGAACATAGGCTGTTTTTTTTCGCGATAAACTTTAGGCCGCACGGATGAAGTCGCTGGCTGGAAAGCTAGTAAAATAATATTTTTAACATTGAAAAGAGACGTAGTAGAAAGTAATACTTGTAATTCTTTAAATATTAGAATAACTCGTTCACTGTTGTCTTTGTGTTTTCATTATTTTACTAATTATAAAATAATATTAGTTTCATTTGGTGCCCGAGGAAAAGAATAAGAATTAAGTTTCCTGATAATAATTGTGAGCACTAAACATACTAGAAACTTTGAGGAACTATATGTCTAGAGAGACTGAAGGAGCACTGAAGCGTCGAAAAAAATTGAGGAGTACTCTTCACCTCCACATCCATTCCCGTCGCTCAGTCTCAGTCGTGCCGTCACTGGAAACGCACTAGTCACTTAACAAATCGAGTTGTGAAAAATTATGTGGTGTGCAGAAATTACAAAGGCCGAAAACATAATAAACAACGAAAATACTCACTTAGCACTGGTACGTCACATTGTTTCGTATTAGCACAGTACATATATTAGTCTTTACAGAAAGACTAATATATGTACTGTGGTATTAGCTACGCCAAAATATGACATTATTATTTAGTAAATAAATAAAATGACGCAACGCGAATTACGCGTAAGTCGTACCTATCACGCACACCAGTATAATAAACGTGGCCTGTTGTGTTTCGTTCGTAAACAGTACGAGACTCTCTCTAGACTTAGTTCCTGAAAGACTAGAGACTTGTCCCGCGGTTTCACCCGCGGAGATGATGATGCTGTCACTCTCCAGTCCAGTAAGACAATCTATCGTAGCAATGTCAAAGAAATTATCATTCCATGAAATGGTTGGTCACATCATGAAAAACTTCTATTTCATGAAATTATCGGTCACATCACATCATGGAATGGTTTGGCCAGATGAATGAATAATTAGCGTTTGACATTTCATGATGTGGTCAAATATTAGTGATCATATCGTAAAATAGAAGGTGAGGGCAGACGCCTGAATTGGCCATGACATATTAGAAGGCGAAAGCAGGAGCGAAGCGTAGTGAGCTCCCGTCTCCGTCTTAGTCATTTTTTTAGCCTTGAAAACCTATCTGTTTTGAACACCTTTAGTATCATGAAAATAAAGTACAATTAATGATATTTAATGATATGGCCAAACGTGGCTTGAAATTATCGTTAAAAGTTGATGTTTCAACAATATGGTCAGTTTTAGCTGGCCATTTCACGAAATATAACTATTTCATGAAATTATTGACCACATCATGAAGTTATCAATTCTATGAAATGGCTACGACATAACTATAATATATTTACTTAATAATCTTATATCTATGCTTATAATAAAGCAGTAGGTACCAAAAAGTCTGTAGAATGAAGATGATAAAAAAATGGTCTAAATATTGGCCTACATACTTAAACTATGCTACTGAACAAGAATATAACATTTTTTTAATCGTGTCTGTGTGCTTGTCTATCTGTTTGTTCACGCATCACAAAAAATACTAGACTAATTTCGATGCGGGTTTTACAATTGGATAGCTTAGAGGTTGGCTTAAAAACTGATGTACTGGTGTTATCTCAGTCTGATGAGTAAATAGATGTCAAGCAATCGATAAAAACTATTTGACATCTGAACGAAGTTTGATGAAATTTGGTGTATTGGTTACTTTTGGTTCTGGAATAACAACTGACCTGCATTATAGCTACTTATAATATAGCAGCTCAGTCGAAATTACAGATAATATGATCGTTATATCTCAGAAACATTACCACGCGGGTAAAGCCACGGGCAGAGCTAGTACTTATAATAAAGCAGTAATTAACAAAAAGTCTATAAAATGTCGATAATGTAAAAAACACTGGCCAAGTGCGAGTCGGACTCGTGCATCGAGGGTTCCATACCAACTTAACTTTGCAGTTGGGAAACTGTTGTCTCCATACATCGACATAGGTCGCGGTCGGGTTACCAACAGAATTACCAAAATAATAATTTGTGTTTTAACTATAAATTTACGGTTTTCGAATTTTTCTCTTTACGTGTTACGTACCATAAGACATTGTTTCTTGCCAAATTTCATTATTCTAGGTCAACAGGAAGTACCCCATAGGTTTTGATTCCCTTGCGAGTGTCTAAATATGCGGCTTAAACGGGTGTCTATTTTTTGATTGTGTTGACTTAGAAATTTATTTTATTTTCACAGCTCCAATGGATTACAGACCTGAGTATTTGATATTAATTTCAACTTGATACCTCCAAGTGATCCTGAGAAAATTGGTCTTGACAGACAGACAGATAGACAAACAGACATAGAGACATACATACATACATACATACATACATACATACAGACAGACGGACAACGAAGCGATCCTGTAAGGTTCTCTTTTTTCTTTTTGAACACTAAAAATGCTCTAAGTTACTTAAAATAAGCTAATAAAAAAGATTTTTTTAACGGCGTCTGTTTCTCTGTCTGTTCGCGCATAACGTAACGTACTGGACCGATTGCGATGCGGTTTTTATTGTTGGATAGCTTAGAAAATGATTTAATATTTTGTATTAAATCATTTTCTACCATATCTCAATGCGAGGATGAAAAGCCGAGCAATCGATAAAAAAACTATTTGACGTCTGAACGAAGTTTTATAAAATTTGAAACATTGGTACGAGTACTTTTAGTTTTGGTAAAACACATAGAATCCTTATCTCCCAGAAAAAATACTTTGCGGGTAGAGCCGCGGGCACAGCTAGTGAGAAATAATTATAATTTGTGACTGAATTGGAAACCTGCGTATTGAAGGTTGCT
The DNA here is from genome assembly GCA_946251855.1 of Alsophila aescularia. Taxonomy (NCBI): domain Eukaryota; kingdom Metazoa; phylum Arthropoda; class Insecta; order Lepidoptera; family Geometridae; genus Alsophila; species Alsophila aescularia. The sequence continues at coordinate 9,323,221 of OX276373.1, forward strand.
CCTAGTATTCGATCATGCGACCCAGACATTGGTAACAAAGAATTTGGTATAGACTGACCAACAATATAACATATAACTTTAGTACATATTACGTAAGTAATCTCGTTAGAGATATCAAAATAAATAATACTTAGTATGATCAAATAAATCAGCCTAATATAACTACTTAGTAAGTTATATTAGGCTGATTTGAAAAAAAGATAAACTAAACATTTTTAGGCTGAAGAAAGATTTAGATTTTCTCTTATGATAGGAATATTTATGCAGTCCTGATTCCACAAAATGGATTTCAATATAAAATTGACGAACCATAAGAAAAGTTCTCCTTTAGAAACAATGGGAAAGGCACCTTACTTTAAATAAACAAGTCCAAGACCCAAAGGAAATCGCTAAAAAAGAAGTTAAAAATAACTGCTGTGCTTACCATTTATAATTTATGGATGCCTTATGTTAAGGGATTTTTAGGTATTATGGCTAAAGTTTGGGTAAGAGAGAAAGTATTCTAAGTGATTCCACAGTTACGTAAAAAATGGGAACGTACGGAGCTATATTGCGCTATAAATTGCGAAGAACCATCTCAGGGAGAAACCACTTCAGTGGCAACCGGTTGGGGTACTTATTATTTATTTCGTAAACAGTTATAACCTTTTACTGTCTTAGGTTTCTTATGATTTATAGTTTTAAAACAATTATGCATCATAGATCTAGTTAAAGAGGGGGAAGATACGGCACGCTATAATTTCAAGTAAACAAAAACTGGACTAGATAAAACTATAGCCAATCACACCCACACAGCTACATTCCCACCGGCGGCAACGTGCTTCATGTGTATCAACACAAATACAAGGAGACATACGCAGACTGTAGCGCGAATGAGTCATTGCTAACATGTGATACACAAACGCCACTGCGATTGTGACTAAGGTCAATTGTGTGCATTGCACCTAAATTTAACTAATTAGTGCGGTCCACGCCCGAGGAGCTGGTACTTAATCTACCATCTTATAATTAGATATATATGTTCTGCTTGATTAATGGCTACAATTTTAATCGATATAAATCTTTAACCCCCGAACTCCAAATGAAAGGGGTTTTATAAATTTAGGTTATGTATAATTGTATATATATATATGTATGTATGTATCTCTATGTATGTATGTATCTTTATGTATGTATGTATGTATGTATGTATGTATCTGTGTGTCTGTCTGTGGCATCGTAGCTCCTAAACGAATGGACCGATTTTGATGCGGTTTTTATAATTGAAAGCTAATGTGATCGAGATGCTTCTTAGCTATAATAGGGTGTCAGGATTTATATACAATATATTTAATTTGTGCTTGGTTCTGATTTAATAGTAATAAAAGGAGTTTGATGTGACACAGACGAAATATAAAATCATTCATAACTCATTAATATGAACCTTTTAAAAATTTCTATGTACGTAAATGTCTGGATACTTGGAATGTCCCCTTGCATATGAGTAATAAAATATAGTTTTTCTTCTAACAAATGTAAATATATACACAAACTCACAAAATAAAATCCCGTAAACATTCACAGAATAATGCGAAGGAAAAAGAGAACGGGACAATTTCCTAAAGACCATCCGGTGCCTGTCGTCCAAGCAATGCTTGACCACTCCTAGTTTATAATTCTCAACCTTAGCCTAGTGTGATAGGGGTTAGTTTTCTCTAATCCGTGACTCGTTTATATCCTGGGTATATCAGTGTAACATCCCTCTAAGTAGTTCGCCGTCGTTGAAATTTATCGCTTAGGAACGTTTGTCAAAAGGCTTTTATTTACCTACCTAAGATAGAAATAATGTTGTAATTTTCCTAAAATACTGACTGGAAGTTTTGAAAATAAGCTTAAACCTAATGATTTTGAACTACGCGTACTGTCGCTTTTTTTAAAGTTAATTTGGCGTGTGTAGCGAATTACCCGTGCACCCACTAGTGGGTCAAGCCGGTGGGTGGACGGGTCAGGACCCATGTATCACTGTGTGTATCAGTTTGTGGCATCAGAGCTCCCAAACGAATGAACTGATTTTGATGCAGACTTTTCTGTTTGAAAGCTGATGGTTCCTAGCTATAATAGGCGAAGGTGAGAGGGGGGGGGGGATCGAATAGACTTATTTTTATGTGGTTTTTGTAATCCCCGAACTCCAAAAGAGAGAGGTGTTATAAGTTTAAGGTGTGTATAATTGTATGTATGTATATGTATTTCACTTTAGTTGATGAAACTAATGTTTAAAATATCTTTATTAGAATTGGGCTCAACATTTCAAATTTTGTATCTTAAACTTCATCTAAGTATACTTTCTTTCAGATTTACTAAGAATTGAAACTGGAAAAGATATTGTAATCTACGACAGGGAATTACTTCAGCTTTAGCCTTATTTATCTTTACTTAAAATGGAACAGACACATTTATTTCTCAGTGAGGGCCCGAGACCTGCCTCACAGTAAGTGTTGTACGAGTTAGTGCGTAATTCAGAGTAAAGTGTATTTAATTAACGAAGAATGTGTGCGTTATAAAGTGAGACAATAAATTAAACGGGACTAGCACTTGAATTGACGAACATGTACAATATATAGTTAACTATATATTTAATATCGTTATAAATAACCTCATCGACTTCCACAAGAAGAAGCTACTCAACTCGAGAGTTTTTTTTGTGTGATACTTAGTCTTTTATCTCCAACCCGAGTTAAATTATTATACCTACTTTTATTTCAAAGGGATCCTCTAATCCCTTTCTGTGGTCACATAAATATTTAATCGAATTTCTTTCAGTGGTTGTTTAGTAAATCTAATTGAAATCGATGTTTTATTAAAATAATCAAAAACTTTTCCCCCTTTTGTCTTTGTCTTTTTATTATCTTCCAATACTTAGTTTATACCGAACAAAATGAATCTATTCCCTATGGAATAGATTCATTTTGTTCGGTCTATTATTTTGTTTATCTGTCTATACAGATCGTATTATCTTTCAGTAAAAAAGTTTCAATGACCTGTGATTCTGTGATAGTCCCAATTACGGACTTTTTTACTGAAAGATAATACGATCTGTATAGACAGATAAACAAAATAATAGACCGAACAAAATGAATCTATTCCCTATGGAATAGATTCATTTTGTTCGGTACAAACGGTTTGTTCGTAACAAAATAATAGACCGAACAAAATGAATCTATTCCCTATGGAATAGATTCATTTTGTTCGGTCTATTATTTTGTTTATCTGTCTATACAGATCGTATTATCTTTCAGTAAAAAAGTCCGTAATTGGGACTATCACAGAATCACAGGTCATTGAAACTTTTTTACTGAAAGATAATACGATCTGTATAGACTACCTATGATAATACGATCTGTACTAGACCTATGGAATAGATTCATTTTGTTCGGTCTATTATTTTGTTTATCTGTCTATACAGATCGTATTATCTTTCAGTAAAAAAGTTTCAATGACCTGTGATTCTGTGATAGTCCCAATTACGGACCCGATTATAATAAGCCAATTAAACCAATCAAAAAGACATGTCGTAAAGTTACCTGCTGAAGGTAATAAGGTTTTTAAACTGCTGATGTGATCAATTTGTAGCTGTTTAATTTTGGGAGTTATCTATCTTTGTTCACTTACTAACGGTCCCGCTTCTAATGTTAATTTTAGTAAGTACCTACTTACTGCAATGTGAATAATTGACTATCCAATAAGTATCTTTCCTTTATTTAATTCGTCTTTTAAGTCATGGCACATGGATCATCCTGCTACTACTAAAATGTTTACATCTTGCTCCATGAAAGCATAGGACGAAGTTTGAGATCTTCACTCGGCGTTAATCACTTAATTTAATTGTCAAGATGGTAATAATTCTTGGAATTTAATCGTTCGTGAAAAACTAGGTCGTGAAACATTTATAACGCTTGTAAGTTAAAACTTGGAAATCGGGACTTCATAACACAAACGATTATTTTAGTTTCTAAATGAGACCAGACAAATTAGAACTATTAAAGCAGTTCCTAGCCGTTTTTGGGGTATTATAGAAGCGGTGGAATATTGACCATAAAGCCTGATTGCTTGAAAAAGTAGTCAAAGAACTGCATTGAATTGGGAAATAATTTCACTTACAAACACTTATAATTAAGCAATAAATAAAATAAGTAGGTACTAAGGCCCAATCATGTCTTTTGTCCATCCAGCTCCTCCAAACCGTCCCAGCATAATGGATGCAAAGACTCGCAGTCACACGCGACTCCTGGAGCCATACAGCGAGGGAGACACGATCGAGCTGGCCTGTGAAGCATATGGAGGTCAGCTACTGTGGAACATTTATTTCTTCTTATGTGCAAAGTGTCTGAACCCTACAGATGTGGCAACGCTGACTGTATTAAAAAAAACTGCAAAGTAAAGTAAGGGATCCTTGATGTGGACATCATCAATAATGGTTATGTTTTTCCAAATTGGCGGAAGTACTTTAGAGGGAAATTGTTTGTTGTGCTTGACAGAAAGAAACACTTAATCTGTCGTTTAATTCTTTTAACACTTGTATGCAGCATCAGCGCAGGTTTGCACACTTAAAAACTTGTGAGTGTAGTGCTAGGGAAAATACGATTTATTTAACACCATACCATAGCTACGCGTGACACACTTGTTCTCACAATTTTGCAATATTAGACGCGATATTATCATATTAAGGACGATAAAATATTCCACACCTGAAGGTCCAAAGATAGTGGAACGAAACATAAATCTTCTATTATAGCCCACGACTGACTCCTTATTTAATATTGGAACTGGCACGTAAGTAGATATATACATATATTGCAGCTTAAAGTTAAAATAGAAGGTAGGACTATACATTATTTAAACTCGCGAATTACTGTAATTCCTTCTGCAGGAGACCCTCGACCTCGCGTTACCTGGTACCTCGAGAACACCGTTATCGATGACTCCTTCGAGCAGCGTCCCGACGGCGTCACCGTAAACACCCTAACCTTCCCAAGCGTGGGTCGCCAGCATCTCAACGCGCGTCTGGTCTGCCAAGCCTCGAACACTAACCTGGCTCCGCCGGAGACGAAACTCTTGATACTGGATATTAACTGTGAGTTACTGAACTAGTTGTCTGCCTGACGTTAAGCAGCAGCACTTCAGCCCAAACATAAATCGTACCTATCCATAGCAATTCTTTCCCAAAATAAAGTCCATCAAAATAGGCGAGATGATTCTTTAGAAACTAGTGCAGCTAACAAACTCCAACCACACAATTTTAATCGAAAAAATGATTTCAAGGTATGCATCGTGTGTCGTCGTCGAGATAAATAAATTACGTTTTCAGCGTAATTAAGTCCCGTTCAAATATTTAACTATAGATATCACATATCACATTGAATCTTTTACCAAATTCAAAATGTGCAGAGAGAAACCGCGAAGCAGTGTCTCAATAATTGTAATTTCTTTCCCGCCCACACCACCACAAACTGTTGTAAGAATTTTCCAGATTAAATATATGGACTTTCATTAATTTGCAGTTAATATTTTGACTCAAAACCGTCTCTTAATTTGTAATTTCTGTAGCCAACTAATACACTAGTCATTATAATTCCATATAATCCATATTATTTTATCCAATTTTCTAAGCAACCCAATATGTTGCAGTAAGGCCACTTAGCGTGCATATCCTGAACAAGCGAGGGCAGCTATCGGCTGACCGGACGTACGACATAGAGTGCAAGTCTGTGGGGTCCAGACCTGACGCGCAGGTCTCCTGGTGGAAAGGCAGCCGGCAGATCAAGAGGAGTGCTAAGAACGTGAGTACGTAGGAATATATATGCAAAATTCTGGATGGTACTGCAATTTTTATGGCGCTGTGGCAGGACTTGCTTGCCTCGTAACTGTGTTATATGAAAAAAATGATAGGTATTTGAAGATGTCAACTTTTTTCATGAATGGAACCAAAGCTTTTCATAATCTACCACTGTAAGACGACACCAAAGACTACTATCTATGTAGACGACACATATTCTTGATTTAAATATTAACCTATCATTCAGACATTCTCTTGTATTGGCAAAATTGTTTTCACCTAGCCTTGTAAAACCGTAGTAAAACAGAATATATCCAATACATACCTGCCTATAATACATTTAATTTCAAACCCAAAGTTTAATGAACACGGCTTAAGGAAATAGGTGTATATAGTATGCAGTAGGCAGAAACTATGCCATATAACTTTGAAGGTGGTGGTACGAAAACTCTGCTTATTGCTGCAAAGCCCTCGGCTACCCGTATATGGAGGATCGGCATAGAACTTGGTGCTGTATGGGCAGCTAGGCCAGGAGTCCGTTGACTTCTCTATTCTACTGTTCGGCTGCCTCTTCCTCCAGTTTCTGTATCTAAGTACGATTATAACTGTGCAGTGAGCGTCGGTCCATGTGAGCTTGTAGAACAACCCCCTAGGACAACCTCGCAATAGTATGATTTTTTTCAGCAATAATTCAAAAAAGTTTGAGGCGCTTATTAGAAAATTAGGGTAAGTAAGTTCAGATATCTTCCCGGCCTGGACATTTCCCAAGGGGGGAAATCAGGGGAGACACGAGTCCGGCACCAAAATACCTACTATTAATTACAAGTTACCTAATTAATTGTTATTTGAAGTACATATTGAGCTCGGATACGTTCGGTTAATTTTCTAATATTCAAAACGTTAACCGCTCGCCGCGCCCACGTCTCTCAATCCAACCGCGTGACACTTGCAGGTCGTCAAGTGTCACATGTCACGTCACGAGCCACACCGCGTGAAATTACTGACGAGTGGCTGTTACTGGCCAACCCGCAGTCAAAGCAATTTGATGCTGTATGATGTTATAAAACAAAACTTAAAGCGCTCAGCGTTGTTAAGAATGGGGTTATTACAAGTATGAGATTATTATCGCTAACTATATTGAATTATAAAACATGTTTAAATAAATGCAAAACGGGCTTAACCGTGTCATGTTAACAAACAGCTCATCAACAATTAAGAAGTAGCAATAACATATGACTTATCTGGTATTTATATTTATTTAGTAGTACACAGATGAAATAAAAGCATCGCTTCACACGAAGTTTGCACGCCGCACGGTATCCAGCTCTCACGTATCGCATCCCATCTCTTTGTGCAATTACTGGCAAGTGCCTGTGAGAACGCCAGCTGTTGCGCGAAGATTTCAGTCGCATTTCCGCTTGTCACGCTCGCTAGACATAAGTGTTGACCCTTTGACGTGACACGGCCTTTGATGTGTTAAAGTAAGACTTTATGTTAATCTTAAAATATTATATTAGGCATTCAGATTGAAGTTATTTATCGGTTATTTGGTCTTTAATCTTTTGTACGATATCTCATGTGTTTTTTGTCTTGTATGACTTTATTATTTACTAACTGAGCCCGCGGCTTTGCCCGCGTGGTCATTTTGATGGTAACCTATGTGTTTTTCAAGACCCAAAAGTACCTACAAAGTACAATATACTCGTAGTACATTACCTCAAAATTTGTTAGGGCGTCAAATAGTTTATTATCGATTGCTCGGCCTTTCCTCTTTTGATTGAGATACCAAGTACACCAGCTTTTAAGTCAAAATCTAAGGTTTCTAACAGTGAAAACCGTTTTGCAATCGGTTTAGTAGTTTATACGTGATGCGCGTACAGACAGTCATAATTTTAAAAAAAAACTTGTTCAGTAGCTTATTACCAGCTGGGTATTAAGCTAACTAAACAAGTTTTTTTTCCCTTGCTTTTTTTACAGCAAGGAAAGGGTAATGAGTTTAACAGTGAATGTATGTATGTATGTATCTATGTATGTGGGTGTGTGGATGTTCCACCATAGCGTCGCCCCTATTGGTTCGATTTTGACAAGCGAAGTGTCAATCGATACGTCTTCAGGTATAAAGTGTCATAGGCTATTATTTTTACCCGTCTTTAGCAAGGCAAAGTAAGGGTTATCTGTTCAAACTAAAAACTTGGTCCGATTTTGACAAGTGTGGTATCAATTAATTCGTCTTCATCGCAAGTGTCTTATGCTATTGTGTACCCGACCGTAGTCGGGTTTTAGTTTTTGAAATTATATCTTGTTTTATGTTACCTTGACATTTTTTTTATTATCTTCTTTGTACATACTTTTTGTTATTTACTGTTTTATTATAAGAATCGATAGAACGTTCATTTAGTTAAGTATCTAGAAGTTTTATTTACTAATTAAATACCTAATCTAAATTAAAATGAAATAGTTTCTATACGATTAACAAAAGGATCAACTAAATTTAAGTTTGTTTCTGAAATCCGAGCCATTATAATGATATTATTATGAAAACTAACGTAGATTTAAACCTCCGCATGTGGTTGAAACTAAAGTTGGAATAATTCAACTAACATACATTATCATGATTATAAGTATGTACTTACTCAACAACATGGTTTAAAATTTCATAACATCGTCAAAAACACTAGAACTATAAACAGAAACAAGTACATCATCAAGTAAGAGAAAAACCAAACGATAACATTACTAACGATAACTGTTCAGGCATTTAAAATTCATGGAGGAACAAAGAAGCTCACATACCTACCTACCATACATGAACCCTGAAAATATTACACTCCATTTTTGGTCAGTCCTGCACAAATGTGATATTCACCATTGATGCTGTTCTTACAGGCTCCGTACATGCGCACGCGCATAAAATGATTTATGTACTGAGTTTTGGTAACCACAGCTACCGCGTGTGTGAGCCTATTGCGTTCCCTATATTTCAGCACAGTTGCAAGCACCATGATCATAGATAAACTCAAATATCAGGAAATCAATAAAACAGCATGAATGGTAAATATCGCGTTTCTATTGTTTATAGTTCTATTCAAAAACATGGTATCAGATGCCCAAAAACAATGCGCATGGTATTATTAATCGTTTAGAGACTAAAGCATGCAACTGAACATGTGAAATAAAAAGTATTTTTTACGTTCAATTTATTTCGAACTGTTCCAGGAAAGTGCTTAGTTTATGTAATGTTATTTTACACTTACGGCCACTAATAGCGAGTCAGTAATATTTGGCGTGTTCTCAACACACCCCTCCATTAATTCAACGTAGTTTGTTTGCAACAAAGTGTTGAAAAGAGCTTGTCGTCTGCCTGATGGTTAATTCCACGCCTGCTTGTGACAATGCTTTTGAATTGCATATTTTTTTCAGCCTAATGTTAAACTTCGTCATTTAGCTTGGTAAACTAAAGACATTTACTGCATCCCGGCTCGACCGCTGGCTTTTTTTGCGCGAGTAACGCATGAAAGTAGCAAATTGAATATGCCATACCGCCCGCCGCGATGGCGATGGCGGTGTTAGTTCGCCACAGACTAGCTTGTACTTATACTGTAAATCTTTTTTTTCGGCAACGTTCGGGGCTTACAAGTATTCAGCCATTTATTATTGAATTATAAGCACAAAACGTTGTATGCGTTTTGTGCTTATAATTCAATAATAAATGCGACTGAGACTGTCACAACGGAAGTGAAAAAATACTCAGTGGCTTCTTGCTAGTTTTTCCGGTTTAAGACAGGCAGCAGCCTAATTAATACAGATGACGAAGCCGCGCCCAGCTTTAGGTCATGCCGCCGCGCGCCGGCGGCATAGAATAACTAACGCACCGGAGTGGCGGTCTAAGTGAGATACTTACCTCCATGTGTTGTGACGACCGGTTGGTCTCGTGTCTAGAGATCCTAGGTACGAAATCGAACGGTCGCGGGTTCGAATCCTGCAAGGTGCAATCATTTGTGTGATGAGCAGAAATATTTGTTTCCGAGTCATGGATGTAATATTCTTATCTATGTATGTTTATCCGTTATCTAGTGCCCATAGCACAGGGTATCCTAGTTTGGGGCTAGATAATTGGTGTGAAAATGTCCCGAATATATTATATTATATTATATTATATTATATTATATTATATTATATTATATTATATTATATTATATTATATTATATTATATTATATTATATTATATTATATTATATTATATTATATTATATTATATTATATTATATTATATTATATTATATTATATTATATTATATTATATTATATTATATTATATTATATTATATTATGTGTTTGTTTGTTTGGTTTTCAAGTCCAAAATGATGGACTGGTTTTTCTGTTTTTTAGCCAAGGGATAGTGATATACTACAGCAACCAAATAATATTCGAAACAATCAGACGTCAAATGGTTTTTTATCGATAGCTCGGCTTCTAATCATCTGATTAAGATACCAGTTTTGAAGTCAAACCCTGAGCTGTCCATCAGCAAAAACTACTGGAGCGATTGTGATGTCGTTTTGGCATCACAATCGCTCCAGTTTTAATTTTAATTTACCGGTATGAAAATTATCCAATGTCCTACTTCGTAGTATGAACTCAAATCGTGCCAAGTTTCATTTGAATTCATTCAGTAGTTTCGGCGTGATGCGCTTTCAAGATACAGACAGACAACAGTCAAAATGAAAAAAAAAAAGAAGAAGTATTGGCTTCAGTACGAATAATTGAAAAGCATAAAAAAAAACTTCAATGTACAGAATTTGAACCAATATTCCACAGGAACTTTATATTTTTTCAAGATAAAAAGTATTCTCAATTTTCACCTATCATATAAACTATGAATGTGCCAAGTTGCATCAAAATCCGTATAGTAGTTTCAGAGTGGTAAGTGATTTTTTAAATAACTTTCAACCCTTATCCTGCGGGAGTCGTTTAATTTTTCGGGAGGAAAAGTATCCAATTTCATACCTCGTAGTATGAACGCTAATCATACCAAATTTCATCTAAATTAATTCAGTAGTTTCGGCGTGATGCGCGGCCTGAGTACAGACAGACAGACAGACAGATAGACAGACAAACAAACAGACAACAGAAAAATGAGAAAAAAATATAACAGTTTTGGCTTGAGTACGAATATAGAACCAACATGCCAAGTTTCATTTGAATTCATTCAGTAGTTTCGTCCTGATGCGCGTCCAAGATACATACAGACAGACAGGCAGACAAAAGAAAAAATACTGTTTTGGCTTCAGGACGAATATAGAACAACCTCCAAACAAAAATAAAAAATATCTTCAATGTACAGAATTTGGACCCATATGCCACTGGAACCCTTTATATTTTCAATATAAAAAGTATTCTTAATTTTTACTCATCATATAAACTATGACTGTGCCAAAGTGCATCAAAATCTGTACAGTAGTTTCAGAGTGGTAAGTGTTTTTTTAAATAACTTTCAACCCCTATCCTGCGGGAACCGTTTAATGTTTCGGAAGGAAAAGTATCCTTGTCCTACCTCGTAGTATAAACTCAAATCATACCAAGTTTCACTTAAATTCATTCAGTAGTTTCTGCGTGATGCCTAGCAAGATACAGACAGACAAAAAAAAAACTGTTTTGGCTTCAGTACGGAATTATTTTTTTTGAGGCTGTTCTGTAAACAGCCTCCAAAAAAATTACTAAATATCTTCAATGTACAGAATTGGACCTGTTAGCTTACAGCTGCCATATTGTATTTTCGACGGAACAAAATATGACCAAAACCTATGGGGTATCAAAATGAAGGTCTTTAAAATACAATTTTAAATATATATAATTCACATAACTAAACAATAGCAATTGTCTATTTAAGATTCTTACAAATTTTTCAATTTTCAATTTTTGAAGTTTATGTATTAATGCAGTTGCAACTACTAAAGTAAAGTTAAATATGTATGTACAAAAGAAACATTCAATTTATGTCAATTCTAGCTGCGCCCTGCGGTTTCACCTGCGCTTCTCAGGAACCATGCAAAAAAACATTCAAAATAATAAAAAACGTCGTCTTTTACGTGATAAAAGTAGCTTGTTTTAATCCACGGTATAAGCTACCTCCATTTTTGTTTTATCCAAATCCGTTTAGCCGTTTGAGCGTGAAGAAGTAACTAATATACACACACATACACTCACACATACACACACACATACACACACATATACACACACACACACACACACACGACACACACACGCACGCACACAAACACTCACTCACGCACGCACGTAAACACACACATACTTCATGCATACAAACTTTTGCCTTCATAATATTAGTGTGATTATTTTTGCGGGCGGTCAGCGTATTCAATAATTTAGTATTTACTTATGTTACTTACTGCTTTATTTTAGTACTAGCTGGGCCAGTGCCTTTGCGCTCTTGGTCATTTCTCTGGGATAAAAGTATCCCATATGTTATTCCAGAACAAAAAGTACCTTTATGGTCAACCATACCAAATTTTGTTCAACCGTCAAATAGTTTTTATAGATTACTCGGCTTCTACTTATCGGATTGAGATACCAAGTACACCAGTTTGTAAGTCAAACCCTAGGATATTCAGTAATCCTTAACATAATCGGTTTAGTAGTTTTTACGTGATGCGCGAACAAACATACAAACAGACAAACAGCGAGACACGTTTTAAAAAATATTTTATATTCTGGTTAAGTAGCTTATTTTTAGTACCCTTGAACATTTTTTATTTTCATCGATGTACAGACTTTTTGTTACCTACTGCTTTGTTGTTAGTATAGAGTACCTAATGTACCTATAGATTGCGTAGATATGAAATCTGTAGAATCTTTATAATACTCTATCTGTGACATAAATACACGCTTAATGACTTGCAAAAGCTTGTCTTTCAATTATTTCGTTAACATTTTTCTCGTCTTTGTCATTGAAATGAGAATGCCAAGAGGACATTTTTCGGTTTATTGTTTTCGTTTTATTGTTTTTGGCCTATTGTGGCCTCACATTTGATGTCAGCCCTTACAGGAATGAGTAATTAAGTGTCTAGTTATAGACAAAGTAATAGAATTATTTAAACCATGCTTGTCATTTTCCTTTCTGGTCGACTATTTGGGATTCCCAGAAATAAAAAACTTACGGGGAAAGCATAAAACAGGTTTTACCGTAATTTATTTTGGCATCCGGATGTTCTCAATTCGCCTGTACTTCTTTATTTTTATGTGTGCTACGTCAAATCTCCATTTATTTTTTGATGATACTTTTTATTTGAACACACATAAAGTAGGTTTTTTGGTTCTAATAGGTTATTAACAAACATATTTTAGTTAGGGCATACATTATAAGATACGTTTCTATAGTCACGTTGATAGAAACCTTATAGCAATAGCGAATACTTCGATATGAATTTTGAACGCATCTAAAGGTAAACCAGTTTAATACCGAATTATTTAAACTGTTGATTATAGAGGTGGTCGTCCCGAATGAAGGCTAGCACAATTTACCATAAAAATTATGAGAAACAAATAATGTAAGCAGAAAAAATAATTTTAATTTGTGTCTTTTTGTGAAGCTTTGCTTAATTTAAAAACCGCATTAAAGAAAAAAAAAACTTATTCTTTTAATAACTTCACTCACGAGTACATACGTAAAATTGTCGGAACTATTAAAGGCAGTAACTGATTCTAGTCCTCCTTATGTAAAAAAAACAGGTATTTCCGAAAACCATCACAAAAATTAATATAGCAAATAAAAATTATATTAAACACAACAAAATAAACAAGTCCAATCCATTACCCACAGCTGTCAGTGTTAGAGAAAAATAACAAAGCAAATAAATAGAGTTTTTAATTAACCAATCAATAAACCGGCTATTTGTAAATCACTCCATCATCGGCCGTTAACGCGCCGTTAATAAAACAACGGATTAAAAGTTGACGGCGATTTGTTATTCTACTTGACGTGCTATTTGTACTGCGTCTGTTGATGTATATTACGATAAATACTTAGGGAAAGGCGGGATTCAGAAGTTTTAGGAGCTCTGGCAAATCTGTGTTGTTTTATACCAAAATAAGGAACCTTAAAAAAAACTTTGCATGTTTATGGAACTCTTTTAATGTGGCAACTCTGGTGGCTAGACAATGTAATATGTCCTTTTAAAAGTTGTTTTTTTAATTCTCCTAGTAATATTACTAGAAGATTTTAAACTGACGTGGTCACTAACACTGAAGTGAAGGTTCGGAACGTTTTTTTACCATTTGTATTTTTTGTTTTGTGTTTTTAATATTTCAGCTCTGTTGCAAGCGCCATCTATCGCCAAAACGATTTGACTTCTTGTGTGCACGTTTTTCGTCATTGACAATATTACTATTTTTCACAATATCAACTAAGCTAAAACAAAACAATGCATATAGGTACCTGGTACACATCCTGTTTCTAATCTTGACTTTAGTAGTAGTGATAGTTGTTGTTTTGTTACGGTCGCGGGTTCGAATCCTGCAAGGTGCAATCATTTGTGTGATGAGCAGAAATGTTTGTTTCCGAGTCATGGATGTTAATAATCTTATCTATGTATGTTTATCCGTTATCTAATACCCATAGCACAGGGTATCCTAGTTTGGGGCTAGATAATTGGTGTGGAAATGTCCCGAATATATTATTATTATTATTATTATTATTATTATTATTATTAAAAGACAAGCAGGTCTTGTGGAAGGAACCAAAGATAATTGTTTTCTAGAACTATCCAGACCATGTGAAATGAATCAGTGAGAATTGTTTTGTACAATTAAGTGAAAAGACCCTGTTGAAAATCTATCGGCCCATTTCTCTCCTGAGCCATGTCTACAAGCTGTTTTTTAGAGTCATCACGTTTCGTCTTGCGCGGAGATTCGACGAATTCAAGTCAACAGAGCAGGCGGGGTTTAGGAAGGATACGGCACCATAGACCACATCCATACAGTGCGGCAGATTATACAGAAGACTGAAGAGTATATTAAGGAGTATGTTTATCTAAACTTTGCAACTAGGTAAAAACAACTTCGAGAGAGAGAGACCCGCAGAAGAATACAGCTGAGCTGGGCAGCATTTGCGAAACTTCGTCGAGTCTTTTCTTCGCAAATACCGCAAAGTTTAGAGACGAAAAAAGACTTCAACTAGTGTGTCTTACCTGTTACGACATATGGAGCTGAGTCGTGGACACACTGTACGACTAGTCTACCAATTTAAGGTCGCTCAGCGGGCTATGGAAAGGGCCAGGAGTTTATCTGAAAGATCGTATCCGGAATGAGGTGATCCGACAGAGAACCAAAGTTGTCGACATAGCCCTTAGGATTAGTAAGCTGAAGTGGCAGTGTGCTGGTCAAATCTGTCGAATGACTGATAACCGTTAGGGTAGACATGTTCTTGAGTGGAGACCGGGGTTTGGTAAACGTAGTGTAGGGTGCCCTCCAGTTAGGTGGAACGACGATATACGCAAAATGGCTGGCAGCAGTTAGAAGAGAAGAGCCAAACTCAGTGGCGTGCTTTGGGAGAGGCCTATGTCCAGCGGTAGACTGACATGATGATGATGAAGTGAAAAGACAAGCAGGTCGTGTGAAATGAACCGGTCAGAATTGTTTTCTAAAACTAGATGAAAAGACATGCAGGTCGTGTGAAATTAATTCGTGAGAATTGTTTTCTACAACTAAGTGAAAAGACATGCAGGTCGTGTGAAATTAACTCGTGAGAATTGTTTTCTACAACTAAGTGAAAAGACAAGCAGGTCGTGTGAAATGAACCTGTGAGAATTGTTTTCTACAACTAAGTGAAAACACAAGCAGGTCGTGTAAAATGAATCTGCGAGAATTGTTTTCTACAAGTAAGTGAAAACACAAGCAGGTAGTGTGAAATGAACCTGTGAGAATTGTTTTCTACAATTATATGTGAAAAAGGCAAGCAGGTCGTGTGAAATGAACCTGTGAGAATTGTTTTCTACAACTAAGTGAAAAGACAAGCAGGTCGTATGAAATGAACCTGTGAGAATTGTTTTCTACAACTATAGGTGAAAAAACAAGCAGGTCGTGTGAAATGAACCTGTAAGAATTGTTTTCTACAACTATAGGTGAAAAGGCAAGCAGGTTGTGTGAAATGAGCATGTTAGAATTGTTTTCTACAACTATAGGTGAAAAGGCTAGCAGGTTATGTGAAATGAACCTGTGAGAATTGTTTTCTACAACTAAGTGAAAAGACAAGCAGGTCGTATGAAATGAACCTGTGAGAATTGTTTTCTACAACTATAGGTGAAAAAACAAGCAGGTCGTGTGAAATGAACCTGTAAGAATTGTTTTCTACAACTAAGTGAAAAGACAAGCAGGTCGTGTGAAATGAACCTGAAAGAATTGTTTTCTACAACTAAGTGAAAAGACAAGCAGGTCGTATGAAATTAACCTGTGAGAATTGTTTTCTACAACTAAGTGAAAAGACAAGCAGGTCGTATGAAATGAACCTGTGAGAATTGTTTTCTACAACTAAGTGAAAAGACAAGCAGGTCGTATGAAATGAACCTGTAAGAATTGTTTTCTACAACTATAGGTGAAAAAACAAGCAGGTCGTGTGAAATGAACCTGTAAGAATTGTTTTCTACAACTATAGGTGAAAAAACAAGCAGGTCGTGTGAAATTAACCTGTAAGAATTGTTTTCTACAACTAAGTGAAAAGACAAGCAGGTCTTGTGAAATGAACCTGTGAGATTTGTTTTCTACAATTAAGTGAAAAGACAAGCAGTTCCGAGTAAAATGCAACTGTGGGAATTTTTGATATCACTTGAGATTGTTCCCGTTCTGCCAATAGTGGCGAACAAACCTTGCGATAAAAAGCAAAATTAAAAAAAAAACCCCACATTATATCTATGAAACATCTCGATCACATCACCTTTCAAACCAAAAAACGCATTAAAATTGGTCCGTTTGTTTGGGAGCTACGGAGGGGTGAGGATCGTAGCCTCCAAGTGAATGGACCTAAATTGATGCAAGTTTTCTCGGAGATCACATCAACTTTCAAACAGAAGAAAACCCGCATCAATATAGTCCATTCATTTGAGAATTACGATCCGATCTTTTTTTACTTACATATTTTACTTTACTATAATAGTTGCAATTGCAACATTACATTATAGTATTTACATTAACTTGAATAATCTAAAATTGAAAATTCGTAAGAAGCTTAAAAGACAATCGATACTGTTTAGTGATAAGATTTTTATATTTTTGAAATGGTATTTTAAATACCTTCATTTAAATATCTCATATCATTAAACTTTTGTGTGAGAAAAGTTTAATGATATCAGCAAAACCTATCGAGGTTTTGCGTCATTTTTGGTTCCGTCGTAAATACATTAAAGCAGCTGTAAGCCGCCATATTAGTTTTCTTGACACTTCATATATCCTATAGCAATCCAATGATGGATACCTCATTTATCAAGATCCATCAAGCCGTTTAGGCTGTAGGACACGCCTAAGAAACGTACAAACAAACAAAAATATATACAACCCAAACATATAATCCTCCGTGTAGTCAGGTATGTTTAAAATAATTCGCTTTGATTTGAAATCACTATTCACATTAGCCCCTTTCTCACACAAAAGTTTAACGACGACGTTCACTCCCGGAATCCACCGTCAAAAACCGGTAATAAATTCCAACGCCAGCGGAACATTCCAAAACTCCGTTCAAATTTTTTCGCGCGGTATTTTCATAACCTCGAGTAAACAATCCCTAATATTCGAGTGAGGACTCGATTAACGCGAAACAATCGAGCGGCATGTGGGTTGCAAAAGTTAGGAATGACGTGATTGGTTTGTGACACTTCGTTTTTTTCTCAAGTTGTCAAATTCGCTTAAAATACGGGTTTGGCATGCGGGTGCTGATGGGGGCGGGAAAATGTACTTGAATGAAACTTAACCATGCGGGGTCTATTTTTTCTGATTTAAATCCCGCGGCCTGCTTCACGTCCCCTGATCCTTGCGCTGATTTTATCCACTTGCGCAAAATCCATTGCCCGCACACTCAGTGTGAAAGGAGTGATTTGGAAATTGATGGACTATTAAAGTAGATCTTTAAACAGTAAAATTATACCTCAGTGTGTATACTTCGAAGAGTAAACTATACTAATTATATTTCGTGCCTAGTCCTCTAGATTGATATTTAAACACTTGTAGTATCGCCACCCGGTCCCACTATTTTATGCACAAGTTGAGAGTAAAAAGTTGAAGAAAACCTCCTTGCTCCATTAAAACCTTCCCGTATTTTCCTATTTCTAGTTATGTTATTTCATTTTCGCATAATCTGTGCTCACATTTGCACATGAAATAAAAATATTTTGTTAATTTTCATGTATTTAAGGTGTATAAACGAAGTTAAACAGGCAAATATGTATGTGTGTAAAATAAACGTTCCAAATTATATATATTGGGATATCAAGATAGCAGGCGGTGTTCGCCTGTAGATATAATGACGACTATTTCCTTCTGCAATACATTATAGCCAGGTATTTTTTCATTGGATAAAGTTCCAGTTTTTTGATGTTTTCACATCTTGTACAAGCGTATTTACGCTACGATGAGAATGCAATCTGACCTGTCGGGACTGACCAGTCTGGGACATTTCGCTGCATCGATGAATTGGGATATCAAGACAGCAGGCGGTGTTCACCTGTAGATATGATGACGATTATATCCTTCTGCAATACATTATAGCCAGGTTTTTTTCATTGGATGAAGTTCCAGATTTTTGATGTTTTCACATCTTGAAAAAGCGTATTTACGCTACGATGATAATGCAATCTGACCTGTCGGGACTGACTTGTCTGGGACTTGTTCGCTGCATCGATGAAAGGTTGGTGTTTCTTCCGCTCCGGGGAGATTACCTAATCTGATATTATTATCTTGGCTTGCGTTCTTTTCGTTAGGAAATTAATCTTGCCATAGAAACATCACAAACGATTCTTGCTTTGTAGTTCCAATCGTTTACTTTTAACTATTTAGGTAAATTCCATGTTGGACTCAAGTCATAGAATATACAACATGAAGTATTTACGTGGCACTGAGTTCAAACGAGATTACCGAGGATAATGTCAAGGAGCCTCACCAAGAACCTTGTGTTTTTTAAACATCTAGATCCAGCAGTTCTTTCATCTTAAGAGTAATATCCGATAAGCTGCAAAGTTGATCTTTCCAGCATCCAGGCCACTCAAAAGTTCTTGTAGACCGCTTGTACAGTACATAGCCTTAGAAAATGCCTAGAACTTGTATACTGATACCTGCCTGGAGTCAGGGACCAGTATACAATAATATATTCAGAACTGGGAAAGAATTTTAAAACTAAAGAACAATGGACAGACTTATCGCTAAAAGCTATGTTTTCCAGTTAATCTTTTGGATGTAAAGAAATATTACTTATATTGTAATGATACGTGATTTATAATAAGAGTCCAGCGCAATAGCTTGGAGATCTCGTTAACATGCTGTTAAATTGAGAGATAAATTGTCTTAAGAAAATGATAATTATGTTGCAAACTAGAAAACTATTTGATCCATCATCTAAAACAGTTCTAACATTAACTCCAATCTATAGGAGCTTACTCCAAGTCTGTAGTCTGTAGTCTGTAGACTTTATACTGAAGTCTAAGTCTGAAGTAGACAGATCGGACGACTGGACACCGATTTAAACAAATTGGGTTATTATTGACAACGAGTGTACCAAAACCTTTGAGCTTTTTTGGATGGTGCATTATGGAGCTGCCAGCGAATAGCAGCGCGCACGAGGTTTCCTCTTGCAAACACTCCGGCGCGGAGTCAAAGACACACCTAAGTACTCTCGTCGTTATTCTGTTTTTATTTTGCATTTATGGGTCTAAGATCCAGTTTGCAGCTTCAATAACTGAACATCGTAGTTTGATGTAAAAACTTTCTAACTCAGCTGATGAGCTATGATTTATTATGACAATTCTAAGAAGTCCTTAATAACCTATACAAGTGGGTGTTATATCGGAGTATACGAGTAATGCATTGTGAACGTATATGATAATCGACTTATTTCACTTATTTTTCTTGGGCTGAAAAGAATCTGCAATAAACTGCGACTCCTTTTAATTAAATATAATAATAACCATGTTTATTATAAACTGAATAGTAGTAAATAACTAGTCGAAATTAAATTCAAAATAATTTTGAATTAAATTTAGACACATAACTAGAATTTGTGAATTGTAAAACTGTTTCGACTTGAAAGATATCTTACGACTGCAACTCACGAGTTGTTTTGTGGAATAATTCAATTCGACCGGTGTTCGGACGTTATAGACGTCCATCCTCGGGAGTTTGCGCAGCTAGGCGTGACGTGAACTGCGGACCACCGCACGTGTCGTTCATTGCGTCAGTGGCGCTGGTGGCGAGGGTGCTGCAGGAGGGGCAGCTCCAGCCCAGTTGAAGACTCACTTAGATGAAGACTCACTTACGCACGCACCATTTTCACTGTTGTCGCTGGTACACAAACAGTTAAGGGTCCTTACATCAGGTGTCGACAGTGTCCACCTCGCGGAGAAACGGCTCACTTTCGGTGTTTCGACTTTAATTGATCGTTTTTTTCTAAAGACCAATTTCTGACTAATTTCTCGGTTTATTACAATTCCAAAATCATACCTATATCCCTTGACATCTATTATAGACCAAATCATATAAGATGTCGTTTCAAATTCGATCACGCTGCAGTCCGTTGCCTGAATTGAAGATCTCCTGGGAGCTCGTACTCTGTGCCACGCGAGATTTCTTGCAGATGGCGTATGACGTCATTGCGGCATTTGCCGAACGGTTCCACGAAGATATTGTACCGTGACGTTAGATTGCCTTGCGCCGACTGAGTGCTTAAACAAGTTAAAACATCTTTTGAGTAATTTTTACGGGCATATTAGAGTGCGTTTAGGGCAAACCTAAACTTCTACCTTTTATCTTCTACACTATATTTTCTACTTCCTCTTTAATATAATTGCCTATATCTGTAATGTATCAGGAAGAGATACAGAATCTATAAAATAGCTTCTGACTTACAACTCAGTCTCAATTTTGATCTTATTTTTTATTTATTTTGATGTCACCTAATTGCTAATTTAGTATGACCTGCTTTCTGTATACCATATTATGGTGCCTAGTTTTTTTTTCATTTAAACAAGATTACGTCGCAGATGGTAGCTTAAGTGTAACACTCAGTACTGAGAAACCGGTTTTATAGCAGTAAATTTCAAGCGAGCGACTTTATAACGGTAAATTTAAATCGATCAGGTGCCTTATATTTGTTTTATTATCAGTAGATATTGAACCCTAAAAAAATATATGAAAAACTGTGTATATTATATGTGTATATTTTTTTTTTCGAAATAATCATAGAGTTAATATTCATCTTACCGCCAGACAGGAATCACGAATTATATCAGAATTTTAATGTTTTTATTTCATTAATAACGGCTGATAGACACACAAGAAATATAATCGGGATGATTATTACCCATGAGTCATTTCCTCCTGAAATGACTTCAAATAAGGAATGATGGGTTCAACTGAGATCAAAACCACTGAAATGTCTAGTGATGCACCGTATGTATCATACCCGTATGCACGCGCGTAGGCACGCGCGCCGATATTCGTCGTGAGGTGACGTTTCGTCAGTATGGCGACTTGAGTACGTGTATGGGACTGCTTGCCACATAATTATCGCTTGGAAACAATAGACCATATTACCTTTCAGTATCTTAGATATTTACGTTGAAAACTCAACGGTCACTCGATGCCTAGTCTTCGTATCGTATAGTGACCCGGATGTTTTAGCCGTTGATTCGATTACATTATTAAGATGTTATTTTATCAGTTATTTAAGCCATTCCACCTTTGTTTTCTTACAAAACAATACAGACTCCTGTTTCGCGTACTGTGACCCAACTTTTTCTTCTTTTATTTAGAAATGTATTCGTATTATTGCCAAAGAGAAGCTATTCTGGGTCGCATTTTGATATTATAATAGATATTATAATCTTGATACTGTTTATCTTCCACTCGTACAAAGTGTGTTATCCCATGAGAGTATCATTGCGTTATGTTGTGTCTTTGTGTAGCATTTATTATTGCTGAATTTTAGTGTTGACTTGATAATTAATATAGAATCGATGATGCACCTGTCGCAGGCAGATAGCTTTATCCGCCATTTAATTAACTGCCTAAGCTTTTGATTGAATGGTGCCATGAATGATATTCAGCCGTTTGATTTTTATTGAATTGGCTGGCTGATTGCTTAGGCCATTCATACGATAGAGTGTCCATATGACAAAAATAGACGCAATTGTATAAAACAATACTTGAAAACGGACAAATATTTGTGAAGAGTTTTCATGTTTTTATTGTATGTTTTTTTGTTTTCGGACGGGTGCGTGGGCGCGCGCCGTCGCCCTGCTACGCTCAGCGTACCTTCGTCGCGGACTAATCTGTTGAAGTTTTCCCCTATGTCACGCGCTATACGTCTGATTAATATAATTTCGAAGGATATTGATATCTTTCACTGCAGCCTGATGAAATTCACGGAAATTGCACAGAAACATTTAGAATGTACGTAAAGTTTTGTTTTTTTAGTTATAACATCGCATTGGTGCGTATGCTGTAATGGTGTTGTAATGTGTCTAAATAAATAAATAATAAATGTTCAACCTAACTAACCTACCTAGTTTTTTAGGCGCAATTCTATTAAACATAGTAGTTTGCAAACAGACCAGTCATAGCTAAATTCACATTAATTTTAACCCCCAAACAAAGAGACGGATGTTATAAGTTTAGGGTGTGTACGAGTATCTGTGTCACTGTGACATTCAATAAAAAGGCTAGGCAGTTAATTGAATGGCGGATTAAACTATATGCCAGCAACACACCTACTCGTAGGAAGCATTTGCCGTAAAATAACGCGACAGCATACATTTAACTTTATATAAGTTGGAGTATTACATAAAAAAGGATATCTCATGAAAATTCAAGAATATGAATGCAGGTTGCACGCCCAATATCGCACACCTGCATAAAACGCGCATACTGAATGCGCATACTTGACCCAATTGCGTCATACGACTGGTTGGGTAGAAATATGGACAGGTGGTGGACGTAGTCAGGAAAGTGGGGATAAAAAAATTGAAATGTTAGAAAATAAAGTGCGCGTTTGCCCTCTGTCACAGAATATATATAGTAAGAACAATGGACTGCGGTCGCTGATTTAGAAGTACGCTCACTCAAACTCTATAGGTGTCACTTTTCTTGCCTCCTTCATCGAGTTCCACTCTAGCGTAACGCACGCATAGTAAAACTGAAAGAAAAAGGCTTCATGCGTTAAGGTGGAATATCTACATTATTCCCTAGATTGCTGACACTCAAATGAAGTTTATTAAGCAGAGACGAGCAAATACAGTCGTCCCGTCAGTGATCTTTTGACAATGACACCATCGATATTGTAAGTTGTTTAAAATTCTTCTCCACACGCCCCTACCCTCTCCTGTTTCAGTATATTGTTAGATTTGTCGGCGTACTGTGTAATTACTAACTTCTGTAAATACTGTATGTTTGATATAGCCAACTGAAAGAGTCCGGGGTCAAGAATTATTTTCTAATAACGTTGTTAAAATCTTTCTAGGCCAAGTTATCTCTAATCCTATAGCTGAGATAACGGTCAAACTCAAACACAACGTAAAAAAAAATAGATTTTTTTTTGGTCACTGGCAAAATTAACGGAAAGTGATCTCGAAGCTGGAGTCAAAATAGAGTGAATTCCTTTGATACGCCCACGGACAAGTTTCCATGCTGCGTCCATCCCCTGAATAATTAGGCACGCTTTAATTAGGCAGTGGAATTACGAGCGAACAATATTTTCTGAGGTTTTAATCCCGGGGAGTCCGGAAGGTACTGGCTGGGAGTTTTGGTGGGGAATTATATGGTGAAGAATAATAGAAACAAAAATTAGTAAGCTTGGGATAAAGACAAAATAAAGCCACATACTGCTTAATTAATGATGCATTGAAAAATTGATAAGTTTTCTCAGGAGACTTCCATACTTTACTTGAATAACAGTTATATTAGCCCAAATTATTATAGTTTCGGCTACTAAACCGTTAGGTATGCTTCTACGGCTCGGTATAATGGCAGTACCTGAGCGAGGCAGTCAGGGCAGCTTGATCAGGGACAAACGAATTACTCCCAGCTGTTTCTACTTCACGTACAAACGGTCAGCGATCGATTGAACTTGTATTAAAGGGAAAATGAATCAAGTGTGAACAGAACGGTAACGGTATATCTACTGACTAACTATTTTATATTTTTATTATGAACGAAAACTATTTTCATTAATTTTACATTTTGGTACCAGTGTAAGGATTTAAGTATTCAGAGGTTTGAAAATGTAGATCTTTCATTCAGATCGGTGATAAGACGAACAGATTCTTTAAGTAATGTTAAGCGCTAGGTACATTTTAGTCTACTGCCACAGAATAAATAATAGTACAAGGTACTGCTGCCTGTAACAATTAGAAACATATATAAAACATAGAAAATTGCATACCACCACTACAATCGTGCGGGAAAGCTGTACAACCTGAGCACTAAACTGACTTATGAAACAATAACTAACTCAAGCTGATAGATTTCTCAACTTACCCTCACCCTTCTTCAGAGGTTCCGATTTACCACATAAACCACAATATCACCAGGATGTTTCAGACAGGATAGCCATTTTCAAAACACAGTGAGTAGAATTATCGGTACAAAAACAGATCTCAAATACGATGTATGTTTGAATAAAAGCACTGGCAGAAGTTGAACTTGTATTGTGTCTCTATAGTTTACTTTAAAGAGTCATCAACATATCTAAAAACGGTTTAAAAAAAAAGGTTCTTCTTTGTAGTTCTCGGATGCCAACTCAACCCTGAGCGTGCTGAGCTTCGTCCCGATGGCAGAAGACCACGAGAAGTTCCTGGTCTGCCGAGCGGAGAACCCGAGGGTGCCTGACTCCACCATTGAAGACAGGTGGAGGTTGAACGTCCATTGTGAGTGATGTAATATGCTTTTACTTGTATAAGTTTTTTGAAGTTGGTCACATGTTGGTGTGCTCATATATTATAGGTACAATCTAAATCTATACTTATAATAAAGCAGTAAGTACAGTTGCAAAAAGTCTGTAGAATGAGAACAACTTTAAAAAAATGGTCTCAAGGACTTACATGAGCTACTGAACAAGAATAAAACATTTTTTGGGTACCGTAAAAAAGGAACCCTTATAGGATCACTTCGTTGTCTGTGTTTCTGTCTTTACGCGTTAAGGTATCAAGTTGAAATTTATACCAAATACTCAGGTCTGCATTTCCTTGGAGATGTGAATTAAAAACAAACTACTAAGTCAACGCAATCAAAATATACCTACGTCTGTTTATGCCGTATATTATGACACTCGTATTCAAAATTATAGGGTACTTTACGTTGACTTAGAATCATGAAATTTGCCAAGAAGCAATATATTATAGCACAAGGAAAGGAAAAATCTGAGAATAATAAAGAAGTTTAAAAAAAAAAAAAAAAAAAAAAGAAAAAAAAGTGCAATGATGTGATTCTGACACGCTCTTGGGTTTTTTTTTAATCGTTTGTGTCTGGATATATGTTCGCACAACACGTGCGCCATTTTGTCACGTAACGATTTTAAGACAAGATGAGAGGGGGAGAGGAGGTCTCTACGCGTTACAGATAGCTGAGGATTTAACTTAAATCTCGTGTAATTTGGTGATCTCGATGTGATGATTAAAAGCCAAGTAATCTTTAAAAAACAATTTCAAAGCTGAATGAATTTTGATGAAATGATTATTGTCCTGGAATAAAACACGGGATACTTTTATCCCAGAAAACTGACCACGCAAGCTACGCCGCGGTCACTGCAAAAATTTTAAGGCGTCGTCCTAATTGAATGCTATACCACGATTAGTTCAAACAATCAATGAAACAAACATTAGAGTCGCGCGTTAGCATCGCGTATATTATGTTATTACACCTATTCGCCATCAGTATGTTTGATCACAGATTCATACGAACAAATTTCGCGCGAACTTGCGGTAGTCACGTAATCGCGTTCAATTAGGACGACGCCTAAGAAAAAAGCTTATTTTTGTGCGTAATTACACGGAGCAAGCTGGCGAAAGCTAAGGGAGCTACGGAACTGCAAGAGATCAGCGACCGCCCGCTCGTTCAATTATCTCGTACATTTCTGAATGTAGTGTATCTTCGTGTTCGTTGATAGAATTATTATACGACTAGTTGTGCCCGCGGCTTTGCCCGCGTGGTCATTTCATTTATAAGTAGTCCGCACGTGTTATTCCAGGACCAAAAGTACCTACAAAGTACAATAATATACTACATTTCTTTAAAATTCGTTCAGGTCACATAGTTTTTTATCGATTGCTCGGCATCTAATCATCGGAATAAGGCTGACACACTGACTTGCGTTTTTATAACGCATATTCTGTGAAGTACGGAGTGTCATAGAAGTGCACGTATTGCGATGAATAAACGCATATTATGAAAATATATATATATATATATATATGCATTAATATATATATATATATGCATTAATATGAAATAAACGCTAGAATAAACGCACCGCGTTCCACCGCCAGGCAGTGCGTGCAAGGCCTATGATACCAAGTACCCCAGTTTTTAAAGGGCTCTATTTCATAAAACTATAGTAGACTGACAAGTGTCAATCGACAAATTTCAGTCAAACTACCGAAATGCGTTTCATAAAAACCCGACAATTCATTCAATGAATTGTTAAGTGTGTTTCATAAAACAATAGTAGTGACCGGCAGTCAACCGACAATTGGTTTGGCGTATTTGACTGACATTTGTAGTTTTATTAAGATTTGTCGCTTTATGAAATAGGGCACTGTAAGGCGTCGTAGTGCGACGGGCGGTAAACGAATGACGTGCAGCGTGCAGATGAAGTGAAGAAAATACGTAATTCGTATAAGTTACGTATATTCAGAATAGGTTGATCTGTATGTACATATATATATGCACATATTAATTTGATATCAACCGGACAGTAGGCAATTCAACAGACAACTTCCAGTCGCAAGGACTTGAGAACTGGGCCCTATATCATAAAACTATAGTAGACGGACAAATGTCAATCGACAAATATCAGCCAAACTACCGAAATGCGTTTCATAAAAACCCGACAATTAATTCAATGAATTGTCAAAATATTACTAAATGTGTTTCATAAAACAATAGTAGTGACCGGCAGTCAACCGACAATTGTCTAATAAATGGCAATAGAAAAACGTTTCATGAAACGGCGGTTGCTTAAAAATTACCACGATTTGTAGAAACGTCGTGACAATTGTGACAGCCGAAGCTTTACCCATCACACTACTATGACTGGCATTGTGAAATGCAATATGACTGACAATCATCAGTTCCGTTGTGATTGTTTGTTATATGAAACGCAGATTTGGCGTATTCGACTGACATTTGTAAGTTTATTATGATTTGTCGCTTTATGAAATAGGGCCGAAGTCGTGTTGAGACAAAGCGCTAAAGTGAGAGCCGAATTCGAAAAATTTACAGATTTGTATTTAGCGGGACGCTTGGTTGCAGTGAATGAAATGCTTGCGTGTTTTAAGGTCAATCAGCGCCATCTAGTTAAATCGGAGGCAGAACTTTGATGCGTTTGGTTTATGCGCTGGAGTTGTCGATGGTAAATTATATTTGTAGTCTTTTTCGTATTTTTGTTTGTTAGAAAAATAAGCAATAGGAGCTTATAGTTCTACCAAAAAAGAAGAAAAAATATACACACATTCAAACACACATGCACATACACACCCTAAACTTATTACACCCCTCTCTTTGTTTGGGGGTTAAAAAATGTAAAAATAACGCAGAAAATATGTAAATGCTTTTAATTATGGAGCAAAAAATCTAATGCGCGTGGTTTTGATCCACGGACGTCTAGATTATGTTTCCATGCATGTTACTGCTTGGCCACTCATTACGTTGAGCGGATAACGAAATTTGGTACCGTTCTTTAAACGGATGTTTTATTACTTTAATTTAACATAAACTTTGGTCTCCTCCTCGTCTCCTCTAAAACCCTACCAACAAACTCTGACCCGCCCCACAAACCCCACTGCATGTTTATGTGATTTTCTTAAATTTCTAATGCACGAGGAAACTTCTCGAGACCAAGTTGAACAAAAAATAACTATCACAATTAAACGCGTATATAATATTTTGTATCTGTGCTGTTAACCGTTGAGGAGTTTTCTAGACAGGACCCAACCCTGAGTGCAGCAACCATGTCATGGTAAAACTTAAAACCGGCTATCATAACAAAAAAAAAATTAAAAAAATGTGTCTGTGCTGTTGACCGTTGAAGAGTTCCTATATCTGGAGACCATGTCATGGTAAAACTTAAAACCGGCTATCATAATAAAATGCGTAGACAAAATTTCGTGTCTGCACTGTTAAGTTCCTTTATATGGAGCTAGTCCTAGATGTCGGTTCAGAAGCATACTTACCATAAAAATACATTGTCATTGGAACTGATCCAACATTTAAAAATTCAACTCCGTAGGATAGGAGCAAGCATTCAGTTTGCAATATTTTACCTAAACAAACGTAAGTACATTACACGTAAAATAAAAGTTTTTAAAAAGCCGTCTTCAACAAAATGTATGAGAAAATTAAATTTATTCATAAAAAAGACGAGATTTTCTGCTTTTCGGGATGGAGACAACAAATCAAAGATCATAAAAATCGTTTCAGCCGTTCTTCGTTTTGTGAATTGTAGAACTAATCCGAGTTTGTTCAATATAATTTAGATAATTCATGCGACAAACGCTTGCGTGTTATAAGGATCGACTCCTTTTGGATGAACTGATTTTGATGAAACAAAGATTTTTGTTTCATCAAAACCTTTGCAAGACTTCAAGGAATACAGTTCAGCAAACGTCATCAAAATCCGTCCAGTAGTTTTTGCGTGATGAAGTCACACACAGGCAGACAGACAAAAATACTAAAAACGATATATTTAGATTCTACTACTTTCATATACTCAAATTAAAATGTTTTTTCTAAATTAAGTAAAGTATAGATAATGACACTAAACCGGCAACGTTTCAAAATATTAGAAAATCAAATCAAACATTTTCTATAGCAAATATCCCGCTTCTAATGTTTATATTTCTAGTATTCATGTCAGTTTCTAAAAAATAAAAACGTTTTCATTGCAGAAAAACACAACAATATATAAACAACTTACAAACAACTTTGTTTCATTACATCGCTCACATTGAAATACCATGTTGACACGAGTCGTGTTTAGTGGAAGATCTAATATTACCACTTCTAAGTATAATACTCGTGTAATATTTCCAACAAAGTTACATTCCTGAATACGCAAATCACACGTATGTTTAATTATAGAGTTAAACATACGTGTGATTAGAGCCTATAAGAGCACTGATCTGATCATTGATACCCCCACTTCGAAACGTTACAATGCGCTCTTAGAATTCGTATGTAACTAAATCCATCAGTAACAATATCTCGGGCGTGGATATCGAAATTCATATTTGACAATTTGTAGAGGTATTCTGAGTAGGTATTAATATCAAGTGGCAATAGAAATGGTATTGTTTCGAGTTATTTGGACCTTACCATTCCACTGGAAGTTATTATGTTGAACTTTGTTTCAAGAAGAGAAGCCAAATGTTCTTAGATGTAGGTTCGTAAGATTGTGGGTTATTGGTAAGGTTTTGATTACAGAAGTTTTTTATTTAGAAGCTAAGAGTAGATAATAAACGTTGGAATAATTCTCCTTAATAATACCTTCTGTCCTAAACGAAGATAGAAAAAACAAGCCGGTGCTTCCACAAAATATCATGCTTTTGTTATATAGCCGTTCCCAAACAGAAATATCAGACAAATTAATTATAGGTAGTTGATTATTTAAGCTAGCTAGTTAGCTGGTAGATGAGTTACCAGCTCTTGACGAGTCCACACCCACAGCTTCTGAGGATGCCTCGTGCTGAGGCAAAATACGTATCGTATAGCTGATGCGCAAATGGATACCCAGCTATAAAGCTGGGTATCCATTTGCGTACGTGGTACGTACGGACAGGAATTTAGATAGTAGTCATCATTTTTAAGCCCCGATGAATGAGAGGGGTTTTATAAATTTAGGATGTGTATGTATCTGTGTGTCTGTTTGTGGCATTGTAGCTTCCAAACGAATGCACGTATTTTGATGCGTTTCTGTTTGAAAGCTGATGTGATCGAGATGGATCTTAGCTATAATGGAGGGGAGAGGGGGAGTAAGTTGATTGCTTAGACAGTTACTTTATTTTTTTCAAAAAAAGATACTGCTTGGCTGCTTGTTTTAAAACTAGGTAGCTAGTTTTTAGCGCGCAGTTTTGCGCGCTATTGTGCGCGTTGGACTGGGTCATATCGTTTTTTATCGGGAACTACGGTATAAATTGAAATGCAAATTATCGTATCTTTGTCCGGCTATCTCTAGTTTTAGAAAAATACGACTTATTGGCCACGCGGATCACATCGCGGGAATAGTTTATAACATTTGTATGGAAGTGTGGATAGTGTGGATAGTGTAGATATGGATGAATTTGGACATCATTACAGTTTATTTTCTACTATATTTGTGATTACAGCATCTGGAGCGTAAACAAAAACATTCTGTGCACTGCTGACATGGAAATGAGCTACATAAAGCTGCCGTGAGAAACCGTTTTCCCTGAGGTATTGATCTATCTGATAGTAAAGTAAACAACCGTTCAGCTTCGTGGCTAGTTTATTACAAACTGAGGTACCCCAAAGTCATATCAATATATGTGTTGTTCATCATCCAACATTAACTGGAGAATCTGTAACAATTTCAAAAGGATAAACTGTTAATATTACATACCTACTTCATAATCCATACCAATATATAAAAATGAAACGTTGTCTGTTTGTTTATTTATTTGTTAATTTGGGGAGCTTTCACGGCTGGACGGATTTGAAATTTGGAATGGAGGTAGCTTATGGAATAAAACATATGGTATTTTATCTCGGAAATTTGTAAGTTTCTATGGGAAAACTGGAAAATATTGATTACTCGCTGTAAGGAACGGTTGCCATGAATATGTCAAAAACCATTTTGCATTGGTTTTTAATATACTAGAAGAACATAGGATGCTTTTTCTCGATAAACTGTAGTCCGTGCGGACGAAGTCAGGGGCGGGAAATCTAGTATTTCATATAATTAACCAGTTTTCTGAGTTTCTTGGAACGTTCAACTGGAGGATTGTTTACAGCACTTGGATTATTATCCTTATTTGGATGGGTACACTGTTCCACCGGTTGGTTCTCATCATCCATCACCTCGCAAGCCTCCGCCTACTCTTCATTGTCCGCATTCGTCTGTACCATTACGTTATCGGTTAAGTTTGCTACCGAACTTTCTTCACCGTCAGTTGCGACCTGCACCTCCTCCACAGCAGATATTGAGATATTTGATCTAGGTGTCTGTTACTGCTAGTTCCATAATTCTTAACACAAATTTCAAACATGCTTATGCCTATAGTTATTTTAACAATACCCATACTGCAAATACTTTTCCTTGCATTAAACCACGTAGCCCATACCTAATTGAAAACATTCTCAATATAATGTGTTGTTTATATATCGTAGGTACATATAGTTCAGGTCTACTGCCGTGGTCAACGTCTGGCTTTGGGCTTTATATATCGTCATGCAAAAGTAGACGATCAGCAAAGCGTCACCCTTTCATGGTTGAAATACCTCGCCAAGAACGAAGCGTTACGCTTCCTCATTTATTATAAGAACTGCAAAGGAGTGGAATGCCCTGCCCTCGTCAGTGTTTCCGGTAAATTATAACCCCGGTGTGTTCAAGTCAAGAGTGAATAGGTATCTACTAGGCAAGCGTGTGTGAGATTTATAAACATATCTATGATAATTATACGTACTGTAAGATTATCAAAACCTAAGTTTTGTAATGTTAGCCTTCAGTTGGTCAGGTTTGTTGAGTAGGAGATAAAACTTATCTGCACCTAGTATTAAAAGCAAGTTACTATATACTATTGTTGGTATCTATAGTACCTAGTAGCTACAGCTACAGAGTAAATAACTTAAGGAATATTAAATAAAAACAAGGAAATAGGTTTGCCATTCTGTATATTGTTTACTCATTTTAACACCGAATTCGGAATACACCACTATAGAAAGAAACTGGCAAGACACCACGTGGCGAATATGTATTGTAATATTATTAAACCAATAACTTTTTAGATACATAGTTATTAACAATTTAAATGTGATAATTGGTCACAAACCAACATTTATATTTGCCTTAGTTACACTAGGCATAATAACTTCGGAAACAGCGTTTAAACACAATCAAATGGATGATAATCCCGTTAACTATAATCCTATAAATTATTTCATCACCCCACAATGAAGTGATACACAATAACAAATACACAGTAATAATTACACGGTAACAAATAAGCAGCATAACAGTGTAAAAGAAAAAAAGCACTTAACTTGCTAAGGTCCTCTCGGTGCGGCGGCCACAAGAACATTAAACATTGCCAAGTCGAGAGATATGTGCTGTTGGACTATAACTGACCTCTACAGCGTCAGCGACGGTGGGGCGGGCGCAAAAGCGCTCCGCCGCAATGCGTGACGCAGAAGGCGCACGCCAAAGTTAAGTTTTTGGCCATTCGGAATACACCTTCGAAAAGAATCGGCAAGAAACTCGAATGCAAATAAAGTCGACATTAATTACGGGACCTTCGACCTCGCATCCGGCGAGGTCGGTGTCTGTGTCTAATTGTGTTGAAAGATGGTGAAGATGACGGAGTGGGCGAATCAATCGCTGCCTGCACTGTGGCAGCGATTTCATCGTCCGGATCGCTCAAGATGTCTCTAGGGCGTCTACGAAGGGGCCGTGCGTCTGTTGTCGCGTCTGTCGTGTAGTCAGAGGCCTGAACTACTAGAGGGTTGGGGTGATGGAGTGCCGCGTCAAAGTAGCGGCGAGAAGCATTTTTCATATATTGAGGGAAGCTCGAGATCACTGTGCAGGTCGATGTTCCTCTGATACCAGGGGGCATCTAATGCACCGCGAACGAATTTATTTTGTAAAATCTGTTGTTTCTCTAGGGAAATGCGGGAGGCGTGAGCAAATACTACGGACGAGTATGTCATTGTCGGTCGGACGCAGGTTTTGTAGAGTGTCAACTTATTTCTAAGAGACATTTTACTGCGCCTGCCTAGGAGTAACGCGAGGCGGTATAGGTAGAATGCCGCCCTTTTGTGGACGGAATGGATGTGATCATTGAAGTTGAGTCGATAGTCAAGAGTGACTCCTAAGTATTTGGGAAATAGCGTTTAACCCCGTGAGTGAAACGCATCGCTACGCTCTTCTCGGGATTAATCGTTATTCGCCACTTACGGAACCATCCATCGAGCGCTCGGAGCGTTCGTTGGATGTCTTTTTGTAGAATAGTTGGATTCCATCCGGTGGTATAAATCGCGGTGTCGTCCGCAAAGAGAGCGATCTCTACTTTGGGGATGCGGGGGAAATCGCTTGTGTAAAGCGTGAACAGAAGTGGAGACAGCACGGAGTCCTGAGGGACTCCGGCTCTGATGGGGTGGGGGGATGATCGGTTTCCCTCGACACGATAGCGGAAGCTCCGGCTGGTGAGGTAATCTTGTACTATGAGCACAAGACGATCTGGCAACCCGAGCTGATACAGCTTGTATATCAGCCCGGCGTGCCAGAGCTTGTCAAAAGCCTTCGCCACGTCTAGGAAGACGGCCATCGTGGTTTGGGGTTTTGGTTTCCTATTGAAACCCTTAAGGATGTGTTCCGTGATGCGGTTCACTTGCTGAGGGCAAGAGTGTCTCGCTCTAAAGCCGAACTGCTCATCCGGTATGAGTTTTTTGATTTTCGCGATGGATCGGAGTCGATTCAGAAGGATTCGCTCGTAGATCTTCCCCAGAGAGCTGAGGAGACTGATAGGACGGTAGCTGGAAAGCTCGGATGCCTTTTTGCCTGGTTTGTGAATGCCGATGACGTCAGCACTCTTCCAAGCGTCGGGGAAGGAACAATTGCTCAAGGCTGCATTGAAGATGCTGACTAAGAGATAAACTAACGGGACAGAAAAGTGCTTGAGGACCCTGTTACTGACGCCGTCAGCATCGACTCAACGGGCTCGATGGTCGGTTGGAGGTAGAGAATTCCTACGTTCTATTTCGCGATCCACCGCGGCGATGTGGACAGGATCAACGTGATCGTTAGCGGGGGTGCACTGGGCTGCGAGGCTCTCCGCCAAGCATTTAGCCTTCTCCTCGTATTCGAATGCTGGCGGGAGATCGATTCTATTGAGAGGGGGCATTACGGTGATGGTGTCGGATTTAAGCTTTCTCGCCAACCCCCAGTAGGCCTGGTGGGTCAGTGTGATTTCAGATAATAAGTCTTCCCAACGCTGTGCACGCAGCTCGCTAATGCGCGTCCTGACTAAACGGTGGTAGTAGCTCAAGGTGGCTTTGCGTTCAGCGTTGGGGAATGCATCGTGGGCTCTAATGGCTGCGTTTCGTGTCGTTATCTTCACGTCCTCAGGTAGGACCCAGCGGCGGATATCCTCCGCTGGGACCTCCCTAGAGCACTCACCGATAACGGTGTTGAGGTGGCTGGTGAGGGCATCGATCGAGCGAGCAACGTCATCGGGGGTGATTGTCGTCAGGGATACGGTCGAGGTCGGGTGAACTGATAGCTTTTAGGGCTTCCCCCAAACGCTTCCAGTCCACTATCGTCTTTGTCGAAGGATGGGAGGATGGGTCTGTCGGGTCGGGCCTAGGCGCATAACGACGGGACGGTGGTCGGATTCTAGTTCTTGGAAAACTTCGATTGAGCGGAAACTAAGATTTATATTCTTTAGGAGAGGTATGTCTAGTATGTCTGGTAAATGGTCGGGATTTTTGGGGTAATGAGTCCACTCCGAGGGTGGGATTATATCAAAAACGAGAGATTCGCTAAAGTCGAATAGCCTAGTGCCGTTTGTGTTGAGTCTTCGGCACCCCCAGATAGGGTTTCTGCTATTGAAGTCGCCAGCCAGAATGACTGCGCTTCCCATGGAGAGGAGTGCCTCTAGATCACTCTTTAGTAAGCTTTTACTGGGGGAAAGGTAGCAGGAGGCTATAACGATTGATTGATGACCGGTCATCGCAAGTTGGCAGCAGGAGGCTTCTAAATTGGTCAGAGTAGGGGTGTCAATCGGCATACAGTGGAGTGAGTTTTTGTAATAAATTAGAGTACCACCAAATTTGGTGACTCTATCGTTTCGATGGACGCGGTAATTGGCAATCCTGGGATCGCTGTTACAGGGTATGAGAAAGGTCTCTTGTATTAACATGATGTCGACCTGATGGGTCTTACAGAACTCGTGCACTGGGACACGCTGTCCTCTCAGGTCGTCAGCGTTAAAGAACGCTAACACTACGGAGCGGGGTTTAAAACGTCTTGGTGTATTATTCATATTGGTTCGTTAATTGAGGTTACGGAGGGCAGTAAGGAGCGTACGGTGCTCATATAAACAGTGTACGAAGTTTGGCAGCGAGTACGTCCACTTCGTTCAAGTAGACCGCATTTACGTGTCCGAGTACATAAGACAGGTTGTCTTGACCTACTTTAGGAGAAGGAGGAGTGGGCAAGAGCCCGCTTGGGTTGGGACTTTCGCGCGGGCTTGAGGAGGCCGGTACGGACCGGTGGGCGCGGGTTGAGGTTTTGGGGTGGGCTTGGTCATGGCCGGAGCCCAGGCGGCAGACCGTTTTTATGTTAAAGATGGCCTTCCCCTCCGGGGTACGTTCAAGAACGACAAGGACAAGAGGGAGGGGTGTTTTAGAGTTTCCCCTGTATAGTCGATGTACCTCCACTACAGGGTATCCCTGAGACTAAAGGTCCTTGAAAATGAGCGTTGTCTCAAGTTCGCTGGGGACACCGCGCAATACTACACGGAGGGGTTTTTGTTCTTCGCGGGCGTACGTGTAGAAACGCACGTCTTCGTCGCGAAGGATCGTTGTTATCTCGCGGTGGTCGTTCGCGGTAGGGACTTGAACTTTAATGCACAGTTGGGTATTGTGTGCAGATGTGAACGCCGCCCCCTTTGAGGCTAGGAGTCGCGTGACCGCGTCCCACTTCTCTTTTTCAGTAATGAAAAAGGGAGGCGGGAGTTTGGTCCTCGCGGGCTCTTTTGCCACAGAGTTGGCGGCTATCGGAGTGGGAGGAGGCGTCGCCCTGGAGGCAGGGCGAGCCGCTTTGGCTGAAAGGGCGTCCGCGCTAGAGGAATCGTCATGTGGACGCTTTCCTTTCGCTTTCCTAGAGACGAGGGTGAAGCCGTCGTCCGTGCTCGCGGGTAGGGATTCGACCTCCATCTCGGGTTCGGAGGCCTGAGGTGGATCGGGGCTGGCCGGGGAGTCCGGGATGGGGCATATTATCGGAGAGCGAGAGCGAGACCGGCGCGGTCCGGCTGACGACGCGCGCCTGTCCGATTTGCGATCGGACTTTGAGTTTGAGGCCCGAGCGGCCTTGTCTGCGTTTTCAGCTTTTGTGGCTTTAGGAGCTTTAGTCGTGACGGGAGCGGGGGAGCGCGGGGCTTAGCGAAAGAGGGAGACGCGGGGGACGCGGGGCGGAAAAAGTCGAGCAGCAGTTTTTCCTGCTCGGAGGAGATGCGTTGATCGCGGGCGTAACGCGATAGAAGGCCGCATTCTTGTGCCCAATTTAGGAAGCCTCTGCAGGCATCCTTAGCAGTAAGGGGTCGGTCGGAGTCCATAGTGGACTACGTGGGGAGGTTACGACCCGGGAAGTGAGTTTGTTAAACCTGGTCCCCTCCGTGGCCTTCTGCCGATCTTATTGTGCAGAGGGATGTGTGCTTTCCTAGCGACCGAGAAAAGGTGACCGGCAAGCCGGAGGCACCAGTCCAAACAAATCGCTAAGGGAAGGAGGTAAGGTAAGGGTGGGTGGGAGGTGGGAGATACGTGGGTGCTCTCTAGTGCTCTACTCAAGGAGAATGACTTCCCACGCCCATCCAAATTCTTGTTTCCCCCCTAGAAGAGGAGTGGAAACAAGCGCTTTGGGTCAGCGCCCAACCGTTCCTCGAGTTGGACCACGAAGCTGTGGATTTAATTTGCGACTAGAAGAGTCCAAGGTGAATAAATAGTTTTGTCACCGAGATGACTCCTCCGACTGCCGAGACAAGGCACCGTTCTTAAAAGAACGTTGAGGCAAACGTTCCGCAAACCGTCGGGTACCGTCTGGCTTACCGAGACAAAGAGCGCTCCGTAAGGAGCGATTGCCTCGCTAAACCGTCGGGTGTGATGATAGCGCCACGCTAGACACGAGTGCCTATGCGGAGAAGCGAGCGCGGACTGGACCGGCGATAGCTGCGGGCGAGCGCAGCTGGGAGACCGGAGACCGAAGACAGAAGGCGACCGCTCAGCTCGGCGGCGCAGGGCGAAGTGGGATTTTCGAACATCCGACGCTGTCAGAAGTCATCCGAGACGAAGACTACCGACATCGTCCGAGCTATTTGAGTCGTTTGAAAACAGATCAATGAATATCTACCATTTACTTTATTAATTACATAATATGTCATACATAGTCATGTCTAATAGTTGTATTGGAATACATTCTAATAATTATGGCATAATAATACAGATATTTCAGAGTGATGGATGACATACATCGTAAGTTTACACGTGGTACTTTACTTTTCTTTAAAGTAGTCAATACTTCGCTTCAGAACGAATACTTCGTTCTGAAAGCTGGATACATATCATTTACATGTACCAAGTATTATTTTTATACATTTCTATATTTACAATAAGTAGGTTTGAGGCAGCCTGTAATGGTCCTGCACGTCTCATTCAAGGCAACATCTACTTGCTTGGAGTGAGTAGAACGATGCCACACTGAGCAAGCGTATTCGCCAGCCGAGAAATAGAGTGCCAGCCATGATGTTCTGAGCACATGCGGAGAGGCGCCCCAAGATGTGGATGTGAGATGGGAAAGTAAGTTATTCCGTGAACCTACTTTTTGCTTGGTCTTAAAGCAGTGACCCTTATAGGATCTATTAAGAGTCACTCCTAAATAAGTTGGATTATCGCAGTGTTGTATGTTTGTAGCACGCCATGCAATATTAATTGTCCTTCTCGACTGATTATTTTGAAGATGAAAGACGCAAGATTGAGTTTTTGACGGATTCGGCCTAAAAGCTTTCGCATACTCTCGAAGCGCTACAAGTGCCCGTGAAAGGATTTTCTCGGCTTCTTCGTTTGGGCGGTGAGAGCGAGGTGTTTACATAAATCTTTTAGTATGAAGGGTATAAGGTTGGTCATTTGTGTAAATGTTAAAGAGGATGGGTGCCGGAACAATGTCTTGAGGCAGGCCGTTCTTCTGGCACCTCCACCAGCTCTTTTTTCCGACTCTTTATAAAACGACTTGGAAGCGTCAGTTACGGAGCGTCTCACCGAGGATTTGGATATAGCCCTGGTCGTCTACTAGTAATGAGATTTTTGACAGCAGTCGCTTGATATTGACAATGTCATATGCTGCTGATAGATCAACCAGATGTTGTTGTTTTTTTCATTTTGAAACCATTCTCAATGTATTAGGTCCGTTTTAAAACCTGTCCCGTACATAATTTTCCGTGTCTGATACCTGCCTGTTCCGGTATCAGTTTAGGCTCTATGACTAGTATCAGGCGGTTGAGGAGAAGCCTTTCAGATAAACTATGTATGGCAGAGAAGGGAGATCGGTTGGTAGTATTTTGGTTCCTCTGGTGACTTCCCAGGTTTAAACCAGGCATTGATCTTGGACTTCCTCCAAATTTTTGGGAGTTTGGATTCTAGGAGGCAGGAGTAAAATAGAGCAAGAAGCCATGATACTGAAATTGGGCCTAGATGTTTCAATTGCTCAACTGTAATTTCATCAACTCAGCAGTCTTACAGTTTTTAAGGCCCTTTGTTGCTACAATGATATCAGTTAGTGTGAGTGGCTGGCTAATGTCGCCAGAGTCTTCTCGATGATTTATAAGTTTCGGGACTTTAGGCAGCCTCCGTGGAGCCTTTCTATTAAGAAGCAGTTGGTGAGCTACTTGGTTGACAGACAATTTTCCTGGATTAGCAGGTGCAGCCGGTTAACCAGTGAGTTTACGTAGGGCTGACCAAGCTTTCATACTGTTATGGGCCATGTTCATTTCAGTGACCGTTTTTATCCATCTTTCTCGTCGATTGTTGCTTATTTTAGACATTAAAACTTCGCCAGCTTCAATTGTGTCTTTGGAGAAGAGTTATATGGCATACAAGCATTGGTACTTTTCAAATAGCTTTGCGGAGTCTGGATTAAGACCAGGTAAGTATTGGGAGCGACAGCCTCTCAGGAATGTGATGACGCGATACATTCCAGATTAATTAGACAAATTGTTTGTAGTTTTGGGGTAGTTGTTCCAGGTCAAGTATTTTTGCGTCAATATCGTGGGCGTACTTCTCCCAGTTAACCTTAGTAAAGTTAAAACGCCGTCTAAATGGTGTAACAGCTGGTTTCAGGGCAAAATGAATCTGGCATGATATGGGTCTATGTTTTGTTTTTGGTATTTGTTTGTGGATCAGTTTTGCACATAGGTCTGATTTTTGCGCTGACAAATAAGAGATAGGGATTATACCTCTGTTTCCAACTGCCACTGTTAAATGATGCAGGTAGTTTGGTATCATGAATCAAGGTCAAGTTTTCGGCTTCAGCCCACTCTTCGACCACTGTACTGTCAGCGTTGCTATCTTTATAGCCGTAGGCAATACTATGACTGTTAAAGTCGCCGATGATTATTTTGTAATCACGGTCGTGGTAGATATCTGTTTCATTAAATTTATAAGGTTGATAGGTGGCTTGTAAATTGATGTGACAGTGCAGTGTCAGTAAACATAATTATATTGTCATTGGAACTAAAAGTGTGTACTTAATTTCATAACAATCGGTCAACAGGAAGGGGATACAATTTCAATTACTAGTTTTGTCCCAAACAAATAAACAAAAAACAACAAGAAATAGGGCAAGCTAAATAAAACCGTTCAAAAACATAACATATGACATATGATAATATACAAAATGAACGTCACATTTTCGTTTTCTTGTCAAAACTCTAATCTTACATGTTCATGTCTGTATAACTTTAAACATACATAGAATTGAGATAAGGTGTCTAAGCAACTATTGTTCTAAATAAAATTACCTAACTTTAACTAGTGGCTCTGTGAGCTGTATACCTCGAGAGTACATTTTTTTGCATACAATCTAGCAGTGCACAGTAGCGCCATCTAGTAACCTTATTTTAAAACTAGCATTAATAACCACGGTGCTCCATCAATCCTTACCTAGTAGGTAAAGGGCAGATTCCACTGGTAGAAATCTAAAATTGAGCAATTTTCTGCATTTTGAGGAGCTATTCTGCCCATCACGCTGAAGATCCTCATCAGATCTTCACCA
The DNA here is from genome assembly GCA_946251855.1 of Alsophila aescularia. NCBI lineage: Eukaryota > Metazoa > Arthropoda > Insecta > Lepidoptera > Geometridae > Alsophila > Alsophila aescularia. The sequence continues at coordinate 9,363,736 of OX276373.1, forward strand.
AATTTTTATGAACTTAAATTTATTATTTCCAAATACCGCAAACAAAAATCCCCGACGACTAAAAAAGTGAGTGGGGCTGTGTCAGGGTGCACGGCCGTTTATCGTTAAACGTCACATCAAATTTTCAGTTTTTTTTTACGAAACCAACTTAAAGTTACTACCTTTCAAATAAAAAGAGAACCATTGAAATCGGATCTAATAAGGCCGAGATATTCAGTAGCCCCCTTTTTTGCCTCTTTTTGGGGGAAGTCCCCTCTCCCCCAATCAAAAATTTTTGACGAAAAAAGAAGCCTAAAAATTCGTTTAACCTGAATTTTAAGTTTCGTCTGGATCGGTTGAGAAATGCAACCTGTAGAGGAGAACAGAAATCCGGACATACGAAAGCATTTTTGCCCAACCTGAAACAGAGACGCTACGTTTGCGCTTCGGTCAATTATTGCTATTGATTAGGCAGTCTCAAAGTGCCTATCGTCTTTTCAATTTAAAGAATACCTTGAAACGGGATTCATAACTACAAATAAAATAAAAATTATGTGTCCCTTTCTGTGCAGACGTTCCCATTGTGACTCTGAAGCTGGGCTCCAGCCTTAATCCCGGGCACATCAAAGAAGGAGACGACGTATACTTTGAGTGCAGTGTGAAGGCCAACCCGAAGACACACAAACTCACCTGGTATAAAGGGGTAAGGTGATTTCAACTGAATGTTGAATAATCTTACGAATTCTAAAAATAAAACAATATATTTTTGTTGTAAAATAAGCAAGCAAACTTATTAGCTCAATGTTCCAGACAAAAGAAATCCAGCAGAACGCCAGCCTGGGAATTATCCTCAGCGACCAGAGTCTCGTTCTTCAGAGTGTGAGCAGGGCAGCTGCAGGGGACTATAGCTGTCTCGCATACAACAGCGAAGGTAGCGCGACTAGCAACCCAGTATCACTGCAAGTGAGGTGTAAGTTGTAACAGTAAATTCATTTGGTGATACGAACGCTAATGTCCTCCAGGCTTGCTGCCTCCCTATGTGGAAAGTCTGTCACTTAGTAGTATATTATTGTTTACACAGATGCTCCACTGTGTCAGACATACAACGAGGGTGAAGTGTATGGAGCACTGAAGCAAGAAACCATTGTGTTATATTGTGCTGTGGACTCCAGCCCTCCCCCTACGAGCTTCAGCTGGATTTTCAACAGTTCTGGAGAACAAACTGATTTGGACTCCAGGTACGTTTACTATTGAATGCGCTGCCAAAGTGATCCAAACTAGATCTTGATATTTGAAATGTTTTTTTTTGTCTCTGACGTTGTCTTAGAATTTGCTCAATTCTACCTTTATGATATATCACAGCTGTTGTTTCTGCAGCCCGATTACAGAACTTGGTTACGATTAGATTATCACTTTTTTCATAGCAATTTCGACTCTATCGCAAGGCATTAGTGATATCGATACTGACAATCCGATTGAAGCTAAGTTATGTAATTGGGCCACTGGTGTCAGTATGTTAAATACTGCAGAACGGGATCAGAATATGTCTATTTTGTTTTAATTTCTAATTGCGCTGTTAAAAAGATACGTACCTAGTCCAATATCTATTTGATAAATTTTAAATGGAAGGATGCGTTGGTATTTTTAATTTGACGATGAACTTCCTTATTTTGGAGGTCAGTCTTCTTAATGTGGACGGTAGATAAGGTACAAAACAATGTGGCCAGCTATTATGTAAAAAGCAGTGTAATCTATACTATCTATGTATCTATACTATAATGAAACCGTAACTGGGCAAATTCTGTAATTTTAAAATTATAATTGAGATAAACTTCAAAATCGATATGGAGTGCTAAAGGGATATTTTTTTTATTTTTTGTCTGTCTGTCTGTCTGTCTGTCTGTCTGTGTGTCTCTTTGAACACGCATCACGCTGAAACTACCAGATGGATTTTGATGTAACTTAGCACAACCATAGCTTATGTTATGGATTAACATCAATAATACATTTTGTCTCGAAAAAATCAATGGTTCCCGCAAGATAAGGGTTAAAAGTTATTTAAAAGAACACATATCACTGCTGAAACTTCTGGACTAATTCTGATTAAACTTGGCACAGTCAAAGTTTATATTATGTGTTAAAAACTTTTTATCACAAAAAATAAGGGATTCCTGCGGGATAAGAGTCTAAAATTATGTTAATTTTGAAAGGAATAATAATAGTACATCCGTTTATAAAAGGACACCGTAAATTCGGCGTTCATGCCACAAAGCGAAGGTGCGCAGCGGAAGCGTGTCCAATCTGCAACCCAGAGGCCCATGGATCAAATTCACGCGCTTCTATAAATGTTTTGCCTCAATATTTATAAGCATTTACATATTTTATGCGTTATTTTTACATTTTCTTTGATATTTTTAAGGTTTCTGTAATTTCCTGAAGTAAACCGTCAAGTTTTGTTTGAAAACAAGCAGATAAACATATACAGATGATCGAACGTTTGTTATATCATGGGATATTGATAATTTAGAACCCTTTCGACGCAATATACCAAAAACGTAAAATCCCAAAGACGTGGAATGGTACGATTAATGCCAAATTTGCATCATAATTTCGCGAAATACCAAATGCTCGACAATGCCAATATTTTAAATCATCACATCATCATCATCATCATCATCATCATCATCATCATCATCAGCCTATATCTGTCCACAGCTGGATGGAGGCCTCTCCTAATGCACGCCACTGAGCTCGGTCTTCAGCTCTCCATATCCATTTCCTGCCAGACGCTTTTTGCATGTCGTCACTCCACCTGGCCACAGGGCGTCCTACACTACGTTTGCTTAAACGTGATCTCCACTCGAGAACTCGTCTACCCCAACGGTTATCGGTTCTTCGGGAAATGTGACCAGCCCACTGTCACTTCAGCTTGCATATCCTTTGAGCTATGTCGGTTACCTTGGTTCTCCGTCGGATATCTTCATTACGAATCTTGTCCTTCAGATAAACTCCAAGCATAGCTCTCTCCATAGCTCACTAAGTGACCTTAAATTTGTGGACTAGTTTGACCGTGAGTGTCCACGTTTCGGCACCGTAGGTCATGACTGGTAGGACGCACTTGCCGAATGCTGCCCAACCCAGCTGAATTCTTCTGTTGGCTTCCTTCTCAAAGTTGTTCTTACCCAATTGCAATATTTGCCCAAGGTAAAAATATTGTTGGACAACTTCAAGAGGCACACCATTAACTGTAATCGGTTCGGGTTCGGTAGATCGTTGAACATGATCTTGGTCTTATCCATGTTCATTCCAAGACCGATCCGTCCAGAAGCGTCATCTAGGTTGGTCAGCATACTTTGCAAGTCTTGCAGCGACTCAGCCATTACGACGATATCATCGGCAAATCGTAAGTATGAGATGTTCTCGCCATAGATATTAATGCCCATTCCTTTCCAATCCAGCGTCTTAAACATATCTTCCAGGGCATTAGTGAACAGTTTCGGGGATATTACATCCCCTGTCTCAATCCCCTGCGCAGTTTGATATGTTTATACTGCTGGTTTTGTACTTGGACACTCATAGTCGTGGCGTCATACAGAAACCTCAGCACTTCGATGTATCGCCAGTCCACTTGAGAACGCTGCAAAGACTCCAGAACCGCCCAGGTTGCAACGGAGTCAAATATTTGAAAAGTACATTTATAAAGTATTGAATTCATTTTTCGAACAAAATAATATTTTATATAATTACTGTGCTGAGTTCGGGTCTAGAAGCATGCGAGTCGTACTATCGGCCATTGAAGTCTTTAATCTCAGAAGGCTTAGAGACGACGGTTGTGCCATTATTGGTCTTGAGCTTTGTCAGGTGGGATCTAATCAATTGCTGGGCGAAGACTTTTGACCCCCGATTTTGTTCAATTGCCTTTTCTATTCGGCGTATATTTGAAAATCGGAGGTCACGTCGCACCAGATTGCTGATCTTTTTATTGAGCTCCCTTTTCTCTGACGGTGTGGCTTGCTGTTGTTCTCGTCTCTCGTCCATAAGCCGAAAAGCCTCATGCGAGATTTTAGACCACGTGCCCATACACTGCAGCTGACAACATCTAGTGCCTTCCTCCCTAAGGATTCCCACAACTTTTTGGAGTTCCTCGTCTACGTCATTTGTAGTGTCCAAGGCAGATAATTGAGTTTACAACTTAAGTTGAAACTGTTCTGATCCAACAGCGGCCTAGAGCAGGTTGGGTCGGAGCGTAGACTTCACCAGACAGCATCTTTCAAGCTTGTGGAACCTTGCGTTCACTGAGACATCCCTGAATATGTGCTTATTGTCCGTCATGATTAAGTAAATTTCATTTTTAGTCACACCATCGGGACTTTGCCAAGTCCACTTCCTCTGGGGTTGCTTTTTGAAGAAAGAGTTCATCAAAAAGAATCACTCTTTTTCCAAAAAGTGAACTAGCATTTGCCCCCTTTGATTTCTGTATTCATAGCGTGTGGACCTATTTTCGATTCACTGTAAGTCTGTACTCCCACTTTAGCGTTAAAGTCTCTCATGATAACGTAGTGGACCCTTGTATGTAGGGCCGAAGATATATCATCAAACATATCTTCATAATGATTGAATCTATCATAATGTTTTAAATCATCACAGTCACAATAATTCTACTTCGGATTATTTAGAAATAAACTCAAAAACAATAAAACAATTCTGTCAATTTACTCTGTAACATTTTGTGACTTTGTAAATTTGTTAGTTTTACTTAAAGTGCATGTTTTATTTACAATCCCTCATAAAAAGCGCCCTCTTACGGCTGTTTGTATTGGTAACCAAACTGCTTACTGTTTTACATGTTGTACTAACAGAACTGTGCGGTCGTCCGCGCAACGACGGGTTCTTCCGTGATGCACTAACTAAAGTGAGGGCCAACGTTATTGTTTATTTCAAAAATATAAATTACCTACACAACCGGAGACCGTGTTGGCATCGAGTATATCTTAAAATCCAGAAAGCGAAAATGTAAAGTATACCGTAAAGATATACATTCGAACATTTATGACGTCACTGGCCGAGCTGAGATTGGATATATGTAGTTTCGTCTTGCGCGGCGTATTTTGAAAATATACCACCACATAACTCTATTGCAACACAGATAGATTTCTGTCAACAGCCTGCAGTGGCAACCTGACATGGCCGTGATTGATAAGAAGACGAAGACGAAGGCAGGAGCGAAGCGTAGCGAGCTCCCGCTTTTGCTACGCTCCCTAGCTCGCTATGCTTTGCTACGCTTCGTTCCTCCCTTCGTCTTCTAACCAATCACGGGCATGTCGGGTCACTAATGAAGGTCTGTATGTAAGTTTGATCGCGCATCAAGTAAAAACTACTAAATCGATTGCGATGCAATTTTCACTTTTGGCTAGCTTATGGTTTGATTTAAAAACTGTGATACATGGTATCTTAATCTGATGATAAGATGCCGAGCAATCGATAAAAAAACTATTTGACAGCTGAAAAAATTTTGAACAAATGTAGTTTAATGTACTTTGTAAGTAATTTTGGTCCTGGAACACGTATGAGTTACTTTTAAATGAAATGACCACGCGGGCAAAGCCACGGATACAGCTATCGATTATATTTTTTGCAAATTCTTTGTCAGTGACATGGCGGGGGTGGGGGTTGAGGGTTATTGGTAGGAGTTTTGAAGGGGACGGGGCCAAACGGAGGAGGTTGGGACCAAAATTTTTACGTGGCCATAGCCATCCCTAAGAGTTGAACAATAAAATTGATGGAAATCAGTCCATCTAATCTAGATATATCATCAAAAAAGCCGTTCCATACAAAATGTATGAGAAAAAGACAGCTAAAAACTTTTATTGACTCTAAGGCGGTACGTAGTTCACCGGGTTTCACCGTAGTTCAGTTAGTACATAAATACATTCTTGATACCTTCTTAGTAAATAAATGCCGCAGAAAAAATAAACCCGCTTCGAACAAATTTATTGAATACTAGGTGACAGCCCGCAAAAATAATCACACTAATATTATAAAGATGAAAGTTTGTGTATATGTAAGGGTGTGTGTGTGTTTGTTACTTCTTCATGCTTAAACGGCTGAACAGATTTGGATGAAATTTGGTGCGAGAGTAGCTTATACTCTGGATTAACTCATAGCCTTCCCGGCTTTATCCCGGAATAAAGTATGGTTCCTGAGGGACGCGGGTAAACCGCGGGGCACAGCTTACTAGCTTATTTATTTAATGTTTCCTTTTTACTTACATATTTTACTTTAATTTAATAGTTGCAATTGCAATATTAGACTATAGTATTTACATTAACTTACATTTACATTAACTAAGAAGATTGAAAAAGATTGCTTCTGTTTAGTTATACGAGTTATAGGTATATTTTAATGGTCTTTTAAAAAGAGATGTATTTTGAAGATTTTGGTCATTTTTTGTTCCGTCAGAAATAATATAATATAATAATAAAATATTCGGGACAATTCACACTAATTACCTAGCCCCAAACTAGGATACCCTGCACTATAGGCACTAGATAACGGATAAACATACATTGATACGAATATTACAACCATGACTCGGAATTAATCATTTCTGCTCATCGCACAGATGATTGCACCTTGCGGGATTCAAACTCGCGACCGTTTGATTTCGTAGTAGGGTCTCTAGCCACTAGACCAACCGGCCGTCAATGTGGCACCATATTAGTTTTCTTGACATTTCATATAGCTTATCTCGTGATCAAAACGAATCCAATGTTACCTTATTTATCAAAATCCGTTTAAGCTGTAGGGCGCGCCTAAAAAACGTAGAAAAATACAAACAAACATACATACAACCCAAACACACAACCCTCCTCGGTCGGGTAAAACCTTGGATTAAGCGGGTCAACATAGGTTTATTATCAAACGTAAAAGAGATATTGCCTCCTTCATTTCACCCATTGTTCTTTACTACTGAAATTGGATCCATAACTCATCAACATCCTTTGTTCAAGTTTATAGGGTTTCTTTATTGACTCCGATCCCATCTGATTATCATTTTAATCACTGAAGTCTCCAAGATAGCATATAAACGAATCGTACCCGTTGTCAAAAATCCTTTCCACGGCTTTATTACCGTCAATATAGTTGTTTCCTATCCAGCTGGCGAAGTGCCATCCCGTTAGGTTTGATATTATAAAGAAACCACAATTTTGTTCTAGCTTGTTCTCAAGCACTGGGTTTTCTTCGACTCTGCGGTACACTCCATCTACTGATATGGACTTCGGAACGGTTCTGTGCTCTGCCAGGAATTCCGTTGGCAAGATGGAGACGCCATGTCTTTACAAACTTGTTGCTGCTGGTAAGTTTATACGTATTTCAAGGCCTATGTTTATAGCCAATTTCTTATATATAACCCCCAACAAGACATATGTTCAAAAATTAAAACCCGATCACGGGTAAAACATGGCCTATGACAATCTTCCGATAAAGACAAATCAATGGATTGATTTAAACACAAACACTTTTTTTGCTTCGCCGTAGTCGGTTAAAAACAATAGCCCATGAAACTGTGTAAATGAAGACGAATCGATTGATATCTCATTTGTGAAAATCAGACCACGTTTATAGTTTGAACACATAACCCATCCTTAGATTTGCCATAGTAGACGGGTATAAAATAATATCCTATGAGTGCTATACCTGAAGGCGAATCGATTGATATCTAGTTTGCTAAAATCACACCAATGGGGGCTACGATATGGTGGAACATCCACATCCACAATATATTGAACTGAGTTAATAATATGTTTTAACAGACTAAAGAGGAAGAAACTTACTTATGGTCCTCAAACAAGACGAGAAGATCGTTCGCCACCTATGAAAAATTACTGCCCCACACAGAACAAGATAACTAAATCTTGCGCGGTCAGTAAGGTTGACGCACACTAAAGCACGGCGTTTGAACATCTGATAATAGTGTGGTACTAACGCAGCGGGATTCTAGCAAAAGAGGTTAAGCACTACCATAGAATAACTATATACTCCTATCCACTAAAACTAAATTCAAAACAAGAACAAACAAAATAAGATGCCTTTGTATTTTAAAAATGGTGGAAGTTTTTCAATAAAATGTATTTTGTTTAATGTAAAAATGTAGTTTAGTATTTTGATGAATCCGCTATTTCTGGAACAGGTCACCCAACATCGCTGCAGAACTGTTCAGTAGTGAACCAAAGCTCTGCGGTGCTGCAGGTGGAGTGCTTCGAAGGGTTTGATGGAGGGCTGTCACAGGTCTTCTACATGGAAGTGCTGGAAGTTCCCTCTATGATTGTGAGTATCCTGGGTCTTTTAGAGATCGCGATGTTTATAGAAGGAATGCTGTGAAACTGGAACACTTTTCAGCAACTATAAGTAGTGTTATATCTGGCTGGCTACCACTTCCAAGCAGAATCTCTGTCGCTTAACCTCTTTCGGGGTAGTCTGGCAGTAGTCCTTCCAAACCAGTAATTTTAAGATTAGCGTGGTAACCACTTTCTTCCTCATCACATTATGTCAAGGGAAACGCCAGCGTTTGAAATTTGTATAAAAGTGTCTCGAAATTGTCCTGATCTGCTGATAAATTTTGATGTTCTCAAAGAGTGATTCTTCAGTAGTTCGTATGATGAAGGTGAATATTTTTACTCGCTACTAAATTAAATAGGCTATTTAATTTAGTAGCGAGTAAAAATACGAGTATTCACCTTCATCATACGAACTACTGGGATAATCTCTACAAAGTGTTTTCAACGTACGACATTGTATTTATTTTGTGGAGAGCCACGATAGTCTCGTACGTAGAAATGTTACCTTAACAGGCGCTCAGATGACCTGACAAACTCTGACACCAGAGGCCAGCACGACGTCAAACGACAAGCAAGCAACTGCATAATTGAGGATATGAAGCATTTATATTTTCCATCATACAGGTGAGAGCCAATGTTTCTTCCAACCACACTCCAGCCTTTGAAGTGACAAACCTGGACAGTCACTCCAGCTATACACTCGTGCTATACGCTGCTAACGCCAAGGGCAGAAGTGAGGAGGTCTCATTGTATACTGTTGGGATACGGTCTCCTGATAAGTATACTGGTAAGTGTTTTATTAAAAAGTGCCCTAAGATGTTTAGTTCTTCATCAATTATTTGGAAACTCGTCCAAATAACAATTTAGCCTTATGGGAAGAAAATGCGAATGAATCTGAAAAACCTGGTTATTAGTCATGAATATTAAATAGTGTAAATTCTTTTGCATCTAGGATTTCAAATAATATGAGTGTATGTGTCAGGAAATTAGATGGATTCCTAATTAACATTTATGTATATTCAACAGGAATGAGCACATCTATCCCTCTATCTCCTATGCTGGTAGCGCTCCTCTCGGTGGCTGCACTACTGTGCACCGGTGTGTGTGGGGTCCTCACAGCGCTGTACCGGAGACACGCGGCCAGGAGGCACCACCTGGACAAGCACCCACCTTCCACGTGAGTAGAATAGTTTACGCAATAGCATTTCCATCCGCATATGCCTCATGCTGCTCCTCTCCACAACAAGTATAAAAGTAGTTCCTCAAGGCACAACTGGTAGTATCACTCGGTTGTGCGACGGAGAAGTAACTAATTAATGCGTTAATACTTAGAAATCAAAAGATACCTTTTGATTCCTCTAAAATATTATCTCGATCTTTTGCAATCTTGGTAAGTATTTGTAATCATAGCGGAATAAACATGGGCCTTAAGGTGTTTCACCCCACTTTTCTTGGAAGGAAAATATTGTAAGGGAGGGAGATTAGAGAGTGAGAGAGCAGTTCTGGTTAAAACGGAAAAGTCTAATGTAATGTAGTATAATTTAAGATATAAATAAATTAGTGTACAAAAATATAAATATATTTACCAGATGATTACTGATTAACTGAGTTATTCATTTCTTAAAACTCACAGCGAGGTGATAATTATGTTGACATAATATGATCTAACTATTTCATCATTTCCATATTGTTTTAGATAAAGTATAATAAGTAAGTAAGTATTTTTGTAAAGCCTAAACATAGCTTCAGGGGTTCGTTTCCCTACCTAGATTATTAAATTGGATCTTTTCATCTCCTTGATCAGCTATACTATATAATACATTTTCTAACGGTAAATACATTTCAGGAACGCTCTCTACATACAGCATAGCGTAGACTCGCTCACTAAGCAGGATAATTTGAACACTTACTGCGCTTCACCGAAGCTAGAGTACTGTAGTCAGTATGAAATCAAGTTGGAAAACGAAGACACGGACCCCGACATCATTCCTTGTCATTATGGTAAGTGGTATGTTGTAGGCGGGCATCGTTGCGTCTTCAACCGTATTAGATGAATGAATAAACGAGTTACGAGTAGGTTTAGCTCAACGATATGTAAACGCAAGCCTATCTTACTAATACTTGTGGTTCCACGAACAAACCTTGAGAAAAAATTGACCTTCTATTATTATTTAAGAAAAAAAACATCATCGTTCAGTCGATTGGCCTAAGCTGGAGCCGTAGAGGCACATATTATAAAGTATTATGTACAAGTACGTAGAGGGGCTGGAGCACATGTTCAGAGAGGGTGTACAGGTTTTTTTTTTGGTTTTTTTTATATAAATATTTAGCCTGTAAATAAACAAAAAAAAAACAATTTATATATTAGTACAAGCCTTTCATTTAAATTCTCATTGGACCTGATTGTCTCACTTTGATATTGTTAACCCCCCAATTAGGATTTTAGACTCCGATATCTCATCAACCCTTAAACCTATTTATCTAATAGGTACCATAAAATTATATTATTATTCCAACCATGTTTCATGAAATATGGATGAAAATAGTATGAAAGTTTTTCGCTTCGTTTCGACGCTCAGAGGGTAATGTGCTTATCAGCTTAAAGATGAATGTATATAATACTAGCTTTCGCCTGCGACTTCGTCCGCGCAGATTACAGTTTATGGCGAAAAAAGGATCCTATGTTCTTATAGGATATAAAAACCAAAGCAAAAGTATAGCACTAACGTATTGTATCCTTTTGGCACCAACATTCTTGATGCTTTTTGTCAGATTTGTTATTATTTCGTTTCCTTCAACCGCTCCTTACATCGAAAAATCGATATTATCAAGTTTTCTCGTGGAAACTTACTATTTTGCGAGATATGAAGTATCCATTGTGTTACTCCGAGTATAAGCTATCTCCATTCCAAATTTTATTAAAATCCGTCCAGCTGTTATTGTCTGTTTGTTTGTGTGCGTTAAATCTCCCCAAACAAACAAAGAGACAATGTTTTCTTTTATACAACTACGTACTTATAAGGCCATTCTGTGACAAGAATGGCCTTATAGGTACCTAGCAGATTTGTTTCGATCAAGCTTGTAAATTCGGTTACGTGTGCAATGGTTGAATACATCGTATTTAAAATTCCCATACAAAAGTAAAAATATAAAATTTGCGACAAGCCTAAATGATTGTTGTCACTTAGCACAAAAAATAGGTATTTACATACAAACTGCTCCGTCTGCGGGTTCAGGTTACTAGGCCTCGCCACTCTTGCATGCTGGTGGAAATACCCCGTTGAGTAGAGATTGTTGATCAATCGGAGCCGATGTGAGTAGAGCCAGTACGCTCTTTCATTATTAGACTTGAAACTGATCACAAATCTAAATATCTATTATGGCATTTCAATATGGTCGGACTGTCCCGAGTCTGCCGCGGGGGACGTGCTCGTGTGCTGCTGTCACGGAACTTGTTCGGCTGCCCCTTGGCCACCGCTGGAAGGAGTACCGCGAGCGGTACTCCCTCGTGCCTCGTGTCTCCTCTCGCGGTCGTACTTCTTCTCTCCGTCACCTTCAGGGAACTCCAAAAGCCTCGAGTGACTGAACTCCCGCTGCCTGTTGCTCAAATGCCTCCTCCTCTCTTCACGGGCTCTATAATCTCACCCCACGTCGATACGACGATTCCAAACTCGTCGGTCGTCAAAAGTTCGTTACAGAGAATGCACCACCCGCGCCGTAATCGAACCGCTTCACTTCGTCCAGTTTTCTGCCGACTCGCAGAAGAAAAGATTCACTTTTAACAATATAATAAAGAAAATTATATTCGGCGTATTTTGACTTTGACATTCGACTGACCACTAAAGAGAAAACAATACTGACCACTGCGCAATGCGCAAGTTTTTTTAATCAAGTTGTCAAACAGACTACAGTCTGACCAACTTATCTGTGAAATTGCGAACAAAAGATTTTTTTCTTTCTATATTTTTACCCATCTGCGGCGCAGCAAGGGAACGGTAATAAGTTTAACAGTCTATGTATGTATGTATGTATGTATGTATGTATGTATGTATGTATGTATGTATATATGTATGTATGTATGTATGTATGTATGTATGTATGTATGTATGTATGTATGTATGTATGTATGTATGTATGTATGTATGTATGTATGTATATATGTATGTATGTATGTATGTATGTACCTATATATGTGGGTATGAGGATGTTCCACCATAGCGTCGCCCTTATTGGTCTGATTTTGACAAGCGAGGTGCCAATCGATTTCTCTTCATTTATAAAGTGTCATTAGTTAAAAATAGAAAATAAATAATAGTTTATAAAAACTAAAAAACACGCTTTATAAAGAAAACCAAACTATCAAATAGAAAATAAATTTTAATAGTGTAAATAAGAAAAAAACGTTTAATTTCAAAAAAAACGTGGGGTGCATGGGTCAATAGTTATAAATATTTCATTGACAGATATGAGAAGAAGGTTTATCATTTAGATAATATCTTAAAAAGCACCCCACGCTTTTTTTTCTTATTTACACTATTAAAATTTATTTTCTATTTTTTAGTTTGGTTTTCTATATAAAGCGTGTTTTTTTAGTTATTTTAAACTATTATTTATTTTCTACTTTTTATTTTGTTGAGTTTTGGTGTAAGAGCGTTTTTTTTTCGAATTATTGCATTTTCATTGGTCTTTGATAGGTGTGCAAAATTTGAATGAAATCTGACCGTTTAAAGTGGGTCAAAATAGCGTCCAAAGGAGTCGGTTACAAACATACAAACATACAAGTGAAGCTAATATAAAGCGTATAAAAAGGAAGGTTATGTGTCCAAACTAAAAACTTGGTTCGATTTTGACAAGCGAGGTGTCAATCGATTCGTCTTCATCGCAAGAGTGTCATATGCTATTTTGTACCCAACCGTAGTCGGGTTTTAGTTTTGAATTTATATCTTGCTTGAGTGGTCTATTTTTCGATTGACTGAACCACTCATGCCACCATTCATTTCGCAGATAAGTTGGTGGCACTGTAGCACAAATTCAAAGTTAAGGGCAGTATTGATTATTCCCAACTGATTTCTTGATAGTACAATGCATTATTCTGTGCTACTACAGGATTTGATTACAGTGTTTTTTCAAAAATCTTTAAACGTAAATTCATGAATGAAAAGCCTTGAAATCTCAAAGGTCGTAAAACTAACGTTACTCGCCATGCCGCACCACATACCCCAGCCCGGTATGTAATACGATATTATGTTATATCCTGTATATTGGTGTGGATGTATGAATGAATGTTTGTTCCTGTGTGGCACTATAAAGACCAAAAACGTAGACCGATTTGGATGATTCTTACGTCAATCCACTTATCGACATGAAAGTAATCAAAATTCAATATGGTGACAACCAGACGCCATATAGTGAAAAAAAAAGTCAACTAACTATGTCACTGAATAGGTATATTGGTATTGGTGATGAAAACCTTTCCCATATAATTTTTCATTTCGAATGACCATTTAGGATCTATAATAATTTAAAGTTGGTTAGCAACCATTCTCACTTAAATGTTTGCCTCTTTTTAGCTCTGTTCGCAGTCGGGTATTTTAGCACTTTCTATTATCTGATTTAATGTGTTTGGATAATTGCATTCGTTGTTTTAAATTTTTCCCCATAAATGTTGATTGTATTTTAAAATGGATAAAGTACGTTCTAAGTCCTATGCAGCTTGATTCATCATAAATGTGTAGCTTGCAACGAAATAAATACAGCAAATTAACACGGTCGTGCAATGGACACGTCTTATTAAAATTTAAAGAATTTTGGGAATTCCGCTTACAATCCTTCTCTACCTTTTGTTTTTATTGCTATCTCAGGACATTACGTCGCAAAACAACCCTGTTCTATCGCCGTTCGATAAGGGCAAGGGATTTGGTAATGGCCTACGTGACTATTGTACGACTAAATGTAGGTAGGCAAATATACTTTGTTGCCTTTGAATACAAAATAAAGGTCATTAAGTCTGACAAATCAAATAGAAGTAATTTTAGGGCTTTATCAAATAACTAGCTGCACCCCGCGGAAATTTTTATCCCCTTAAAGTACAATTTTTCAAATTTCGTTTTGTCTCCAAATAGTTTCTTGATCGATTGCTCATCATTTACTCATTTGATTGAGATACAAAGTACACCAGATTTAAAGTCAAAACCTACTCAACAGTGAAAACAGTATTTATTAAAATCGGTCTCGCGGTTTTAACGTGATGCTCAAATATACAGATACACAAAATAATTCTTTTAAATGTTGTATTCCAACTGTTTATATTAAATTGGTCTAGTGAAAAGACTTTGTTTTTAATTTCTTTGTTACACAGACTTTTTTTACTTACTGCTTTATTTATGCATATAATAAAGCAGTATATATATATAATATATAGAAGATCATCTCATCCGCAAGTTACGGAGTACTATAATTATTATTTATTTTTTGTCTATATGTAACTTCTAACGCTACATTAATTTTGTCTCAGACTTTTATTACGTTTCATATTTTGTTGCAGATAAAAAATCACTTAATGACTATAAGATACCTGTTCCTGGTGTGGACAGCGACCCTCACAGGATATACAGCGACAGGCAAAACGTGCCTGCTAGTGATGTGAGTACTTCTTGTATTTCTTTTATCTTTAGAGGTTAGAAGATCTCGTGACCTATCTTGTCTCTTCTCTCTGATGTGCAAGATTCTCCGAGGGAGGGTTGATGCCTCTTGTCTTACTAGTGAGCTATGTAAATTATTCGTTCCCAATAATTACTATCGGAGCAGAAAACATAGATTGTTTGCGGTCCCGGTGTGTCGTACTAAAGCCCCGTTCTAGATCACCTATACCGCACTTGTACCACACTACCAACCTCCTCACTGCGCTCAACGCCCTCACTGCGCTCAACGTTCTCCTGGAAGCTAGTCCGAACTGTGATGTGTTCGCGGATCAATGGAAGGTGCTCTTATGTTTGGAGTACTGTGAGATGAATGCATTTTGTTAGGTATACATATTTTATTTTATATGTAATTTATTTCTGAGTAATTGTATTTATAACATAATGCACTCGGCACTTCTCTTCACTATAATGTATTGGAAACATTTTATTTATGTTATATATATTAAGTTATTGTGTATAAAATTTTACTTAATTTAATTAATATTGGTAATTAATAAATGTAATAGTTTTCCGTTTCAATCGAATCATTAAATAAATAATATGAATCTAAGCGTGACAGGTAAATGAAGATATAATGGGGCCAAGATATTTATTGAATTCATACTACTTTTTTCAACCGACCAATGAAATCGACTTAACGCTTCATTCTGCATCGGTAGAGATGTTTCCTGGTCATTGCCTGCTCATCTCTTCTGAGAAAAGGTATCTCTTGTAAAAGCTTTTATTTAACTTTCAATACATTCAAACATGTATGTATTTATGTATGTATATTTGTTTAGGAAAAATCTTGCAAGCTGAATTACAATAATTTCCTCTTATTTTACGTAGTTGCATTTTTACATATTGGTTCAGTTCCAATGACACTGTATTGTAATGGTAAGTATGACCTGAATCTGTCGATTCAGGTCATACTTGCCTTCCATAGATTTCCATAGATTCCCTTCCATAGATTTCCTTCATCTGGAGCTAAGCCTGGATGTCTCCAGCCTTAGCTCCAGATGAAGGAAATCTTCAACGGTTAAAAGTACAGACACGAAATTTTGTGAACGCATATTATTAATAAGTTTATTATTTGTATGTTAGTTTATTGTATATATTTATTTTATTTTATTATCAATCCCAGAGTTCTTTCACAATAAAGCCGCACACCCTATCATTTTTCTTGCACGACCAGGACGACTGGTAGAAAATGCTTCCTAGCATTAAATCTTCCGTGTACACATTTTGTGCTAAAGTATTAAATAATAATAATTATTATGATAGCTGGTTTTAAATTTTACCATGAAATGATTTTCAGATTAAGGAACTCTTCAACGGTCAACAGTACAGACACGTATTTTTCGTAGGCATTTTATTATAACAGCCGGTTTTAAGTTTTACCATGACTTGGATATTGCAGTCAGGGTTAGGTCCTGACAAGGGAACTCCTCATCGGTAAACAGCACAGACACGAAATGTCGTGATAGCCCGTTCTAACTTTCACCATGCACAAAAGTTTTTTTTTTAAATTATTTCTAAGATTCTTCGCAGCCTTTATTAAAACTGTCCAAATTATTGTTCTTTCAGGTTAACAATAGGTTCAAAATTTTAATGTACGATTTATTTTGAGAACTTCGTCAGGTTATCACTCAAAGCACGTGACATGCCATTCTAGTGCATTGTCACTTGTCACTGAGTAACATTATAATCAATTTAAAAAGCATTAATCCGTTTGTTTTTTTTTATGTTCGTCGTATGAGTAGTGCTGGCTTTTATGTTTGTCGTATGAGGTAGTCTTAGGAGGCCTGACAATTCCTGATACCAGAGTGTATCAGAAATTGTCAGGCCTTCCAAGAGCCTCTGACATCGCTTAACGGCTGCTATTAATGCCAGGACAGACAGCTTAACGTGTCCTCCGAAGCACGGAGCGATAGAAAACCGAACACAACTTAGAAAACCCGGTATCGTTGGATTCTAAGTTGCACTATTGAACCGGTAGGCTACCATCGATACTCTAATACTACTCTACTGATCCTTTATACACCATTATCTCTCTCTCTTTGTGTATGTGGAAGAAGTTCTAGTCCCAGCAGGGACAAAATAATAGCTCGTATATATTAATTGTTTCGTCTTTCCAGTCTTCAGTAAGTATAAGCGTGGTGAACCGAGGAGTCCTCGCTCGGAGCGCGGACATCGCAGCCCGGCCGCGGCCCGAAGTCGTCACCACGTCTAGGAAAGTACGAGAGAGCTGCATATAGGATATACGTCTAAGCTAAAATATAATATTTTAATGAACTTTATAAAAATGAACTATAACAAAGTGCACATCGGCCTCGTAGACCAGTTCGTATTTTGTACAGTACAATTTAAGAGTACATGTTATTTAAAGTACTTTTGGTAAAACATGGTTTGGCGATATTAATCTAATTTTCTGGAAATTCTTCATTCTAGAACAAGTACATACACGTAAATAAACTTTGATGATTAAGGAATGTATAAATAGACTTTTAGCTAAGAATTAAGCTAAATACATTTCAAAATGATAGAAAAAATAAATCTTTGTATGCAAAGTTTAAAAAAGTGATTGAAAGTTCCAGAACTTATAATACATTTTCTTCGAAAACGTCCTAACAAAGTTGATAAAGTTGATACTTATAAAAAAAACTCAATAAAGTTTTGTGATAAAAATTGTTATCATGGATTTGTTTGGCTGGTTACGCACTGCTCTACATACAGTGCGTATTTAATTGCGGACCGTCCGCACGGAGCTCCACGGAGCGGAGACACACGTGTGGTGTTAGAACATAATTTTAAAGCTAATACTCGAGTCATATTAGGGTTTAACTTCGGAATGAGAGACAATAAGCTAGAATCTTGTACATATAAAACTTTTTTTTTGTCTAAAGGTCGTCTCAAAAGTCTCATAAAACGTCATGTCCGCATTTCAAGTTATTCAAGTTCAAAAGTGGCAAAAATATTTTGTTTGCATTAATGCGGTTCCTAAGGGTTCAATGATGATTAATTACATTTATTATAAAATTATAAAGAATACATTTTGTTCCAAACATTATCGTTTTTGAAATAGAGCGCGGAGGGCGCGCAGCGCTCAGCTATACTTTCTGTCGGTTGACCTTGCATAACAGTATGTATGGCTGAACACTGCGCATTCTCTGCGCTCTATTTCAAAAACGGTTAAGCGCATGATAAAATGTTTTGAACAAAACTTTTTGCGAATATTTTTGTACTACAATTTTGTGATGTTTGTTTGTTTGTTTGTTTGTCGTATGAGGTAGTGCCTCTGATGTCAGAGTTTGTCAGGCCGCCCGAAGGTCTCTGACATGGCTTAACGACTGCTATTAATCAATAACAGCCGGGACCGACATCTTAACGTGCCTTCCGAAGCACTGAGTGATGGAAAACCACACATAACTTCGAAAAGCCATTAGTGCGGAGCCTAGGTTTTGAACCCGGTATCGTTGGATTCTAAATTGCACTATAGAACCATTAGGCCACCATCGCTAAAGATTTATCAATTTTGTGACAAATCTTTAGAATGTCAAAATAAAGGTTTAAATAAGTTTCTAGCTTATTATTTCATATTCCGAAGTTGGCCCCTGTATTAGACTTATTTGACTGCAGTATATGTGGATTGCTCCGTACGGAACACGCTCCACGTAGAGCACTGCTGCGGACTACGGGTGCGGATGGCTCGCAGGGCGGAGAGTCCGTGCGCATTGTTCTAATAGCAGTCTTATTATTTTGCATAGTCACATGGATACATGCACCTACTTAAATCCCACAAGGAAGACGTTATTAACCGATTTGGATGTTATTTTTGTGTTAGAAGTATAGATGTCATTAAAAAGATTATTAAAATTGATTCAATAATTTTTGTAGTAAATCCATTTTGTCGTCAAGATTTTAATTGAACTTTTTAAACTTTGGCAAATTAAATTCATGTAACCATCGAGGATAGACAAAATAGTTTTTTGGAAATTAATTAGTGCGTATAATGCGTAGTCTTACAAATATGAACATTTTAATTATTTTAATTCGTTAATAATTTTTCCTCTCCATGCTATACTTCAATACTTCGCATCCGGTCTAGTGGATAGTCAAACATTGTAATCACATCTAAGGTCTGGCTAAGAACCAGATTGTAAATGTGAGTCACATTATGTGACGCAGTATAAAAATAAGCAGTATGATAAGTCCGCATCCAATACATTACGTGAGGTATAAATTTTATTGTTATCTAATTCAGGGTTGTTATTAATAATTCTAATGTGTGTAAGCTTTAAAGCTAAACGCATTGTTAAATATAGCGTCACAGCGCTCGTTTTTAAATGTAAGATATAATACAAAATGTTAAGGTAATTCGTACAATACATATATCTAGTTAACAGTCTTATCAAAAAATAATTAAGTACTTTATACAGATCAATTCCCAAATTATTATTGTAAATGTATTTTAAATGCTCATTAACTAAAGGTTGATAAGAATACGAGATAACAATAAAGTGTAACAATTTTATTACACACGCATAATTATGGTTAAAGGTAAAAAATATTTCAATAAGGTGGAATAAAAGCAAATCTATTACTTTATAAATTGTGTTCTAGTAAAACTTAGTATTGTACGAACCAAACTGAATGTCTTGCTGTGAAGTTGACACGGAGCGCTGCGCAATAGCAAATATTAGGTATGCGCGGGTGTTGGAGGGGTGAGGAGATGCGCGATGCCGCGCTAACAGCGCACTTTACAGCCGCCATTAATTTTGGTTCATACTATACCATTATTTTGCTCACTTGCGCTTTGGCCAAAAATGTTTCCGCTTTAGTTGGTTTGTGTATTAATTTTATTCTGCTGAGCAACAACGTAACTTTTTATCATGGACAAGGGTCACGTGGTGTTCGGGCCAAATTATATATATATCTTATATACACAAAAAATCTTAAAAAAATAATAAAATTGGGTTCAATGAGGTTGGGTTAGTAAGTGATCTAAATCAATATGTATAGATTATCTTCATATTTAATCTATAAATTATTAATTAAATATGAAGATAAAAAGGGGGGAGGGGGGGGGGGGTTACCATAGTCACCACGTTTTGCATGCGGATTGGGAGTGACGAGGATTGGGAGGGGTCTTATTCTAAGCCGAGACCGCCACGGCATCAAGACAAAAGTATATAATCAGTGCGTATTGCCAGTGACGGCACTGAGACGTGGTCGCTAACTATTGGTCTCATACACAATCTCAAAGTCTGCGTGATAGGAGGAAATCCGTAGAAGAACTAAGGCTACTGACATAGCTCTCAGAGTTTGCAATTTGAAGTGGTAATGGGCAGGCCATATAGTTCGCAGAACCGACAACCACTGGGAAATAAAGGTTCTCGAAGGGAGACCACGAACAAGCAAGCGAAGTGTAGGGAGACCCCCACACAATGGACCGACGACATTGTAGCCATCGCAGAAAGTCGTTCGATGGAGGTGGCACAAGTTCACTCGTCTTGGCGCTCTTTGGGGGAGGCCTATGTACAGCAGTGGACTTCGAAAGGCTTAAATGATGATGATGATGATATACATTATTATATATTTATATAATCTTATCTAAAATATGTTTAAATCAATTGCCGTGCATTAGACATCATTTTTGCGTCTCGCTAAAACGTGAATAAGTTTATTTTTTGTGTTTATGATTGAAGGTTCAAGAACAACAGAAATTAAAAAAAACTCAGTTTGAAATTTTATTGAAATGTACCAGGAGTTAGCGCGTGTGAATAAATCATTGTATGTAAGTAACTTTTTCACGCTGAAACGGCTCAACAAATGTATATAAAATTTGGTAGCTTAAACTAGGGTGTAAGCTACCAAATTACATAATTACTCAACCATCCTCGCAGGTGAAACCACGGGGCGCAGCTAGTAATTTATAAAAATATTTATATATTACACATTCAGTCATATTATACTTAAATAGGGTTGAATTGTCCTAACAGAAACCAAGTTTTACTTATAAACTGGTAAATTTTGAACGAATCATGGTTTATTGAGCATGGCTGTGTTTTCATTCTATAAGTACTTCAAGTTTTAACGTGCGCGTTATACAATTATAAACAATACTTACGGCATCCGTGATTCGTGGTACCCGTAATCTGTAATCGTCGGCGAAGATTTTACAATGATCTAAAGTAAGACAATACTGTCTCGAAAACTTAACTATGAGTGTCTAAAATTTTGTAACACAAATTTGAGCGCCTGATCTTACCAAGGTAAAGTTTGATGATGATTAGTGAGGGATATGCTAAATAAGGGTTCATTATTTTATAATAGGTATGTTGAGCTAGCAACACTTTTTTAACTTACGTTTGAGTCATGTCGTAGAACGGATGGTGGCTTGGGAAAGAGATTATATATATATATTGACACTTTTTAACCAATATCAATGAGTAATAATACAACGAGAATGCTAGCACTAAAAAAAATTGCACTGCTGTTTAGTAACTAACCGCTTCAATGTGTCATTTAAATTGAAGCGACGCTGACGGGATCTGTACTGATACCTAAATAACTTTGCAATGTTTGCAAATATACCTTGTCATATCAACAATACTTTACTAGTCATATAAACGAAGTCATCATAGATTCGCAAAACGGTGCAAAACCAATCCAATATTACCTAATTTATTTAAATCATACATACAAACAAACATACATACAACCCAAACACATAAACCTCAGAAGTCGGGTAAAAAAGATTTAACTCATAGTCAATTTGCGTCGATTCAGCGCTCAGGGCCTACAGTATCGACATCGATTGCGGTTAGGACTTTGCGACCGATTTCGATTGTAAAGCAATCGCAATCTATGTCGAGACTGTAGGCCCAGATGCATTAAAAGATTACGAAACTGTAATGGATTTTACGTAAATTGGTTCCATGTTTTAAACCTATTTTACAATAAGGACAACTGCGAGCCTGATATTCGACGACGAATAGACATAAAAAAACAGTTATGACCCAACTGAGCAGAGTATGGATGGACAACAATATCAACAAGTAGACTAAAATACATACTGTCCACACGCTTGGCTTTTCCATCGTTTTTATGTAATCAAATATTGCAATTAGGTAAGAACAACTTGGATAAGGCAGACAGCAGAAGAATTCAGTTGGTTTGAGCAAAGCCAGTCAAATAATTTATTGTAAATAGACAAAAATAATAGCACTTTTACAAGTCAAAATTAACATCTCATGGACAAGGAGAAATATATAAAATATTCTATAAAGATTACGTCAATAAAAATTAGGTAAACTAAGTTTATTTGAGTTTGAAAAGGAAATTTCTCTTTCATGTGCCAACAGAGTTAAATCTCACACTGGAAAAGAAAACACCCTTGTGACTCTTCGGAAATACGCCCGTTAGAGAAGATAAGAGATTTCAGCAGATTGTCAGCATTTGGCAAGCTTCGTCAGGTCTTCTCGGCGTTCATAAAACAGCGCCTGAAGACAAAAGTCTTCAATCAATGCGTCTTACCAGTAGTGATCTATAGAGACAAAACGTGGACACTCTCGGCAAAGAGACTGCCACTGCTTGGAGTTTCTCTGAAGGATAAGATTCGTAATGAATATATCTGACGTAGAACCAAAGTAACCGACATAGCTCGAAGGAAAAGCAAGCTAAAGTGGCAGTGGGCTGGTGACATTTCCCGAAAAACCGATAACCGTTGGGGAAGACGAGTTCTCGAGTGCAGACCACGTTTAGGCAAATATATTGTAGGAAGCCCTGTGGCCAGGTGGACAGACAAAGGCTGACGATGATGTCTAACGTGTCAAACGAAACTACTTAACGTTAATCAGATCCTCATTTTAAAATATTTAGGTAAAATAATGTTTCATAAATGCATCATTCCATATGGGCTTGAATTTGGAAAAAAATAAAATCAGGGTTTAATACCTACCTCGATTATCTACAAAACTTTTTGTTTGTAGTGATTTCCCTGTAAATTAATTGTAAATAAAATAAAAATATATTAATTTTCTTATATTTTAAAAATAATTTACATTTAAGAGGTTATTAGGTTAGGTAGTAGAATAAATTGTTATTAAAAAAACTTCATAGGTAGCTTTCTTTTTGTCATTACCTATAATCACTTTTAGTATGTAAATGATTAAAGGCAATTACATTGTAAACGATTATAGGTTTATAAAGTTTAAACTTGAATTTACTTTTTGGTTTCTAGGTTTACACTTGTATTAAGATTGACTATATTTACAATTAATTATAATTAATTATAATTAAAGTAATGTTAATCGTTATATATGTCCAACATTAAAATAAACATTAAAAGTTTGCTTTTAATATGTAAATAAAGTAATTTAGTTACATAAATAGAAGGTCCGAACCAAATAATGTAATTTATGTTTGTGTACATTTTATAGTATTATCAACTTTCTAATACCCATTAATTAATTGGCATTTGATTATGTCATCAAACTAAGATATGACTAAAACATAATTAAATATTATATGTAATAATAAAACAATGTTGGTTGTTAAAAGTTTTAATGAGATGTTATAATAGGGAAATCCGACTGACATCGCTTAGGCTAGTGCATTTAAAATAATAATCTATGAACAGGCGATTGTTTTAATAAAATCATTCAAATTTGATTGTTGATTCATTTCAAAATGCAATAAGATGACCTCCTGACTATTCATGTTACTAAGAGGTTACTGTGGCCTTGAGCAACTCCACATACACGTAGATTAATTCAATTTAGAAAATTTGCTAATTAATTCGTTTGTGTAAGCCCGTCGTTTGTGAGGTGTTCTTTAAATTATAAAGATTTTCAGTAACGAAGGCTCAAAAACATGACGGTTGTAGTTGTACACACTAGTCGAGAGTCTCTCGCCGAGAGTCTCGAGCGAGAAGGTCTCGGGGAGAGCACATCATGTATACATCGTGGACCGTATTGCTGCTGCTTTTTGTCTTTATAGATTGATAGATAGATTGATTAATTCTTTATTGAACACCACAAGTACAACGAGAAATTATATCCAAAAATATAATATAACAATGAGTGTCTCAAGTCACTGATGGTATACGTCTAGGGATGGAGAACGGTCAGTTAACTTTGTTGACGCTCCTGGATTTCAGTAATGCTTTCAACATTAAAATGAACAAAATAAAAATATATAGCTTACTTCCGCCAAAACTGTAAGTCAGACAAATTATAAATGGTAAAAATAAATTAACACATACGTAAAACCCCACGCGTATATATATTTATATATATTATATGTATATAAATATATAAGTGTACTTTTTTATTTTATTTTCATTTCCTTTATATTTTACAATTGTTCAATTTGGGTAGGGTTTGTTTAGCGTGGGGTTTTACTTAGGTTTTAATTTATTTTTACCATTTTCATTTGTCTGACTTACAGTTTTGGCGAAAGTAAGCTACATATTTTTATTTTGTTCATATTAATGTTGAAAGCATTACTGAAATCCAGGAGCGTTAACACAGTTAACTGACCGTTCTCCATCCTTAGACGTATATCGTCAGTGATTTTGACAAATGCAGTAACCGTGCTGTGTGCTGGGGCCTAATTCTCTGATTTTAAGACGCCAATTCCACGCCAATTCCACTCCACCTGCGTGGAATTTGTTCGTTATTCCACGCTGCCTGCGTGGAATCACGTGGAAATCGCGTGGAATTGGTGTGAGTGGACATACAGAATACAGGCCTTCGACGAATACTAGATTGAAAATGACTCAACAGGTCATTTCTGGTGAGGAACGAGTTGATCTGATTATGAAACAGACGATCCAGGACTTTTGATAGAAAAGGATGGATAGATATAAGAAGGTATTCAGAAAAGGATCCAGGATTGTTTTTTTTAGGAAAAGGAAGAATTTGAGCTTCCTTCCATAAGGCAAAAAAGCACCACTGGTGATCGTTTTTTTTTAAATAAAACAAATGGTAGGTCAGATATAGTCAAGGCTAGGCATCAACATGTTACGACTAATGCAGTCGAATCCAACAGCACTAGAAGTAATGGAAAGCATACCCTTCTTAACATCACAAGTAGTAAACTGACAGAACACAAAAGGTGAGAGGTCAGGAGGTGTTACTTTAGAAAGATAATTTAAAGTACGAGTTTTAGCGGAGTCATCAATATTGGACGTTGCAGAAAAGTGTTGATTAAGAGAGTCAATGTTTAGATTTGTAGGAATAGTTTCTTGTCGAGATTTACCAACTCCTATTGACCTAAGGAATTTTCAAAATTTTGCTGGATCCCCGTCTTGAACAGATTCATAAATATGGCGTCTTTGAGCATCCCTACATACCACGTTGCAGCGATTTCGGAGTTTAATGTACTTTGACTTGTTGATGTCAGTTGGTCGAACCTTATATCTGGTTTTGGCAGCTGCCATTTTAATTTTTGAGCGTTTTTATTTCGCCAAGGCGCTGGTACGTGTTTGATTTTGATGGCTCTTATAGGGGCATGAACATCATACAACTGAGTTACTAGGGAGTTAAATGTTGCTATCTGTCCATCAATTGTACCAATGCATTTCACGGGTGACCAATCTATGTTTTTGGCATCATTGATAAATGCCTCACGATTCATACCACTAAAATTGCGCTGCAAAATGATAGTAGGATAATCTTTGGAATGATAGTCTTTGTGCTGTTAGCTACTATAATGATTTAAAAATATACCATACAAAAAAACTTAGCTGTGGCGAAGAAGAAGATGGTGGATATTTACTATGCACCGCAATAGAACCAGGTAAGTAATAGAATTTGTTAGTTTAAAATATTTACGGTTAACTCACGAAAACACAGTTAGCAGGCACCTAAATGAACGAGTGTGCACATGCTTGCTCTCGCTTTCCTCGCGAGAGCTAACGAGACCCTTTGACTAGGGTGCAAAAAACTGAGGTGCGGCCGAGACAGAGCTATACGAGACGAGAGCACCATGTACGCACTCGGTCTCGTGATGTCTCGAAGTGTGTGTACAGCTGCCATTAGATATTTTGATGGTTTCAATGTAATACTTGACAGGGGGGGACACAGGAGTACTCAAATAATTATTTTTAAAGTAGGTTCTGATATATCCCCGGCCTTGGGGAGACATCAGGATTTAAAAAGTCCTGATGTCTCCCCAAGGGGGAAATCAGGGGAGACACGAGTCCGGCACCAATTTCAGCACGTGTAATTTTAAAAAGAATTGGTTGGATAACTTAGTGAAAAGAGATCATTATTAAAATACTGACTTTAAAAGTCAGTATTTACACAATATATTTTGTAATTATGTCAAAAGTATGGTACTCGGTGTCAGAGTTTGTTAGGCCACTGAGGGCCTTTTACATGGCTTAACGACTCCTATTAATCAATAACAACCGGGACCGACAGCTTAACGTGCCCTCCAAAGAACGGAGCGATGGAAAACCGCACATAACTTAGATGATGGTGCGGAGCCTAGGATTGAACCCGGTATCGTTGGATTCTAAGTTGCACTATTAAACCGTTAGGCTGCCATCGCTCTATTATTTCCATTGATGCATCGTTTCAAATATAGGCACAACAATCGACGAAAACAAAGAGACACCATTAAGCTCTCTTTTATAAAATACAAAAATATACTTAATGGGCGCTGAGAGGAATAGCATGGATAAACCACAAATACAAAGGAATAGTTAAGTTTGTCAAATTAATGAAAACCAAGGTGTGCAAAATCAAAATAATTATATATCCGGGCAGTTTTCACAACACTGAAAAAAATCTATTAAAAAAATCTGATCTATTACCACAGAATATTTATAGTACTAACGTACAGCATGGCCACTCACCGCCCCACGCAATCTGCGTCCCCGCATCCCCAGCGGCAGCCTAAGGGTAATGTAAGGGTTCATTTCGAGGGCCGCCGCTATCAAACCGACGCAAGTTGTCAGTCAGTAAAACAAGTGCAAATGCAAGAATGTCGTATCCAATAATACACTCCCAAATATAATAGACAACCGATTTGTATAAACCCTCATACTGATACTAGCTGGTTGTCTTTTCATTTTGCATTTTGTGGGATATTTATGTGTAGTAACGCAGTAGTACTGACGTAACCACACACAAACATCGATCTATACCTACTGACTAAGTAGGTACTATAAATGTTTTTGCAGCCCTATGTAGGCACACATTTAGCGCGTGTACAAAAGTTATCTGGTTAACATTTGAGAGTAGTATGTATTTAAATCAACGCGGTTGGTTGGAGTGTCCGGGGTGTGCTGTAATTTCACTTTGAATCGAAAATCTGCGTTAGAGCTACAATTCGCAAATTATATTTATCGGATACCTACTTAGCATTTTTTTTAAACTTGCTTAGTAAACAAAAGAAAATAACACACAAAATACGCAACATCATCCTGTCGTCCATTTTTTTTTACGCTGGTATTTTTTTTTCATATATCGATTGCTTGACGCGTGAGATTTTTAAATGAAAATTATCATATCCATACTAACATATCGCTATGTTTTGCGCCGCGAGCATTTAAGGGTTAATATTCACTGTTCCGTCAATCCTCTCAGCTATAGAGACAAACCTCTAACGTATACCAACAAGGAACAGTAGCTCAACTTCATACAAGGAGCACAAGGACTACGCCAACGTCATTCACCAACCACTTTTTTAAACATTGAGCCTTCCATTTTCATTTTCATTTCATTTGTCCTTGCGAAACCAACATCTGACCAATTCAAGAAACTTATCATCATGTAACTCATACACCCGTACACGTACATACATACATTGGTCATATTTCATATATGAACATGTGAGGGGTTAAGTGGGTAACTTCCTGGTATAGTTTGATTTCTGTAGGTACCTTAGAAATGAAATACCTTAGACTGTAGATCTTGACGAAAAATAAAATGTAACTGCTTCTCATATTAGCTGTAAGATAATTCATAATTCTATGAGTATTCTAGTAGGACCCAGTGGGATCTATTTCGTACGATTGCCTAGATTAATTGGATATTGTTAAAGAGCTTATTACACAGCAAAAACACAACAAGTATAAATAGCGTTCAAAGACGGCAAAAGACAGATCAACAAAATAGTAAGCTGACCGCAACCCAGGATAACTGAGGTTTCGAGAACTGCGATCATGTTTTTAGCGTTGAACATAGAAGACGTTGCACTTTAATCAAGCTATCATCATCATCATCTGTAGCCTATATCTGTCCATTGCTGGACGTAGGCCTCTCGCACGCCACTGCTTCCAGCCGTTTTCGCAGGTTTTCACTCCACCTGACCACAGGGCGTGTAATCAAGTGTATGTTGACAAATTAAAATAGAATAATAATGACATTCTGTTTAAATTAGTTTTGGCTATTTCATGATCGCAGCGAAAACGAGAGGCAATTTTGCAAATAAACTCGTAAGAGTGAGTAACGTAGTAAGAGAAAATAATAAATAATGTAAGAGTAAGTAAAGTAGTAAGAATGAGTAAGGTAGTTAGTGTTTTTAAATATCTCTGTGAAAAAGCTACATTATTATTTCAGACAAAAATGTATAGAGAAGAACAAGGGGTGGGGCCTTACTGAGTCGTAATTGCGATGTGACAGTGTTTTCTAAAGCAAGAAAAGAATGAAAGAAAAAACATTTATTAAACACACGAAAAAAAAACATAGATTAAACATAAATAAAATGTGCTCGTGAGATGCAAATAACCACCCATCTAAGGGGTTGTGGTACAGTGTGGGTGTGATTTATCGTATGAGCACAGAATAAATAATAGTAATAATAGTACAAGTACAGAAGGATAACTGAGTAAAGTCATTTAAATACACAGCAAATATCGCTACAACGCAATAAAGTGCAATTTAACTCGCATAGCGCTGCGATCTTTCAATTATATTTACCTAGAAGGCGCTCACCCGTTGCGTGCAGGCTAGAATGTACCGTATCACAACGCGCGAGAGCTTCCATTGCTCTAATCGTTTCAGAATCGCTCTGTCACTTTTACGCTCGGTAGGGTTGTACAAGATATGACTTGGTACTTGTACTAGTAATTATTCTGTGATATAATATGACTTAGATATTGTAACCGAATAAACAATTATATAAAAATGTATTATTTTATTACTTATTGTTATAAATGTTGATAGTTCTATTAACTACATATAATGACATTCTTATCAGAATAGACCTAGTACCTCATTATTTGATTATATCATAATAGGTTACACTTTAATGAATAAAAGGTGCCTGTCTGACTTCGATGCTTAATAATGAATGAAAAAGAAATGGCTACCTACGTAATAAAATGTCGGTATGCTGGTATTTTTCGAGATTTGTCAGACCGAATGCTATGCAGTAGCTTCTAGGTTTCTCCTCTGTATTCATAATTAAGAAAAGAATAAAATTTGACAAAAACTACGTAAGTTTACGTAAGTAGGTACTTTATCGTTAAGCACACGGCGCGCGACACATCGTGCGCAAGCTTGACACTCTACTGAATGAACCCCAATATTACGGCCCCGAAGTTTAGGAATAATATTTGTACTTGTTGCGGAGTGCGACCGCCCTGGTATGGGAAGAGGCAGGTACTGCTATCGTTTTGTACAACGTCTGTAGCCCTCATAACGAGCTACTTCCCCTCCAAATGCAGATTTGTTTGGGTCAAGCATTGAGATCATTACTTTTTATGGCCCGCAGTAAAAAATGTAGGATTTAATTGTTGGAACATCTGTTATTTGGATTACATCTGTAGGATTGGCAGAACGTTTAGAAAGTTTTTTGTGTGTACTTACTTATTTTAATATTGATTATATCCTGTAAAACATTTTATCAATACCTAGCCGCGGTATTGCCCGCGTAAACCCTATAGTCCGTGAGCCCACTGCGAAATTGCCTACGTCATTGTGGCATCATGAAGCTCACGGATTATAACTACGTGATATTTGCTCGGCTTTTATTCATCAACAAAGAGTGGAAACCGCATTTCATTTTATATTTTATTTCACTGTTTCCACATGTACAATTAGGTCTTAAATAATATAAACGTACCTAACTTATAACATGGAACTCTGGTGAGTACTACAGAATCAAGTATTCTATGAGGATAAGAAACATTAAATTGATCGCGCCAAAATTATGTTTAATAAATCTTCGATAAAAGTGGACGTATTTCTAAAGTAACGGTACGCACAATCAAAGAGAAGAGAGGAAGGGAAAGACGGGAAATGCAGCACATACCTCGAGCAGGGGCAAAGCCCGGGCACAGTCACAGGAGTTCAGACGAACAGCAGCGGCACCCCCTCTGTTCTCTTTGATTGTGCGTACCGTTACTTTAGAAATACGTTCACTTTTATCGAAGATTTAATAAATATATTTTGGCGCAATCAAAATATTACAATGATAAAATAAATATAAAAATTAGAATTTGGTAGGACTAGCCTTTCTTTTAGTTTTTAATAAATGAACCTGCATAGGTTGAAATTATATTATCGTTATATATTTAATTCATCAACAATTAACATTGTAGCCAAATCTTAATTATAATTATAAACATTATAATAACAATTAAATTTACCCAAGCACAAATTAAAAATAAAATGACATAATAAATATGACTGAACTTACTCAAATGTTTATACATGTGCCAGTTCCGGTCGTATAGGTAGGTATTCAGAAACAGAATAGTAATTATTCGTCACTAAATACTTTGTAATTTTTTCTACTTCGTAGCCACTATAAACTGGTTTTACCTCAAATGGTGATTAACTGAACAGTTAACAGCCTGATAGGTATCTTAAACTTAATAAAAAAATGCGGGTATTTCAAATGGTCCAGTAGTTTTTACGTGATGATTTAAACACGCATAATTTTAAGAATGTTGTGTTGATATAGATTAAGTTTAATTATTTCTTCAATCTCGTGAGTGCAATTTGCACAATTCTTTGTCTCAGAAGGGCCGATGTTGAGAGCAGATTGTACACGTTGTAATGGGTACCTTCTTACCGGAATTATGCCTCCGGGCCTTGTCCAATTACTTGCTATGTAATTGAGCTATGTAGTCTCTGCAACTGTACTGTTGCGATTACTGTTCGATTTTTGTAATTATTCTTTTTATTTATATTAGTAGGATGTTTGTTTCCAATTTTAGCAATACACTGAGTTCACAAAGACATTCAACCTATTACCTTAACCCCTAACCCTAGATTAACCCTATATAGATAACCTACCCAGAAACGACGTTATCGATTTTGAAAAACCGATTTATCTCTTTTGTTTTTCGCGTTATTAAGGCCCGGTTCTAGCACTTTTAGCAATTTTCGATCATTTTTGAACGCCTGTATCTTGTTTTTTAATTAACCCAGAACTATAAAATTGGTATCACAACAAAAAAAAACCTTGTACTTTGTGAACACAGAATCATGATTCGTATGAATTCACTTGATAGAAAATAAAATCAAAGGTTTACTACATGCACTACTAGGTAACACTACTTTATGCTTAGAATATTGATTGGAAAGAGACCCCGTCACTAAATGATATCAAAGATATACCAAGAGAAAGAGCTTATTATGATTGAGAAAATACTAATGGCTAGACACTTTTGAATTCAAAGCTTTAGTTTTCCAACAAATAAACAAAAACCTTAAATTTTACTCCCGAGACGCATTATCTTTCCCACTCTACTTTATCACGGATGAGAGGGACATAACATTCACTGACACCCGGCCTTAAGTTGGCCTTTCCTGCAACTCAGTCGGCCCACGGAGCTTGCAGGACATCCGTATCGCTCAGGGACTTTGCAGAAATCAGTTGGTTATTGCATAAAACGAGCATTGATGAGATTCAGGGGTTGAACAGTGAAACGGGAGACAATTTATTAGAAGATGAAGAAGAGCCGGTGACTATGAGGTGAATAACTCACCAGTGGAAAACCCATTGGGCAATGAAAATTATCTTGAAACCCTCGAAAACACCCTTTGTGGAAAGCAAAAGTCCAGCGCCTGTTCTAAGCTTTTTGAGGCCAAAATGAATAAAAGTCATACTTACTAAGGGTTTTATATTATATGAATAACATAAAGATCATTTGAAAAAGTATATACAGTAAATTATAAACTTGAGGGAGAGATTTAATAATGTTTAAGTTTTGAGGAGGGAAAAGTACCGTGTTTTGTACTTTTCATATGTTTTCCTAATAAATAATACGTAATGTTTTCATTTACGCACAATATAATTACATATAATAAGGTCACCACATTCATAAACCTCGTTTAAACATCATCCAAATATGCCTACACAAGTACGCACACGTCGAATCGACGTATGAAGAGTACAATGAAATGTGGTTATCTATCTAGGATTCATCATCATCATTATCATGTCAGCCTTAAGAAGTCCACTGCTGAACATAGGCCTCCCCCAAAGAGCGCCATGACGAGCGATCTTGTGCCACCTCCATCCACCGACTTCCTGCGATGAAGCAATGATGGCTACAATGTCGTCCGTCCATCGTGTGAGGGGTCTCCCCACACTTCACTTGCTTGTTCGTGGCCGCCATTCGAGAACCTTTATTACCTAGCGGTGGTCGGTTCTGCGAACTATATGGCCTGCCCATTGCCACTTCAACTTGCAAACTCTGTGAACTATGTAGTTAACCTTCGTTCTTCTACGGATTTCCTCATTTCGGATTCTATGACGTAGTGAAACACCGAGCATAGCTCTCTCCACTGCACGCTGCGCAACTCTGAGCTTGTGTATGAGACCAATAGTTAACTATCTAGGATTCCTGGATCTCTTTTTAGCGATCCTTCGCAGTAGTGTGTTAGATGTCATCATTGATTCTTGTCATTCGGACTACTGCTTCGAACTTGTACGTCTTGTCTTGTTTGTCTTTGTCTTGTTGTTTGACTATTGCATCAGAGACCTCACACATTTTTCCTCTATATTACGTTTACAAGATGATCATTTTTTATAGGTTTTTGGATCTCCATATTTAGTGATGGGTTTGGTTTTTATTGTTACTGGTTTTCCCGTGACTTCTTTTAAAATTGATGATCTTAATAATTAATAGCGGAAAACTGAACACAAAAATACAATAATAGCTTATTTAGTAAGTGATATTCAGTTACGATTATCAAAATTGTTTATCAAAGACTAACACAATGACAGTAATATATCGGTTAGAAATCCTAGTCGCCACTTTAGCTATTTTGTTGATATCGAAGACAAGTATTATTTGTGCAACTAGTCAGTTTTGTGATTTCTCATGCTGTCGACTAGGATTCCTAACCGATATGCCTACTTAACTTCGTAAATTATATACCTACAACATTTATAACTTTCCGAGTTATTGTAACATAAAACTTGATCTCCCAAACTCAACCTCTCATTATTCAAGAATTCAGCTAGCCAATATTTCCTCCCATTCATGAAATAAATGTTAGATTTATAGAGGGATCCATTCATTCATCAAAGTTTTCCTTGTTTGGTTAACAACGCCCGCCGTTTTCAGCCCGAGCGGGATGGTAACATTGCTTGTATAACAATACAATTTGTTAGTTTCAGGATTTCTGAATTCATTGAAGGAATAGGGTAAGGGGCTATATTGTTTGTAGATATAATTAATGCGTTATTGAATAAGGTGAATAGTAATTCTCATTAGTGGCATAGCAATCTTATTTGTAAAGTTCACGTTCCAGGATTGAAATATTATTACCAGAGTACAGCGAAGCAAGATTTTAACAGTCAATATATTATGTCTATATGTTTGTATGTGGATATGTGCATGTTCCACCATAGCGTTGCCCTTTTTGGTCCGATTTTGACAAGCGAGTTATCAATCGATTCGTCTTCATTTATAAAGTGCGTGAGTTAAAAAAAAACCCACCTATGGCAAAGCAAAGGAAGAGTTATGTGATAAAAATAAGAACTTGGTCCGTTTTTGAAAAGCGAGGTATCATAACCCAGTCAAATGAGCAAAAAAAGAGGGTGAATCTCAGTATGTGAGATAATAAGCTGAAAACTTGTACAAACCTTTATTTTGGCATTCTAAAAGTTGTCTTTAAAGTCTCATAAAATCTAGTGTCTGCGTCTTAAAGAAAAAATAAGAAAATTTATTTATTTTTGACAACATACAACACCGCCAGCGCCGCTGACGAATCGGGCGACACGCGTGGCAATCCGCAGTTTGCGTCGTGCCCTCGCTGCGCAAACTCCTGAGCATAGACATCTTTAACGTCCGAATACTGGTCGAATTGTTCGACGAAATAACTCGTGAGTAACAGTCGTAAGATATCTGTACAAAATACATTTCTTATAAAATTAATATTTTAAATACTTACGCTTTTTTCAGTAAATAAAATGTTACCTAGACAGGTTAAAGTGCGGTTGCTCTTTAACTTGAAACATGCTACGTGACTACCAAAATCACACAACCATTACCCAAAAAGGTGCAACCGAAACAAGGATTTCCCATCGCCGATCCGACATAACCCGATATGACAAATGGTGGCTCGTGACGTCACCGTAATAATACATTACGGAAAATGAAGAAAAATGCTCAAAATAAGCCTTTAATGCCTCCTGCCCCGAGACGATGGGATCTCGGAAAATAACGGAATATTTTTATGGGTATACTTACCTTAAAGAAAAATATGAGATGTTGAAATATGACAGCACTTATGGCGGAGTGGTAGGACAGGCCAGCAGCTGCTCTTGTCACAGAAGCCGTTTGATATCCGTTACGTTATCCGTTACGGCAGAAATAAAACGGATAGAAAGACAGCATTGTTACATCAATAGGGCTCCGTTTGGGCCCTTTGGGTACAGAACGCTAAGGTAGTTCTTTGTCTGTGTATTGTAAAATGAGCGCCATGTAAACACACACTCTCGTTAGTTTTTTAGGAATGTAATATGACGAGAAACTCTTCTATACCTATAAAACAGAACCATGACACACCTACCGACTGATTGACTTACTGACTGACTGACTGACAGACAACGCACGGCCTAAACCGTTGCTCCTAGAGATTTGAAATTTGGAGGAATTATTTCTTGAGTATCCTAGAGGAAGGATTTTTGGAAATTCCATCTCGAATTCTATGTTCACACGAGCTAGTAATACCTGTAGTCTAACTAAAATATTAGGGATAGCAAGTTGTTGCTCAAAAAATAATAATTAATGCGTAATTCTGAAATAGTTCTGAAATAGTTATTGGAAACTAGAAGGTTAGTTAAAATCAGTTAAAAGAAACGATAATTTTTTACATTGAATTATGTACTTATTGCCTAAACACGTTATATTAGCTGATCCTTAAATGTCGCAAGTTTAGGTAGGCAGAACCTCTGTGACATCAGAATCGAAGGTTTGAAATTATCTTAATATCGTATTTTCTTATGGACCCAATGCATGTGCGATGTTTCATCTAAACAAAGCAACGCAACGTTTGAAATTTTATTGAACAGGTCTTTATAACAAAAAAAAAATGAATTACTCTATAGTTGGAGATAAATATTAGAGGTTTTATAATACAGATGTCGGACAAGTATGTCCAGTACATACACATTTAGTGATTTTATTTATTAGGTACTAGCGAGCCGCCCCAGCTTTGCATGGGTAAATAATATATAGACGGATAAAATTAGTAGGTACTTTATTTGGACAAATAGAACAACAACAATTTCTTACACAAAATGTTTATGTTTATAGATTTTATACTCACGTACCATGTCATCTATAGTATTATTCTGTTTAACGCAAGTAGGTTGAATTACGGTTACTATTTCGTGTATTATTAGCATAGAGCATTTCCTACGTCAATGATTATTAGATATTCTGTGATTTCATTTCCATGGTAACGTTCCATATACAAAGACCCGTATGTCGTATGTCCTTCTTATTTTGTGATCTTACGTAGTATTTATATACTCTTTGGTTTGTGATACAAAGTAATCGAGTTTTTTTTGCAAAATTTAATACCTCGGGTTTCATTATTGCAATTTTCGAAGGGAACTCTAATTTTTTGAAAAATAAAGTCATGCTAATGTTACTCGCTGATAACTTAGCTTTCTTGATGTGAAAGATTTTTTTAAATCGGGTGTGTAGTTTTTGAGTTTATCCATTACAAACAAACAAACAAACAAACAACCAAATCTTTCCTCATTATAAAATTAGTGCAGATATATTGGCTACAATTGTATTCTAGTAATTTTTCGGTATACTTATGATAATAAATATAATACAACCAATTCCTTTATCCAGTTTTTTAATGCCACTTCATAATTTTTATGAAATATTTATTACTCGCTTCGTCAGAAAATTACTTTTATTAAACGATAGTTATGGATGATGTTATCGCCCTCGAGGGAGTATTCAAGTAAATTAAAGCGTATTCACGAGTTTACCAATGCTTTATTCGATGAATATAAAATAAGTGTGTTATGACTGAGGTTCAAGGGCGTCGCCAGGTAGAGGGGGGAGGAGGGGAGGGGGGCAGCCGAAATCCCCCCCTTTATTCTTCTATTATGTTTCCTTCCCAAGTCTTGCTATGTTTGCGTAATCTTTTCAGTTATATGCAACATAAATCTGAAATAGTAACATATATTATTACTAAATATTTTTATGATTTTAGCAATGAATCAATTCATTTATTGGGAGGCACTATCTTTACATCACAAAGTTTATTGTTAACAGGGCTCTGTGACCCAAAGAATCATGCCCAAGTCTCATACATGCGATGACCTGACATTTTTCAGGTGGTGTATAATGATGATGTTTATTGGTTTAAATTACAAATTAGTGTATGCCAATCAGGAAAAAAAGTTTTAATTAAAACTACTTAGTGGTCAGCCATCGACCTTTAGGTAAAATATTTGTATATTTGTACATTATCACTCTGTGATATACTATTCGTAGACAGAGATTATACTTGTCTATCTAGGTCTATGGGTAATATTGGCGCGGACATTATTCCAGTCAGATTTTCATTATCTTGTGCACCTATTACGGTGCGTCAGAGTTGATATTGCTATGAAAATCTATCTGATTGTAATAAATAGTATTGGCTTACGGAATCACACTGCAGAGCACAAACCAATGAAATTGTAAGAATTCACGTAAGAAATATCTGTTACTCTTTGGCTATTCTAGTCATAGAAAAACAAAACGTAATTCAAGATATTTGCTTGGCACAAACAAAAAAATCAGAGACCACTGAAATGCTACCTGCTGTAGTATAGTTACTATTTACGCAAACCAAAGATTTTGAATTACGCGCATGATACAACCCAACTACTATTACTGGTCAAGATACAACCCAAGAAAAAATGTTTTAAAAATTCTTTTTTTTTCCAGATTACTAATTTTCATTTGAGTTTGTGTTACGTAATAAGTAAAAAAATATCTTTTCTAGGCAATATATAACATCGATATACACGACATCTCCTGTCAAAATGTTGGTCAGATCAAATCTGGACATGATTCTTTATCTTTAGAAAATTATTAGATAAAAAATATATTATTATATAAAATGTGAGCTTTTTGGAGTCGAATCGCTAGAACCTTGGGATATAGTTATTCTATGCCATGGTAGCCAAGATCCAGGACTTTGTAAAAAAGTTAAAAGCCTACCTTAGATTCTAGTCTGTCGTAGCATCATGTGAACAAGAATGCTGTCTTTACTTTGGACAATGCAGCCAGCATTATGGGGACGTTATCTACGTGTGCCGGATAGATACCGGCAGCAATGCAGTGTCATCCAAGTTCTAGGTTGCACTTCAATTGTTACGGACAGAACTGGCGCTTGCCATCAGTTGAACGACCTGCTCGAATCGTCAGTAGTTGTAAAAACCCTGTGGACATCAGATCAGAGCTGCTGGAATACCTGAACAATAATGAGCACATAGTTGACGCTGAGGTCCAGGATATGTAAAGGCACGCTGAGCCCAATGGAGAGTACAGAGCCGCTCAGGAAACCAGGGTTCGTGCTGACGATGGTGGTGTACCAGCGATGAATCATTTTGTAGGCTTGAGAATTCTTGCCTGAAATAAATAAACTCTTAATTTGAACGCCGTACTCAGAGTCTATTAACTTTTAAGTACAATTATACAGTTAATTTGCATGAATTTTGATAATTTGTTATTTATCTGACATCTTTGAGTTCAGCTATAAGCTACTAGGCGGAACTAAAATTCAGCGGTGGGACATATCAAAATCTTTTACAATACAATATAGTAAGGAATATTGTGAACCTCAAAAACGGGCTCAATAATGTTGTAATTGTACAAAAGGCTACTGTAACAAAGCGCAACATAGTGGGGTACCATGTTGCACTGGCTATACAATTGCGGTAATGATCACTAAAAAACTAGCTTGTTTCTGTGGACGTTTAGGATTCTGCTGTGACGTTTTCAAACCAAGACTGAATGTATCTTCTAGAAGAATCATTCAATGCATAAGCAAACATGTTCCACCTAAGAGTGAGTCATAAATTTCCATCATTTGAGACTGCGGTAGCTTTCGTACCGCTTCGACTAAGTTCAGTTCTGCCCAGAGCGGTCATTCTTAAAGGAACTTACTTCGCAATAAATTTAAATAGAAGTGCAGTGCGACGAATAAACTATACTCATTTCGGTTAGGAGACGCGCTATTTTCAACTAATTAACCGTGTTTACTGCAAGAAGTTTCGAAGGAAAATCACATATCCTATAAAAAGTCGAGAAAACTGAACAAAGTCTGAATATCGACGCAAAACTTGTAAATTACAAGCCTCTAAAGTACTGACTCTATTGAAAGCTGTATTATAAAGGGACGAAACCTACGAGTACATGGCCAGGGCGATTTGAAAGCTACAAGCTTCCTTTAATTTTTCTTT
Organism: Alsophila aescularia; assembly: GCA_946251855.1. Classification (NCBI taxonomy): domain Eukaryota; kingdom Metazoa; phylum Arthropoda; class Insecta; order Lepidoptera; family Geometridae; genus Alsophila; species Alsophila aescularia. The sequence continues at coordinate 9,402,638 of OX276373.1, forward strand.
ATAATCCGTAGTTTTACGTAGTATTTGTATATAATTACCACAGTAAATATATTATATAGACCAAGGAACTATATATTATGTACTGTGTCATTGCCGTGCGTATCTGTTTAAAAACTCGGGAAAAAACATAAGATGATCTGACCCGTAATGCGCCCATAAAGTTGAATGCGTTGTCGAAGGCCTACCCACCCCACGTCCGGTCCAGTCCCAGTAATGGCGTAGATAGGTATACACGAAGGAGACAAAGGTTTTCCTACCTCCAGTATAGTTTATTAAATTGGTTTAGTTCTTAGTTATTTAATAAATGTTATGATTCAATGAATTTAGAAAATAATGGATGACACGAGCAGGTCGTTAACCAGTCGGTAAGTGCCACAATTAATCATAAAAAATGCAAAGCATTAAAAAAAAATGTTGTGTGACTTGAGTTCACGTTGTCCTGATAGCTAGTAGACAAATAACTTGGATTACGCTTACTGGCGTAAAATTCACTATGAAACTAGAATAGCTTGATACGAGTACGTAGGTCAAGCAGTGGAAAGCGAAGACTGGACACAACACGACAACGAAGCTCCTAAAGATACGACCATAAATGTTGTAATATTTATAGTTATAAATAAGTAAGTTATTACTGAACACTTAAGTGGAAAAGTTTTGAATCTCATACCCCACTTTGAGTGTCTACATACTTTATGATTTCTACTAATGTGTGAAACTTTCTTAGAGCTCGCAAGTAGAGTTTGAATTTAATTCATTTTTGCCGTTATCCAACTTCGTTACTTCATAAGTACTAAACCTAGCAGTATCGTCGGGGGAAAAGTTAGTCTACAAACCATGTAGTAGGATTTTAGAGAGAACGAACAGCGACGACGATCTGGGTTGAAATATTTTCATTTCCAAAAATAAATGGACGTGTTGTAGAGATGACTCGATCGCAAGATATAAGCTGTAGAGTGAGCGTGGTTATACTCACGCATGCGCGTCTCTCACCCGCTATAGCGGGTGGTAAATGCACTGTCAAAATAGTAAGCATTATGCTAATACGCCTTGAGTTGTTGTAGAGATGACTCTATAGCAAGATATCAGCTGTAAGGTGAGCGTGGGTATACTCACGCACGCGCGTCTGCCACCCGCTATAGCGGGTGGTAGATGCACTGCCAAAATAGTAAGCAATAAGTTAATACGCCTTGAATTGTGTAGAGATGACTCGATAGCAAGATGTAAGCTGTAGGGTGAGCGTGGGTATACTCACTCACGCGCGTCTGCCACCTGCTATAGCGAGTGGTAGATGCACTGCCAAAATGGTATATAATAAGCTAATACGCCTTGAGTTGTTGTAGAGATGACTCGATAGCAAGATATAAGCTGTAGGGTGAGCGTGGGTATACTCATACACGCACACCTCCCTCATTAGCGGGTGGTAGATGCACTGCCAAAATGGTATGTAATAAGCTAATACGCCTTGCGGTGTTGTAGAGAGGACTCGATAGCAAGATATAAGCTGTAGGGTGAGCGTGGGTATACTCACGTAGGCGAGTCTGCCACCCGCTATAGCGGGTAGTAGATGCACTGCCAAAATGGTATGTAATAAGTTAATACGTCTTGAGTTGTTGTAGAGATGATTTCATAGCAATATATAAGCTGTAGGGTGAGCGTGGGTATACCCAAGCACGCGCGTCTGCCACTCGCTATAGCGCACTGCCGAAATGGTATGCAATAATCTAATACGCCTTGAGTTATTGTAGAGATGATTCGATAGCAAGATATAAGTTGTAGGGTAAGCGTGGGTATACCCACGCACGCGTTCCCAAAATAGTAAGTAATAAGTTAATACGCCGTGAGTTGTTGAAGTGAAAGCGCGCATAATTGAACTGAACTTTGGTCGAAATCTCAAACCAAACATTCGACCGAATTTGAAATTTAGTATACAATACACATTCAGTACATTATTATAGTAGCACGTTCGGTATCTTATTAGTCTAAGCAGCAGTTTTCCTGATTTGCAAGACCCAGGGAATTCCAAGTATGGTTTATGAATATATTTTTATGGGTTGGTTTACTTTTATTGATATGTATTCTTTTGTTGCAAGTTATTTTAATAAAAAATATTTATTTAGTCTGGAGATTCAGACAGTATAATATTTAAAAAAAATATTACCTACCTTTGTCAATGCTAGGATCAAGTGCCAACGTCTTAGCTAGACGAAACCCCAGCTGCTGACAAATGTTTTCAGTCTTCGATGATGCATAGCAAACCCTCCACAAACAGTAGAATACCTTAATCTCACGCCATAGCAAATAAATTAATATATGTGGACCCTATGGAAAAAGATAAAAATTGTTATGATAGCACAGCTTTTTTTTCAGTCTAAATCATGAGTAAAAATATCAAATTACATATGTACATAACCGCTGACCTCCTCTTTCCTCCCCCCAATATAGCTAAGAACCATTTCGATCACATCAGCTTTCAAACATAAAAAACTCGCATCAAAATTGGTCCATCCGTTTGAGAGCTACGATTCTCACCTCCACCGACCCTTTATATATAGATGTGCCCGAAGGTCCCTTGAGGGTGCATTCCAGCTCAAATAAACTCCAAGCATATAATAATATGTAGTAGATACAGAGGAAGAATGAAGCGTAGCAGAATAATGTAGAAGTCAACGGACTCCTGGCAGCAGCCCGAACAGCACCAAATTCTGTGGCAGCTCCTTCATCAACGGGCAGCGGAAGCTTCACAGCTTCAAGTCTTCATACGAACACCTGCACAGCTACATGGCATAGCTTCCGTCTACTGCATACTTTTTACACACGTTACTTCAGTAAACTTCGTTTTTGAAATTAAATGTAGTATAGGCAGGTATAATTCGTTTTTTTTTTTTACTAAGGTTTTTACAAAGTTAGATGAAATCATAACTTGATAGAATAAATGACAATGTAAGAATGATAGGATGTTTGAATTTTGGAAACATGTGTTGACAATACAGTGATAGACTATGAAAATGGTTTGATTATGTTCATGAAAAAGATTGACATCGTAACATTGCTAAGAAACATTTCGATCCCATCAGTTTTCAAACAAAAAAAACTAATCAAAATTGGTCCATTTGTTTGGTAGCTACGTTGTCAAAGACATACACAATGATACATTGATACATACATACACACCTAATATGTATTAGTATTAGTTCATATCTAAGAGTTATTAAAGGCAGATTGGATTACCTTCAAGATTAAATGGTGATAAATTAATTGTGTTGTATGTATTGTTTTAGAAATAGGTCTAGAAAAAGATATAATTTGTAAAACTTACCGTATTCATAAGTGATAACATAATCACGCTAGAGTACGTTACTGTAGTCCCCAAAATGACTGCTAGAATTAACAATAACTGAAATGCAAAAATAGCAATATTGAAAACCATAAATAATTTTAAATCCTTGGGTTCAGGGTCTTAAGAGGAAAACAAAAACGTATTAAATAAAAAAAACAACAAAGGAAATAGCAATACTTACCCTTGGAGTAAATTCCTCATTCAACAGAGCAGTTGCAACGAGTACATGTCTGTACACTTTTGATCCAAACACAGGCGTGACATCTTTCAATTTCGACAGTCTTAAATTTATAGCGTCAACAATCATACTGATAAAGATCAATTCTGCATCTTGAGCGGAGCATAAAATACAGTAAATTATAACTTCACTCATATTCATATCGAGTACTATCAAACCAATAGCATCAATGATCACAGATACAAAATTAATAATGCAACTCTTGGTAGAAGTTGCTGTTAATTTAGAGATGTAATCATCATTTATTCCACATTTTTCATCCAATGCTTTGATAGCATCGAAAGAGAATCTCCTTGCTCTCGCTGTGATGACAATATCAACGAATTCTATACACAAAAAGGTTTGAAAAATTCTTGTTACAAGGTTGACTTTTGATGTCAAAATATAGTTTATTCCAACACCTATGAGGAAAACTGAAGTAAAGAAAAATATTATATTTCCGATAGTTCTTTTTCTTGGACTGTCTATAAGATAGCAGCGATTTATGCAAAATAAATTTTCTAAAACAATAAGGTTAGAGAAACAATTCAATGTGCTTGAAGACATGATAAACTTCCAAAACGATAAAAGGTTTATTGTTGTAATTTCCAAAGCTTTATAACAGAATGCTGTCAAAAAGCTTAATATGTATTCTGTTGTAATGAAATTACTTCTAATGCCCTTTTCCTCAAGGGAAATCACATCAGTTTGCTTGTAAATCGTATCTAGGTCATTACTTTTGTTATTGATCACTTAGTTTTTTGAAGAAACAGTTTTATTTTTATACTGAAGGCATATTACACACATATTAGGTATCCAATATACATAAGTGCCAAGAATATATTGAATGTTAAATTAAAATCATGTAAAAAAATTGCTATCTCCAACAATGCTTGATTTGTATTTTTTTGAACAAATTGTCAAGACTGATGAAGAAAAAGTGCGTGGACACACTTTTCTCTCAACAACTGATCCCGAACTGATGTTCTGTGGATGAACTTGAGTAAGATTTTAAACCCTGTCAAAATGGCGCTACGTATTTTTAATATTTAGATTGTTCAATATTGTCTCCATCATATTGTAATTGGCTGCTTATTCTAAGCGGCTACAGAAGCTAATGTGAAATGAAATTTCATATTGCTACATTTCTAGCTTCACAGCAACCTAACTTTTGCTAACACGTTGCGTCTATTTACTTTTTCATTAAGCAACTTTTTGTGTGACTTGGTTCTTTTTACTGACTTTATTATTTTTTGCCAAAAATTCAGTAAATTTTTGTTTGATATAAGTTGGAGGTTTTTGTTTGAGTTGCTACCATTAACAAAATGTTGAAACATTCAGACAGATAATATACTGAATTGAGAGGGAAACTTATAATGTATGTCAAAGTTAAATACCTATTAGCTTATTTTATAAGACTTGCCATGATTGTGTGTGTCAGACGTGCTCACATTTAACTTATTGACCACGGCCTTAATGTTCTAACTTCTACTTCTTGTTCAAACGCTAGTCGTAGTTGTAAGAACACCTTCTAAAATGAGGAAATTGTTTATTGCTCTAGAATAAATCAATGGAAAAATGAATTTGCCTTAATGATAGTCATTGCATTTTGCGTTATTAACTATGCTAAGAGAGTACATAGGGAGGACTTAATGCTAAAGCATTTTCTACGAGTACTTATATAATTATCTTTCTCGGCATAATCATCCACACATTCAACAATTATTTTCAGAGGGACAATTTATACTATAATTTTAATTAATTGGAGGCTTGTATGTAGCGTACCGGTAAAATTAAACTTACTAGTCAGTAAACAAGACATAAGTTCGAAAACTATAACCCGACTGTGGTCGGGTACAAAATAGCCGATGACACTCTCGCAATGAAGACAAATCGATTGATACCTCGCATGTCAAAATCGGAATATTTTTTTAGTTTGAGCACATAGCCTTACTTTTGCCTTGCCGTATTCGGGTTAAAAAAATGGCTATCACACTTTATACATGAAGACGAATCGATTAATATCTTGCTTGTCAAAATCGGATCAAGTTTTAAGTTTGAACACATACTCTTTCCTTTACTTCTCTGTGGTTGGATAAAAAACAATAGCCTATGACACTCTATACCTGAAGACGAATCGATTGACACGTCATTTGCCAAAATCAGGCCAAAAGGGGCGACGCTATGGTGGAATATCCACATAAATACATACATACCTACATACATAGATAGACTGTTAAGTTCATTACCCTTCCCTTGCTTCGCCGTAGCCAGGTAAAAAATAAATGACCTATATCTGGATACAACAGACCAGTTATACAATGAATAGCTGACTTCAGTATTTGTTGAGGCAAAACTAAAGGATTAACATTATGTCAAACCTAAAAGAAGTCATAAACATTACTAAACATTATTTTTACATATTTTGAATTTACATATGAAATATGTGGCTTCCAAATATAAACACTTTAGGGGATTTAAATGTAATTTTCATAAAAACCGGCCACTCGATATATTTGAATGGGTTTGTTTATTCGTGTTTTGGTGCCTGGGTATTTGTTTAATGTTAAGGTACTCACACTTTGTAATGAGTGTACATAATTTTGATATCACTAGTTAACCAGTCACTACTACTTTCTGGATTGACTGGAACATATTTATTTGATTGAGTAGACCGATAGGCGCTAAGTTTAAAATGTATATGGTACCTTACTACTCCTTTAGGTATATTGTGTAGTTTGTTGACGGCCAGTTGGCCTAGTGGCTAGAGACCCTAACCAGTGCCCTAACTACGAAGTCAAACGGTCTTGGGTTCGAATCCAGCAAGGTGCAATCATTTGTGTGATGAGCAGAAATGTCTGTTTCCGAGTCATGGATGTAATATTTGTACCCATGTACATTTATCCGCTATCTAGTTCCCATAGTACAGGGTATTCTAGTTTGGGACTAAGTAATTGGAGAGAATGGCCCGTAAAAATTTATTAGAACTTTAAGTTTAACTCTCTAGCTACTATTTGCCAACGTCGTTGCTTGCGCCATTCCCGGTAATCAACATGCTGTCGGAAATCTTTGTTTGTCATATGAGTTAGTGCTAGCCTCTAGTGTCAGAGTTTGTCAGGCCGCCCGAGGGATCCAAATACCAAACGTCTGACATCAATACGACACGTGTTTCAAAACCAGCTCACATTCAGTCCAGCACTCGACGAGTCAACATTACCCGAAGATGCCTTGTGCAGAGGCGAAACACGTGTCGTATTGATATCAGACGTTTGGTATTTGGATCGAGGTATATGTTTTTATTGTGTACTAGTAGCTATACCCGCGGCTTCGCTCGCGTGGTCATTTTTTTACGTTAAAAGTACTCTATGTGCTATTCCAAGACCTACAATAAACATTTGATCAAAATTCCTTCAGCCGTTTAAAAGTTTTTTAACGATTGCTCGGCATCTAATCATTGGATTACGATACCAAGTACCCCAGGTCTTAGTCAAACCCTAAGCTATCCAACACTGAAAACTGCATCGCAATCGGTCTAATAGTTTTTACGTGATGCGCTAACAAACATACAGACAGACACGAATTTTAAAAATGTTTTATTCTTAATCAGTAGCTCAGAACATTTTTTTTAAATTATCTTCTTTGTACAGACTTTTACGTTATTAATGCCTATAGCTGTGCCCGCAGCGTTGCTCGAGTGGTAGTTTTTCTGGGATATAATGATCCTATGAATTATTCCTGTACCAAAAGTACCAATATATGTACCTACCTACCTACCTACCTACCTGTGTTAACAACCTTCAGTGGCGATCCGACATGGTCGTGATAGGTTAGAAGACGAAGGCGGGAGCGAAGCGTAGTGAGCATAAAGCCCCATTATAGCTAAAAACCATCTTGTTTACCTCAGCTTTTAAACATAAAAACCCGCAGTTAAATTGGTCCATTCGTTTGAAAGATACTATTCTCACCCCCCTTTTTTCAACTCCTCCCACCCCCCCCCCTCCCATATAGCAAAGAAACATGATGATTCATCTCGATCACATCCTTTTTAAAACATAAAAAACTGCATCAAATTTGGTCCATTCATTTGTGAGCTATGAAATCCACCATATAAATTGGTCGATTCGTTTGAAAGGTACGATTCTCACCCCTTTTTTCTCGAAACTTCCCCCTTTTCTTGAAACTCCCCCCTTTTCTCGAAACTCCCCCTTTTCTCGAAATGCCCCCTTTTCTCGAAACTCCCCCTTTTCTCGCCCCCCCCCCCCCTCCCCATATAGTTAAGAACCATCTCGATCACATCAGTTTCAAACATAAAAACCGCATCAAAATCGGTCCATTTGTTGGAGATCAACGATCCTAACCCCATCGCCATCCTCCCCTCCTCCCTCCCATTATAGCTAAGAACCATCTCGTTTACCTCAGCTTTCAGATATAAAAAAACTCGCAGCTAAATCGGACCATTCGTTTGGACGCTACGATTCTCACCCCCTTTTCTCGCCCCTCCACCCCATATAGCTAAGCTAAGAACCATCTCGATCACATTAGCTTTCAAACAAAAAACCGCATCAAAATCGGTCCATTCGTTTGGGAGCTTTTTTATGAGCATGCCACAAATAGACACACACACACACACACACACACACACATCCTCACACAGTGATACACACCCTAAACTTATAAAATCCGTCTCTTTGTTCGGGGGTTAAAAATGTAAAACAGTAAGCAGTTTAGTTACCAATAAAAACAACCGCAAGAGGTCGCTATTTTATGAGGGAATGTAAATTATATATGATAATTTATTTATTTTTTAAACATGCACTTCAGGTAAAACTAACAAATTTACAAAGTAAAAAAAAAAACAAAGTAAATTGACAGAATTCTTTTCTGTTTTTGAGTTTTTTCTAAATTATCTGAATTTGAATTATTGTGACCTATTTTGTTGTAACAATTTGACGTTTTAATTCAGGAAAAAAAACCCATTGAAATTGTAAAAATAACGCAGAAAAATATGGAACAAAACATTTCAATAAGTACGTGATTTCGATCCACGCACGTCTGGGTTAGCAGGCAGAAATGCTCCGAACAGTATAGTGGCGAAAGGGTCGAAATTATGATAACCTTTTAATGTTTTATTTATATTACATTTAAATTACCATAACTTTGAATACTATCCCGCAGGAACCCTATATTTTTTAGGGATAAAAATAATACATAATATGTACTTTGACTGTGCCAAGTTACATCAAACTCTGACCAGTAGTTTTAGCGTAATATGTGTTCTTTTAAATAACTTTTAACCTCTATCCTGCGGGAACTCATGATTTTTTCGGGATAAAAAGTATTCTAAATGTTAATCCATAACATAAGCTATGATTGTGCCAAGTTGCATCAAAATCCATCTGGTAGTTTCAGCGTGATGCGTGTTCAAAGAGACAGACAGACAGATAGACAGACAGACAGACAGGCAGACAGACAGACAAAAATTAAAAAAAAAAACTCAATTATAATTTTCAAAAAATATTTAATGTACAGATTTAGCCCAGTTACAGTTTTATTATAGTATAGATAGATATAGATTAGCATACCTTCCCGCGACTTCGTCCACGCGGACTACAGTTTATAGCGAAAAAAGCATCCTACTTACGTTCTTCTAGGATATTAAAAACCAATGCAAAAGTAGACTTAGACATCTTGGTTATAGCCTCCGTGGCTTAGATTAAGTATCTGTGGCACCAACGCTCTTGATGATTTTGACGGACTTGTTGTTTCGTTTCCATGGCAACCGTTCCATACAGAGAGTATTCAACATATTTTAGTTTTCCCGTGGAAACTTCGAAAGAATTTGTGGAATTTTCCGGGATAAAAAGTATCCTATGTTTTATTCTAGTGTATAAACTATCTCCATTCCAAATTTCATCGAAATCCGTCCAGCGGTTATAGCGTGAAAGCTCCCCAAACAAACAAACAGACAACGTTTCACTTTTATATATTGGTATGGATAAATATAATATTATATGTGTTTGTTCTGGCCTCCAGGTCTTTGCTTTCATTTCATTTATATTTTACAATAGTTCAATTTGGGTAGGGTTTGTTTAGCGTGGGGTTTTACTTTTTTTTTTATTTTACCATTTATCATTTGTCTGACTTACAGTTTTGGCGGAAGTAAGCTACATATTTTTATTTTGTTCATTTTGAATATATATATATAATAAAGCAGTTAGTAACAAAAAGTCTGTCCAATGCAAATAATTTAAAATGATGGTCTGGATAATTTATAGTGTAAAGAATTTAGGGAATTTTACTAGTAATAATATTTATATAGGTATTTTTAAACATTTGCAAATGTGTTTGCTGACTGAATACAGTGTTTCAACAAAAAAATATTTAAGAACTTATATAGGTACATATTGTGTTCTAGAAAATTAACAATATGATTTGTTTAAACCTACTGAATAAGAAACTTTCATTTTTTTAATGGTGTATTTCTGTTTGTTTGTTTGTGCATCACGTAAGAAATACTGGACCGATTGCGATGCGGTTTTCACTGTTAGATGGCTTAAGGTTTGACGTAAAAGCTGGGGGACTTGTGTATTTCAAACTGATGAGAGTAAGTCGAGAAATCGACAAAAAAAACGAAGTTTGATGATATCTGTACTTTTGGTTCTGAAATAGGATTCTTATATCCCAGAAAAATGTGCGATGCTTCTGGCACAGCTAGTAAATAAATGAATGTCAAAAATATGTGCAAATAGATAACGAAATATACAATTTAAACGTTATTTTTAATTGCCCTGGTTCACCGCAATATTTTATTATTACAAACCAACTATAGCAATTCCCACGGGTTCTCGCCACCGCCACCTCAAACCAGAGCTGCCCCCATTTGTCACTGCAGTGGATGATTTATAACTTCAAACTTGTCTAGATAGTGCACCTACCAGTGCAAATGTTGCCGTTATGTGTCAGATCCCTCTGGTGTTTATAGCTTTTAACAAGTGCTCTACAATATAGCATGGTACAAAAAATCGTCTTCAAATGGATTAACTAATAACTAAAAAAAAACTACTGATCTAATTTTGATAATGTTTATATGGAACCAACCTGGAGATCTACCCTTTCAAATTTCAAAATCTGTCCACTTGTGTGTTTTGTTTGATTCATTATTACATACTACTTGTTTAATTTATTATACCTACCAGATGAAATAATAAATCAAGCAAGTAGTAGGTTACTAGTATTTACATACTTATTTTCTTTTCTTTGTCCCATCACTACACAGATTACTTTTTGGTGTGGTATCAGTCTTTATCAACCCGACATCTTCCATTGCTAATTTCTCACTTTCTATGTCTGTTTCTTTCTAAGTCATTCATAAAGATTTTAATAGAACTAAAATATGTCATAAACAATATGCATTTGCAAAGATAATAAAGCTTTAACATTTCATATATCAACACATTATATCATATTTTTATCATATCATATTTAACATATCATATAATTTTTTTATTTTTTTTTCCATCTAGAGGTGGTGGTCGAAAGGGCGTACCACGCACAGTATGAAAGTCTGTTAGTTACACTTTTGGACGCACCACATGAAATTCACTGTCTTTTTTAATCGACTTCACAAAAGGAGACGGTTATATGTTCGGCTGTATGTAAGTTTTTTTTTTTTTATGCAGTTAACGTGTTTACCTTTGAGCTATGTCATTTTATTTATTCTGTGGCTATATCGGTTACATTGTTTCTCCGACGGATATCTTCTTTACGAATCTTGTCCATCAGAAAAACTCCAAGCATAGCTCTCTCCATAGCCCAATGAGAAACCTTAAATTTGTGGACTAGTTCGACCGTGAGTTGACGTTTCGGCAAAGGTAGGTCTTGACTGTTAGGACGCACTGATTGAAAACTTTTGTCTTTAGGCACTGTGGTATGAACAACGAGAAGAATTGATGAAGCTTGACGGATGCTGCCCAATCCAGCTGAATTCTTCTGTTGGCTTCCTTTTCAAAGTAGTTTTTTCCTAATTTCAATATTTTCCCAAGGTTAACATATTATTGGACAACTTCAAGAGCTACACCATTGATTGCAATCGGTTCCGGATGAATAAGATCGTAAAACATGATCTTATCTATGTTCATTCCGAGACCGATGCATCGAAAAGCATCATCTAGGTTGGACAGCATACTTTGCAAGTATTGCAGCGATTTTGCCATTAGGAAGATATTATCGGTAAAGCGTAAGTGCTAGATATTCTTGTTACTGATATTAATACAGCGTTTTAAACATATCTTCCAGGGTATTGGTGAACAGTTTCGGGGATATAACATCCCCTGTTTCAACCTCCTGCGCAGTTGGATATGTTTAGACTGCTGTTTTGTACTTGGACACTCATAGTCGCGATGTAACCTCAGCACTTCGATGAATCGCCAGTCCACTTGACAACGCTGTAAAGACTCCGGAACTGCCTAGGTTTCAACGGACTCAAAGGCCTTCTCATAGTCCACAAAAGTACGACATAGCGGCTGGTTAAACTTCTCTCTTTGGTGGGCTATTCACACTTCTGTATAACTTGTTTACTATGTGTATGTGGTGTATAGTGCTAAATCCTCCGCGAAACCCAGCCTGTCTAGGAGGCTGGAATTCGTCGTTTTCTTGCGAGACGATTTGAGATGATCCTCGAAAACAACTTGTAGACGTGGCTCAAGAGTGAAATAGGTCAGTAGTTCTTTAAAAGGGTTATATCCCCTTTTTAAAAGAAGAGTACTACCAAACTCCTGCTCCATGCATCTGGAGTTCTCTCATTCTTAAGAACGGTGCGTATTAACCCCCAAAGCTCCCAAAGTACGGGTTTCTCTCCTGCATTCAAGAACTCCGAAGTTAAAACATCCTCATCAGGGAGGGGCATTTCCATTCTTAAGTTGTTTGAGCGCAATACAAATCTCGTCTAGGCTGATGTCAGTGTAGTGCCGGATTAGTATGGCACGGGAATTCTTTGTGCTGGATTTGGGTCTAGAAGTAAGCGAATCATACAATTGGCCATAGAAGTCTTCGATCTCAGGAAGGATTTCCGGCTCAGAGACAACGGTCGTGCCATTATTGGTCTTGAGTTTCGTCAGATGGGATCTACTCAATTTCTGGGCGAAGACTTTGAGCCCCGATTTTGCTCAATTTCCTTGTGCCTGTTAGAAAAATTACGCAGTGGTCACGGTAGCTGAGTAGGTTAAATGCATGTGCCACGTAGAGGGACGGAATGATATGGGTCCGAGTTCCGTTCCTAATCCAAATTTTGCCTTTACCAAATTATAAAGTATATCGTGATAAGACTTTCTGTTACACTCGTGATCGTCAATTAACGCTAATCAAGCATTAAAACCATTTTTAGTATGATTTATACCAATTAAAAAATCCATAACAAAAAACATAACATAAATCCATACTAAAAAAACGATTTAATGCTTGAGCTACAACTCAGCCAATTTCCTTATTTGCTATTTATTCCACAAGCAAAAAATATAATTAAAAAAAAATTGCTCGATTATGCGGCAATCTTATAAGTCCTGCTGGTGTACACTACAAAATAACTTCAAAATAAACTAGATGAAAATATATTAAAACTTGTGTTACTTCACAAGTTAGTCTGCATTCTCGTGCAACAAAAGTTTTTCAAAGCAATGCACTTAGATGGCAAATTTATGTAATTTCTAACTATTGCATTAAATAAAATGTAATACAGCGCATATAAAATTTCAAAGCTAGATCCGGGAAAGATCCATTTATGTAGATATACAAGTTGTACAAGTGTACTAGGTACTGGTCGTAGGTACTTTGAAATAAACTTATTATGATATCGTATATTTTGGCGAAGTTTCTTGGCAGCTGGAATGAAGGTAGCTCGAGTTACGAGCTCGAGTCGGGAAGAAAGAGTTATTAGTTCGTGTGACCTATTTCTATTGTTATTCCATTATTCTTCATTTCAGCTGATGCTTTTAATTAAATCACAAGTGAACTACTTAAAACTAAGTCTGTGCGTCGATAGATATTACATTGTGCGCTGAGCTTGGCAAAATCTTGAGTCGATGAGCAGGCTTTCATGAATATGGATGAAATTATCACAATAAAATTAAAAACGCCAATATATTATATATTGTTGGAATGTGTTCATTCAGGGCCATCAAATTTTACTTTGTATTTTACAATTAAAATTCGAAGTTTTTTTCTCATTTGGATTTAGAGCTACGCTGCCGCCATAAAGCTTTTGCAAAAAAAACATTCCCTATGTTGATGTATGGATTCTAACAATACCCCAAACATCCAAATCTGTTTAGGCATTTAAAATTTATGGTGGAATAAAGAAACTCACAATATAGGTACATGAACCCTGAAAGCATTACACTCCTTTTTTTGGGCAGTCATGTAATAAAGCAACACAATTAGACGATTATATAGCTAGCGGCACGTAAGTCTAACGGTGAACGAAATATGGCGGGGATCTTGGCACAGTCAGGTTTCAGGATAAAAAGTATTCAACATTTTAACACATTATATAAACTTTGACTGTGCCAAGATCCCTACCACGTTTCGTTCACCGCTAGACTTACGTGCCGCTAGGTATAACAATATGGGATACTATTGGCAATCTTATTAAAGCTATGTGTGGTGGTTGTGTAAGCACAACCGTGATTGGAGAGGTATAGTGACAACATCATTATAGACGCACGTACTGAGACGTAGAATTTGTATACTTTTTAGTATTGAGCTGCATAATGGATTTATCTACTAAACCTAAAGTTTGCAGCAGTACAGGTAGTGACGCGCAAGATTTTACAACCGAAATTCTGTGTGGCTCTGCAAATGTCAGGAAAGGCGCTTACAATCAGAACAACAATCGTCACTAATTAAATAACCTCGACTTAACATACATACCTACTTATTTCCTAGTTAAATTAGTGTGGATAATCCCCGGGCCTGCTCATGTTATACATCTACCCGGATGGAGTGTCCGATGGAGTTTAATTTAGGGTCCTTTGTGAACAAATGTTGGGGCGTCCTTGGAACTCAATCGTGGGTCATGTTACGTTATGTGATTGTAAATCTGTAATTAAATATTTTAATAATCTCTATTTTGATATAGGTAGGTACTTAACCTGTTTCTTCAAGTATCTTCCTTAAATTCTTTAGTTTATTCCTTCTGTTCGATTATTATTAAATTATTGACTGTATGATTTTATTAATGACTTTCCAAATTAATTTTTAGTATGCCCATGCAGTATTTTCCTTTACGGTTGCATATTCTTTTATGTGTTTTTTATCATTTGGAAAAAAAAAAAAAAAAAAACAAATTGAGAAGTCTGTGCATTGATGGTTGTAGTCACGTACTATCATAATGAATCACATAACAACAAAGAAGGAAACGTCAGCACAAACAATACTTGATACCTCACTGGAGATTCTCCGAAAGTCCTCGGAAGTTAACAGGGTAAGTAGAGGGTGTTATTTACGAGCTCATATTTCGGATACATACTGTACAGGGCAAAAGGGAATTAATGGTGATCTTTAATTTCCTTTTCTCTCTCGATTTAATCTTATCTTTTTCTTTTCACACATACGCAAAATATTGCTGCAATACCATTCATTTAAAGGTTGTCTGAAAGAGATCGCTTTTAACAATAAAACTGCCCATTTTACCTATTACCTAAGTTCTTATGTATGTATCTTTTTATTTTCTTGGTTGACACCATCTATCCATCATTCGTAATGATGTAGACATCTTTCCAATTCGATAGAAAATTTATCAAAAATTATTGGCTAGGGATTGAACCAGGTTTCGCTAGATTACAATGGTCCAGGACTGAGGATCGAACCTGATGCCGTATGGTTTCAAAAAGCACATATTACCACTGGGTCAAAATAAAATATAAAATTGTATCTGTCGTCACAAGCCTACATAGAGCACATAATTACCATCTCACTAATCAGCGTGCTGGTTAACCAATTAATTGTTTTACATCGTCCAAATACCTGCATAATACAAAATGGTCACTTAAACTTAATAAATTAAATTCCATCATCCTCCTTATCAAACGAATAGTTTCGAAGTTCCCCGCCTTTTGTGTTCACGTCGCAAATAGCTGCATTTTCAGCTAACAAGCCGGAAGAGGATGAACTTTCTTCTAGGATTAACTCTCAACTCGATTACTTGCACCGAGCTTCTTCGTTATTCCAAGTTTTTAACTTCACAAAGACAGGAGGTTGTATTGTAGACATTTGCGGTTGTGGTTAAGGATTTTTAGTTCTAAATTTTGAATGCATTCTGTCATTAGTTTGCGAGCGTTGTGATCTGAAGAACACTACAGTACTTTATCGTCATTATCATCAGCATATACTCGTCCACTGCTGGACGTAGGCCTCTTCTAGCGAACAGTCGCTGCAAGCCGCCGACTGCAAGCCGCCGACTGCAAGTCGTCACTCTATCGTGGCCAGCGGGCGTCTCACACTAAGTTTGTCTAATCACGGTCTCCACACTAGAACTCGATTTTCTGCAACTACCACAACTGTTGAGTTATTCGCAAAAATACGCTGAAAAAACAAGTTAGAAAATAAAACATTTTATAGATGCTTAAAACGCTACAATCAACAAAACAAAACACAAAATTTGAATACAGCTTCTATTGTCTGTAATCCTGACTGTAACAAGAGCACTCTTCATGAAACACTTTCAACACATCAACCCCCGAAATATAGTGACTCAGCTAAACATAATCCGCCCCTTCATCGCGTAATGGCCTTAAAATCATAATCCACGCTTCGAAAGTCCAATATTTGGCTTATAAATATTCTTCTTGCATCGCATGAAGTCTTTTCCAGCGTTTCGGTGTATCTTGGCCACAGTGTGCGAAGGTAAGTAGGTCTAGCCAAAGTTCAGATATAGGCCTGACCATATGTGTACTTAACTGTGGTCTAGCTTAGTGTTACCGAGCGCTACTAGTGTTGCGCTATCAACAGCTAGTGTTGTATATATTTATTTATTTACTGAAAACCACCGTCCCTTACGAGCCCTCTCTGTGCACGTTATCTCTCTCTTTGCACGGTTGTCTAGAAGAGATCGCTCTGAGCAAAAAGACCGCCCCACGTGACACTTATTGTTAAACTGTATTGTTATAATTTCTCGTTGTACTTGTGGTGTTCAATAAATAGTTTATCTATCTATCTATCTATCTAATGTTAGTTGTAGTACATTTATTTTTGTCAAGGGCAGTATTGCGTTTTTATTGAGTTTGACAGTTGAACATCTTCTCAATATGTCAATTGAGCAGGTGTCCAGCTGTTCTAGTTAGTGGAGCGGTGGGAATCTATCCAGTTGGAATAATAGAAAATTAGCGTTGTTTTATACTCATATAAACTAACTAGCTATACCCGAGGTTTCGCACGCGTGGCCTTTTTTCTAGGTTTAAAGAACTCTATTCCAAGACATGAAAATACCAATAAACCAATATTTAAACAAAATTCCTTTAGCCGTTAATAAGTTTTAATCTAGTGCTCGGCTTCTACTCATCGGATTGAGATGATAAGTACACCAGTTTTTTAAAGTCTAACCTTAGGCTATCCAACAGTGAAAACCGCATCGCAATCAGTGATGCGTAAACAGACTAAAAGACAAACAGACGAATTTAAAACAGGTATTATTCATTTTCAGTAACTTATTTCTAGTACCGTTTTTTTTTTAAATATCTTCCTGGTACAGATTTTTTGGTACTTCTGCTTTATCATAAGTATAGATGCCCTTCACTTTTGGGCAGAGAAATAAAAATATGTGTTTATTAAATTATTTTAATCATGCCTATAAACCAGTATCATGACATTGTACGATTACCTACTGACTGACTGACTGACTGACAGACAACGCCCAGCCTAAAATGGTGGACCTAGGTATTTGAAATTTGGAGGAATATTCCTTGAGTATCCTAGAGGTGAACTACGGGAGTAACTATAAACCGTAATATATGATACCAACTCCAAATAAAATACCCCTACCCTGCTGGGACCCTTTAATTTACCGGCATGTAAAGTATTCTCTTAGTATGAACTCAAATCATGCCAAGTTTCATTTGAATTCATTCAGTAGTTTTGGCATGATTCGCTTCCAAGATACAGACAGACAGACAGGCAGACAGACAAGAGACAAAATAAAATTTACTTAATATCTTCAATGTACAGAATTTGGACCCATATCCCGCAAGAACCTTTTTTTATTTCGGTATATTTAGTATCCTCAATTTTCTCATATCATATAAACTACGACTGTACCAAGTTGCATCAAAATCCGTGCAGTAGTTTCAGCATGATACGTGATCTTTTAAAAAACTTTCAATCCCTTTCCTGCGGGAACCCTTTTATTTATCGGGATTAAACGTATCCAATGTCCTACTTTGTAGTATGCGCTCATGCCAAGTTTCATTTGAATTTATTCAGTAGTTTCGGCGTGATGCGTGGCCAGGATAGACAGACAGACCGAAAGACATAAATTAAAAATATACAGTTTTGTCTTCAGTATTGAATTAACAGCAGCCTCTAAAACAAAATTACAAAATATCTTCAATGTATAGAATTTGGACCCCTATTGTGCGGGATCCCTTTAATGTTTCGGGATGAATGTATCCTATGTCCTACGTCGTAGTATGAACTCTAATAATGCCAAGATTTATTTAAATTCATTGGGAAAATAGTTTCGGCATGTTGCGCGTCCAAGATACAGAAAGACAGGCAGACAGACAGACAACTGAAAAAAAATACAGTTTTGGTTTCAGAACAAATATAAAAAAGCCTCCATTTTTTTTTACTAAATATATCAATGTACAGTATTTGGACCCCTATCCCAAGGAACCCTTTATTTTTTCAGGATAAAATGTATACTTTATTTTCACCCATCATATAAACTGTAACTGTGCCAAGGTGCATCAAAATCCGTGCAATAGTTTCAGAATGGTAAGTGTTTTTTAAATAACTTTTAACCCCTATCCTGCGGGAACCGTTTATTTTTTCGGGATGAAAGTATTCTATGTAGTATGAACCCAAATCATACCAAGTTTCATTTAAATTCATTCAGTAGTTTCGGCGTGATGCCTAGCCAAGATACAGACAGGACCTATTACAGTTTTATTCTAAGTATATAGATTGTTATCGAGATTATAATGTGATTACAATATTATTGTGGTGTAATTATCACCATGCCCTATAAATAACACCAGATTAACTTATATTCCGTAGTAAAAGCCTCTGTATTCAGCGATATTACTGGCTATGAAACTTAAAACCAATTATTGTCATCATTAGAAACGAAATATTTATTTATTCATAATTATAATTTTTTTGTTTTCCTTTTTCAATATTTCGGCACCGTTGCAGGCAGCATGATCACAAGCAAATCAATGCTCTTGCGGCGGGTAATACATCGTTATATCCCCGTTCTCACACGTTTTTTACTGTCGTTATAGTAACCAACACCAGTAAATAAAATACGTGGTAAATATCCCGTTTTTAATGAGAACACGGTAGTGACCATGACAGTTTAAAATCTTTTAACCAAGGACTAATAAGCAGGGGTGGCCTTAGCCATTGAAAGGCTCTGATTGGGTAGATCTTTGCGAGGCCCTAGTCTTTGTAGAATTCTTTTAATGATGATGCTTAACGAAAAATGCAAATTTATAAATAAATAAATTAAGAGCTCTAAAACTGTTTATTTGAAATTAACAAAAATTAACAAAGACAAAGATAACAAATGATTAATCATGATAAACGAAAGTGCATTAATATTTTACAAGAATCAGGGATGCATTAGTGTCATAAAGGAATAAGCAAGAGGATTAATGAGCAGTTTTCCATTAGGCATTGTCAGTTTAGTTCTTTCATCGTCAAGAGATGGCGCTCGCGTAACTTTTGGTATTTACTCAACTGAACCTAGTACTCGAAAGCAGGTAAAAACAGCGTTTTACCGTTAAAATATACAAATCACGAGCAAATCAAACCAACGACAAGTTGTTTGTGTAGTGAAATTTTGTTATTTGTTGTTTTTTATATAATAAAGTAGACAAATTAAATCTTAATAAAACGGTTCATTTTCTTTATATCATTAGCTGTAATTTATAACATAGAATATCAAGAAGGTAGAAAATACTACCATAAATACGCTAAGTAATGCTACAAAACTGACGCACAACTTGCCATAAACAAGGGAACGCAGAATGTCATACCCGCCAGTAAGCGTAATTTAAAATCTTTGGTCATACCCCAAGGAAGTTCTATGTACTTACAGAACTTCCTTGGTCATACCAAACTACAGTATTGTTACCAAAACTGTCGCCAACGCCATCTAGCGAGAGATAAATAATCTGTAAATGACACTTTGAAAACCGCTCATTCCTAGTTTACGTTTCTGCACACCACTTTTTTGTCCTACGTCGTAACCTTTGACGGCTCGTTTTCTTTTTGAAGTACCAGACTCAAATTTTCTACCAGCATCACGATCATGCGAACTCATAAAGCAAATCTTTTTCACATATAAAAGTAGTTTTTACTAATTCACTCTTTAATATAAGAATTAATTACGTTACGTAATTTACGTTAGGTTTAATAATTATTATCACTCATCTACACTAATACTAGGAAGAGGAAAGATTTGATTGTTTGTTTGGTTGTTTGTAATGGATAAACTCTAAAAATACTGACCCGATTTTAAAAATTCTTTCACCTATAGAAAGCTAAATTATCAGAAAGTAACACGAGCAGTATTTTAATTTTCAAAAATTTGAGTTCCTTTCTAAAATTGCAAATGTAAACCGAAATAATAAACATTTTGAAAAATCTCGATTACTTTGTGTATGGAAATCAAAGAATAGAATCTAGACGTGGTGTAGACATCTGGTTTTTAAACCCAAGAAGGTTGAATTACGCTCACTTCCCACCCGGTTTTTAAAATCAAAGGAATTTGAATTATGCTTACTGGAGTTAATCCTTTTAACAGTAATCGTAATTCAACCTCTTTGCGTTAAATATAATAATACTATAAACAAAATGGTACGTCAATAAAAAACCTTTAAACAAAACATTATACCTAGCAAAGAGAATACAATGCAATAAAGTTTATGGTTGTTTTAAGGAGAAAACACAAACTAAATAGGAGATACGGGCTCCGTTATTCAATATATCTCGGTAGAGAGTAACTATATTCTTTGTTCAGTATACTCTCTGGATACGGGATAAGAAGTAGTAGCACAGAATACCTAATAATAATAAGGAATTGTAGTTAGGTTATGTTTGTGTAAATAAAGTATTTAGTATAAGAAATTGTTCTTAAGTTATAATTTGTGCAAATACACATTTTGTGTAAGAAATTGTTGTAATGTTCTATTTGTCCAAATAATGTACCTACTAATTTTATCTTTCTATATATCTACCCGTGCAAAGCCGGAGCGGGTCACTAGTTGAAAGATAGAGATTATGCAACATAAAAGCATAAGCCGACGATAGTTGACGGGAAAATAAAACACGCGAAATCCCCGAGCGTAAATCGTGAACACGAAGAAAAGGTAGTATCACGTTTTTTTACCACTTGCAGTTGACAGCAAAGGTACGAAATTTTTACAATTTGATAGAGAAAAAAAAACTTTGAAGACCACGCAAGACGCAACACGCAAGGGGTCCTGTGTAGATAGCAGATATTATTTGTAGAAATTTATTTTTGTACTACTTGGTTTGTTGCGCGAGTGCGTGAGGCCTCTGCGATAGCGAGGCCCCGGGCGGTTGCCCTGCTCGACCTCTAAAGCTGCCCCTGCTAATAAGAGTACCGAGCACCTCAGTGCAATATCGCTCTCCAAGCCTTAAAACGAAGGCTTGTGGAACGATTTAATGAATAAATCTACAGCAATATATAAAAGTGAAACGTTGTCTGTTTGTTTGTTTGTTTGTTGGGGAGCTTTCACGCGATAGTGGTTGGCCGAATTTTGATGAAATTTGGAATGGAGAATGCCTAAAATAAAAAACCCTGCAATAAGACATGGAATACTTTTGTAACTTTTAAACTTTTGCGATTCGAACACATAGTTATTATTTAAACGGGACTTAATCGCGCTGAAAACTTAATTTTTACTGGTTAAAACTTTTGTTTGATCGAAACTACGAGGTTAATAAAAATTAATTTCCAGCGCGATTAAGTCCCGTTTATATATTTAACTATATAATACTTTTGTCCAGGAAAATTGTAAGGAACCACGGAAAAACTGGAAAATGTTGATAACTCGCTGTAAGGAACGGCCGCCATTGAAACGAAATAATAACAAGTCTGTCAAGAATGTGGGTACTATACTTTTGCATTGGTTTTTGATATCATAGCAGTACATAGGATGCTTTTTTTCGTGATAAACTGAAGTCCGCGCGGACGGAGTCACTTCTTTTTTTTTAGTAAGGATATGTGCTGTTGGTCTATAATTGATATTTACAGCGTCACCGGCGGGGCGGGCGCAAAAGCGCTCCGCCGCAATACGTGACGCAGAAGCCGCACGCCAATGTTATGTTTTGGCCATTTGCTCGCTGTAAGTAACGGTTGCCATGGAAACGAAATATTAAGAAGTCTGTCAAAAAGCATCATGAGCGTTGGTGATATGCTTTTGCATTGGTTTTTTAATATCCTAGAAGAACATAGGATGTTTTTTTCGCGATAAACTGTAGTCCGCGCGGATGAAGTTGTGGGCGAAAGCTAGTAAATTAATATATTTGAGACCATTCACAGCAAATATCTAGCCCCAAACTAGGATACCCTGTAGTACTATATGTACTAGACAATGGATAAACATACAAAGATACGAAAATTACATCCATGATCCGCACCAAAAATTTCTGCTTATCACACAAATGATTGCACCTTGTGGGATCATTGGGTCAACTGGTCAGTAACCATTAGGTCAACTGGTCTTGCAGATCGAAAATATAACGTTGTTCTACTACTCCGGTGTTCACTACGTCCTACGTCCCAGTGTATCTCGGCTGGATATCTCGTGAAGCACCGGATTTACATGACAAAGAGCTAAGCTGTTTATCTGTCTATCCGAGCTAGCACTGTTTGGAGGATTTTTACATCGAAAAGGTTAGCTTAATGTGCTTTTATGAGGGTGCTGCAATGTACTGGCATAGCACCTATTCTTACGGACCACATTCAAACTTTTATTTTTATCCGAATGTTGATTTAAACGTAGTGTTTTTTGGCAACGTGACTAAGGGGCCTAAAAGTTTTTTACTTTATTTATATTACAGGCTGCGAGAAAGCCTTTCCTTTTGACAGACTCCAAAAAGGAGAAGATTCTCAATTTGGCTATTTTATGTTAATTCATATAGTTATTTGTGTTTCCTGAACTTATTTGGATGATTCCTTTTTTATTTGAAAATAAATAGAAACTCCAGAATGAGCCACCCTGGAGGTTTATCATTTCATCGTATTTAAATTTTACGAAAGGCGTTTTTATGAAGAACTGTTTGGCTGACTTCAAATAGGAATACATTTTCAATTTGTTTATCTAAGTACTTGCTTTTTGCTTGGGTCGTTGCAGCATTGACCTGGTCTTAGTCATTTCATCATCATCAGCCTATATTTATCCACTGTTGGACATATATAGGCGGTCTTCAACTCTCCTCTTCCATTCTCTTCCAGATGTTTTTCGCAGGTCGTCACTCGACCTGGCCACAGGGGGTCACTATGTTTGCCTTAACGTGGTCTCCACTCGAGAACTCATCTACCTCATTACAGTCATTTGGTCATAATCATTAGTTTCCTGCGAGCAAACAACAGTTGGTTGTTTTCTCGCAGTTTGTTTCAGATAGTGTGACACATTGTGCTTGTTTATCCGCGATTTTAAAAAGATGACGCGCAGAAAACAGCAACAAGGAAGTTACTGGCGCGCTCGCCACCGCTACGATTTATTCGTTGCTAACGCTCACGCTATTTTTAGTATTAGGTACTAGCTTATCTTATATATTTTACTAGCTGTACCCGCAGCTCTGCCTTCGTCGTCATCTCATTTTAAAGTAACCCTCACGTGTTATTCCAGGACCAAAAGTTCCTATAAAAAAGGTATAAAGTACAATATACTACATTTCTTCAAAATTAATTCAGGTGTCAAATAGTTTTTTATCGATTGCTCGGCATCGACCTAATCATCGGATTAAGATACCAAGTATCCCAGTTTTTAAATCAAGTACTAAACTATCCAACAGCAAAAATCGCATTCCATCGGTTTAGTAATTTATACGTGATGCGCGAACAGACAAACAGACAAACAATCAGAAAGAGTTGATATAATAAAAAAAAAGGAAGTAAAAAAACGTTTTAAAAAAGAGCTTTTATGCAGTAGCCAGTAGTCTTGGTGAAACTTAGGACGCGCACAATTAAATCGCAATGCAATCGGTCCTTTAGTTTTTAAAGTGGTGAGCGAACAAATATACAGACAAACAAACAGACATTTTTAAATATGTTATAATTATTCTTGTTCAGTAGCTTATTTTAAGTTTCCTAGACCATTTTTTTAAATTATCTACTTCGTACAGACTTTTTTCGTACTTATATTGCTTATAAATATAGATAGAAAAAAATATGATAACTATCTTCTGAGTTTGATGGTGATCCGTTCCCGTTAAAGGAATAATTTGGAGTGCGAGGTAGTGGTTACGGTACTTTTATTTAAGTATTGACTTATCTCTCCATCTTCTCATTAGCGTAGAAAAACAAAGTGGAAGCCTAATTAATGAAGCAATATCCTTGTCGTCTTTTACAAAATTTTCATAGGCCCACTTTTCATTCTGTTGACAACCTTGTTTACACAAACAACTACCTTCTGCACCACTTTGAGCTTACTACGTCTGTAAGTAGTTCCAGCCACATCTCATAGATGGCGTTGGTTTGTAAGTTGCTTTCATGTTTAAGAACGTAAAGGTCTTCATTTATTAAATGGATTTTATAGAAGAAATTGTTTCAATCAGAGTTTTATCCAATTTAAAACAAATAAAGCTCTAAAAAGGTCAACTTTCAGTTTGCATGATACATAAAATTTTTACACAATTACAATACAAATGTTTGTATTAAAATTCCATCGCAAATTATTTTAGGTGATAAATTTTATTTTAATAATAAGTACTAACTGTGCCTGCGGCTTTGCCCGTGTGGTCATTTAATTTAAAAGTAGCCCAAACGTGTTATTCCAGGACCAAAAGTAAATACAATATACGAGTCTTCTTAAAAAAACTTTCAGCCGTCAAATAGTTTTTTATCGATTACTCGGCATAATCATCGGATTAAGATACGATGTACCCCAGTTTTTAAGTCAAACCCTATTCTCTATTCTTCCCTATTCTTTATTGGTCTATTCAACCGTGAAAACTGCATCGTAATCGGTCTTGTAGTTTTTACGTTAACCGCGGAACAAACATACAGACAAACAAGCAAACAGACAGAAACGATTTTAAAAAAAAAAAACATTTTCTTATAATTATCTACTTTGTACAAACTTTTTCGTTCTTATTGCTTTATTATAAGTACTTATAGATATAGGTAGATATTGATAGATAGATATAGATACATATTGATAGACAGATATAGATTGATAGATGAGTTTTTATGAAATATAGTTATGTATACTTTTCACTATTGGAGTAGGTTATGTTTGTGCCTAATTCAAATACTGTGTAATACACAATTCAGTAAGTTTTTTTAAGCTATCTATTGGTGAAACTGAGTATGTAAGTACATAGATAGGTTAGACTATTAAGTTACTATTGTTTCCTTAATACATAATATAACTTTAGTAAGTGCATTTAAATATTTATCTTACTGCTGCACTGAAATAAAGCCTAATAAATAACAACTGGAAGTGTCAACTGTCACACGATGGAGGCGTGTCAGTATAGCGTTATGGCATCACTGTGGTAAGATTGTCTGTGGTTGGTTGACGAGAGATTTAAAGATATTATCTGAGGAGTGGTTGATGGACGAGACCATGGACTGGATGGAGAGGAGAATGTTGCCCCCGGGAACTTTTCGGGGCCTCACTTCGGTATGGCAACGAGTTTTGGTGCGGAGAGACTGCGATGTACTCAACCAGGTGGAGATCGAGGAAGTTGAAGGATCGTAACAAAGGAATCGGGTCAGACCGATCCAGTGCTAACGATAGATTATAGTGATCACTGTCAGGTATATTAGGTATTTCCGGTGCAGGCTATAAGGGGAGGATTGAGGCCTTTAGAGGGGAAAGGTAACCCCTAAACTTTATACTATTATTTATTCAGTGACGTATGTGCCCAAAGTTCCTACAGATATTCATCTTTCCCGCCCGCGACTTCGTCCGCACGGACTACTGTTTATCGCGAAAAAAAACCATCCTTTGTTCTTCTAGGATATTAAAAACCAATGCAAAAGAAGGTATAGCACCAATGCTCTTGATATTTTTTGACAAACTTGTTATTTTGTTTCCATGGCAACCGTTTCTTACAGCGAGTAATCAACATTTTCCCAGTTTTCCCGTGGAAACCTGCAATTTTCCGGGATAAAAAGTATCCCATGTTTTATTCCAGGGTATAAGCTATCTTTTTTTTAAATTTTATCAAATGTCGTCCAGTCGTTATCGCGTAAAATCTCCCCAAACAAACAAACAAACAGACAACGTTTCTTATATATTATATATATTCTTACATATTATAAATTGGTAGGTATGTTTTTTATTATTATTTTTTATTTATTAAGTGCCTGATCTAAAAATATACAGCGCAATTTTTCATGGGAATTCAGGGAATTGAATTGGGTATTATCTATACGACGATGTCCTGGAAAAGATCATTGTTTCCAGAGTTTGAAAATATTTTGGGACATTTATTAAAAACTAACTGTGCCTGCGGGCAGTTAGTTTTTAATTTTGCCCGTGAATTATTTTTCTGGGATAAATGTATCCTATATTTTATGTTATTCCAGTACCAAATGTATTTATAGGTTCTGTGCTATAAGGTAAAATAAACCAAATTTTGTTCAGTTATCAAATAGTTTTTTATCAATTGCTCGGCTTCTACTCATCGGATTGAGATGCCAAGTACACTTACTTTTAATTCAAACTCTAAGCTACCATAGGCTATCCAACAGTTAAAACAACAGCCGCAATAGGCTCAGTAGTTTTTACGTGATGCGTGAACAACAGACGAACAAACTGTCGAACAGACAGATAGATAGACATGATTTAAAAAAAGTACTTACTGCTTTATTATAAGTAGGTGTTAATAGATAAACAAGCTTAAATCAGTTACTTGGCTGTTTCCAGCGCTTCCCTGATGCGGTTACTTCCCTAATTATTACCAAACTCGAGGAAAAACAGTCGGAAATATTCAACGCCAACAAAAACAGGCAAGAAAAGAGAAATAACGAGAAATCTACGAGTTTCCTTGTTATTTTAAAAGAAATTACTCCATTAAGGATGTGCCGTGCTTATGAGAGCGGATGTGCTCATGAGTTAGATAATTAAATTAGAGCTACAAATGAGGTATGGCCTAAGATATAAGCTGAGAGCGATGATGGAAGACTTGCGGTTATAATGTGCATTCAACAGTCCACAGACACCGGGTTTGATCCTTGCCCCGCACCTATGGCTGTTATCATCATTCATCATAACTACTGTCGCTGCGTGCTTAGGAGTAGAGCAAATTGAGAGCAATCGTAAAGCTAATTCAGGGTCCTTGGGCGGCCTGAATAATCTGTAGTTTCACAAACAAATACCTTACCAGATATCAAAGAATTTCTGCCTACTTCAGCGACCAAGTCGCACAAAATACCATATGCTTACGCTTGTCGAGCGTAACGAACCATAAGCTCGAGTTCACCAATATTTGAAACCAAGACCGATTGCGATGCTGTGATCACTGTCAGGTATATTAGGCATTTCCGGTGCAGGCCACTTTTTGAAAAGCTTGGGATGCCTATAAGGGGAGGTTTGAGGCCATTAGAGGGGGAAGGTAACCCCCTAAACTTTATACTATTATTTATTTAGTGATATAAGTGCCCAATGTCTTAGAGTACGACGCGACAGTGTGTGTTCCTACCATTCCTACAGATATATATCTTTCCCGCCCGCGACTTCGTCCGCGCGGTCTACTGTTTATACACGAAAAAAAAACATCCTATGTTCTTCTAGGATATTAAAAACCAATGCAAAAGAAGGTATAGGCACCAATGCGGTTGATGTTTTTTGACAAAGAGAATATAAAGGTTTTTGACAGGATTTTTATTTCGTTTCTATGGCAACCACAGACCATTCTGTGATGACAACCATTCTTTATAGTGAGTAATCAAAATTTTCCAGTTTCCCGTGTAAACTTACAATTTTCAGAAATAAAAAGTATCCTACGTTTTATTCCAGGGTATAAGCTATCTCCATTCTAAATTTCATCAAAATCCGTCCAGCCGTTATCACGTGAAAGCTCCCCAAACAAACGAACAAACAAACAAACAGATAACGTTTCACTTTTATATATATAAAAGTGAAACGTTATCTGTTTGTTTGTTTGTTCGTGGTATGGATCATTGCCTGTAACTTGGGCTCATAAAAAAGTCGCACTCGTGTACCTAAGATTTTCCTCGCGTCTTTAAGATAATTGTCGACCAAATGAAGGTCTTTTCAGAGTCTTGCCCTGGGCGAATAATTACAACTCTTGATGAATACCCTCTAGATTTACTCTGTTTTGTTTTGTTGTAAGAAGCAGTTGTATTAACTGTTGACTATTCACAGAGTAAATAACATGTGTATGTCGCTGTAAAATCTTGTACATTGGTTAATCTTAGGCATTACAAGAAAATCTTAGGATTTATCGACATGAGTTGGTAAAACCATTTATTGGGCTTAAAAAAAAGTAAACCTTTAGAAATGCTAGGTTTTACCATTGACGGTAAATGTTGGTTTTGGTTAGGTACTTTTTTATTTTATATATTTGCCATTGACGGAGAAATCCTCATGGATACCGCGGGGAAGCGGTTAAGTAAAAGGTAAGGTTAGATTGGGCAAGGTATTTTTCAACATTTACCGTGTCTCTGAGGTAAATCTCTAGATTTACTTAGTGAATGGTGGTAATGGTTCGAAATTAACGATGATTACAGAATTGTTCGGACTTTTACCATTACGAGTTGGTAAATATTAGGTTATACTTGTAAATCTTAGGTTTTCCTTATAAATCTTAAAATTAACAGTTGTTTAAACTTCTAAAGTAACTTAAATATACTCAAAGTTTGTTTGGTTAAAAAAACTTTGTAAATATCATAGCACTAACTTAATATATACTTATTTGGGCTCTGCATTGGAACTCACAACTCATTTACATCGAGTGAAAATATGCATTACAAGTTCATTAAAAAAACATTTAAAAAGAAGCTTTTATGCAGTAGCCATGTCATGGTGAAACTTAGAACGGGCAATCACAGTTAAATGTGTATAAATAAATAAAAATATAAAATATATTCGGGACAATTCACACCAATCACTTAGCCCCAAACTAGGATACCCTGTACTATGGGTACTAGACAACGGATAAATATACATAGATACACATATTACATCCATGATTCGGAAACAAACATTTCTGTTCATCACACAAATGTTTGCACCTAGTATACAACATTTTGTGTCTGTGCTGTTAATATTTGAGGAGTGTCGTAGTCAGGAGAGTGTAGAAAACATGTCACGGTAGAAACTTAAAATCGGCTATCATAATAAAATGCATTCATAACATGAAATGTTATGTCAACGGTCAACCGTTGAGGAGTTCCTTTATCTGGAGCTAATCCTAGATGTCGATTCAGATCCATTCTAATAGCGATTCAGGTCAAGTATATCACTATCAGTAATCTATCTATATCTATTGTTATTGTTGTGTTTAGCCTATACTGTCCCACTGCTGGGCAAAGGCCTCCCCTCGATTTTCCCATTCGTTACGGTCCTGTGCTCTTGTGTACCAATTTTTGTCGAATAAATCTATATCTATACGTTTAATAAAGCAATAAGTACGAAAAAGTCTAAACAAAGAAGGTAATAAAAAATACTAGGCTACTTAAGCTACTGAACAAGAAAATAACATAATTAAAAATCGTGTCTGTCTGTTTGTCTTTATGTTTGTTTGTTCATGCATCATGTAAAAACTACTAAACCGATTGCGATTTGGTTTTCACTGTTGGACAGCTTAGGGTTTGACTTAAAACTGGTGTAATTGGTATCTCAATTCGATTTTTGTCGGCTAAAGAAATGTTGATCAAATGTTGGTATGTTGGTATTTTAATCGAATTCACCAAAGAAACAGTCTTGGTTATAATGTTCGTATGTAAAAATATTTTATTTTTTATTTATGTCTTCCGATTTCTCCGTCAATTGGGGACCGATTTTGAAAATTCATTTTATTACGTGATATACCCTAGCGCACTTATAACCTAGAGAAATTACCACGCATGCGAAGAAGTGGGTACAGCTAGTGACATTATAATAAAGAAAATAAGCGTACATTATGGACTTGACAAGAAAGAGATTAGTAATCGCAGATATTTGAGTAGGAGAACCGTATCATTTCTTCCACTCCGTGCGCAATTCGTCAGTGATAATGTGGGTGGCACCACCATCGTTCGCCGTGTTTGTCAACCTGCCAATCCTAGATTCGCGCAGCTACACAGATGATGTCTGGTGGATGACTCAATGCGTTGAAGTAAATCCGTCGTTTGTCTGCCGCCATGCGGGAGGTCCCACCCTGCTTGAGGTGAGGCGATGAATGCCAGGATTGGTCGTGATTTAGTTTAAAGGTGATTGTTAAGGACGTGAGAAATAGTTGAAAGACTCGGGCATTACTTTGCGGAAATTCATGTTATTATTAAAAATGATCAAATTAGAAATCATATAGCTTACTTCGTCCAAAAACTTAGAAAATTTAAATCATAAATAGGTTGTTAAGAAATAAAAGACGTTAAGTATCTAATGAAATACGTATATTTAAATACATCATTTATATGAGTGACTTCTTTTCTATCTTAGCTTTTTTTGCTTGGCTAGGCTAAATGGTACAAACTTGTGAAACATGACTAGCACAGCGCTGCCACCGCCGATGCGAAAGTCTACGAAGACCTCTCTTGTTATATTACAAGAGAGGTCTACGTTGGTAGTGAGTCGGGCCACTTGGATCTTGTAAACCACTTATTAAGAAACTAAATCTATTAACCTTAACAGGATTGTATATTTTTCAAGAGGGATGTTTTTTTGTTGAAGAATACTCATCGCTTTTCGATCAATGCAAAGAAAAATACAAAATCAAAGATAAAGGCGGTGTCTAGGTTTGGCACCGCCTTCAAAAAACTCTCATATCTTATGTTGTATTTTTGCATTATTATTACGTTCGTAATTTCGAAAAGTGATACTGATCTGGCTCAATTGTAATTATTTTATTCATTTTAGTGGTTGTTCACAAAAAAACGTTTTTAAAGTGAAGCCGTTTTTTTTTGAAATATATATTTATTTCTTGATTTTGAGTGACCTAAGTAAACATTAAAAAGATTATAT
This sequence comes from Alsophila aescularia, assembly GCA_946251855.1. Lineage (NCBI taxonomy): Eukaryota > Metazoa > Arthropoda > Insecta > Lepidoptera > Geometridae > Alsophila > Alsophila aescularia. The sequence goes on from OX276373.1 coordinate 9,433,794, forward strand.
CCCAAAGAGAAAAGTGAAATTCACTTAAGACTCAATGCGTTGGTAATTTAAAACCAAATATAAACAAAATACTTATGAAATAACTGAATTCGTTTAGACTAATATTTTCGGCTACATCATCAGACCCTGATTTGTACATTAAACCAGAGAACTCATCAAGACAAACCAAATGAGCTCAAACTCGAAGGATTCCATTATTTTGTTGTTGAGTTCCTGTGACCGCCTTCTGGCTCCATAAGCATAACCTGGATACCACATAACACCAGAGAACTCATCAAGACAAACCAAATAAGCCCAAACTCGAAAGGGTTCTATCATTTTATTGTTTAGTTCCTTTGACTTCCTTCTTGCTCCATGTTCAAACCTTAGATACCACATAAGACCAGAGACCTCATCAAGACAAACCAAATGAGCCCAAACTCGAAGGGATCCCATTATCCAATTGTTTAGTTCCTTTGACTACCTTCTTGCTCCATGATCAGACCTTAGATACCACATAAGACCAGAAAACTCATCAAGACTAACCAAATGAGCCCAAATTCAAAGGGGTTCCATCATCCGATTGTTTAGTTTCTTTGACTATCTTCCGGCTCCATCATCAGACCTTGGATACCACATAAGACCAGATAACCCATCAAGACAAACCAAATGAGCCCAAACTTGAAGGGGTTCCATCATCCAATTGTTGAGTTCCTTTGACTACTACTACTATTACTACTACTGTAGTTTTTTAATTGTCATCAGCACTACACCCATGTGCAAAACAATGAATTAAATTTAAGCTTGTTTAAAGCTACTAAACCAATTTTGAAGAAATTTATACAGTACCACACTAGAAGTCTTCTTACTCAAGTAAAAACAATCATCTAATTTAAATGAAGTTGCCTAAAAATAGAGATCCGACTCGATTGTTGTTGCTTGCTTGCAAAACTGTTCTATTTAGAAATACTGTTTTGTTACTTATGTCTGTAAAAATCCATACCAATATATAAAAGTGAAACATTGTCTGTTTGTATGTTTGTTTGGGGAGTTTTAACACGATGACGGTTGGACGGATTTTGATGAAATTTGGAATGGAGATAGCTTATACCCTGGAAAAACATTTAAATATGAAACTTTTTATCCCATAAAATGATATGTTGCCACGGAAAAACTGGAAAATGTTGATTACTCGCGAACGGAATGACGTTGCCGTGCAAACGAAATAATAACAAGTCTGTCGAAAAACATCAGGAGCATTGGTGATTTACTATTGCATTGGTTTCATACTAGATGAACATAGGATGTTTTTTTTCGCGATAAACTGTAGTCCGCGTGGTCAAAGTCACGGGAAAAGCTATTATATATTTAATAAATTACCTCAAGATCTCAGAGAATTACTAACAAGGAAATTTAAAACAAAGCAGTAACAATGTAACTATGACATTAAAAAAAATCCCAATTGATTTTATATCAAACTAGATAAAATGTATTTAAAAACAATCAATGTTTTTTTTGACTTTTAGTATCGAATCAAATAAATATTGTTATGAAATTCTTTTTTACCAGACTACAGCAAAGCATGGAAAGGGTTTTTAGTTTTATGTTTGTATGTATGTACCTTTGTGTGGTTATGTGGATGTTCCACCATAGCACATACAGACATACATACATACAAACATTGCAAGTTAAATAAATCTTTTAAAAATAAATACTCCTTTTTGAAATCAATTACCTATAACGGGAGGAGACCATGTCATTAAAATGAAATGCAGGCGAAAAAGAGAAAACATTTTCTACCTTCTCATTTTGGAGGCATGTTTTTAATTATTGTTTATTAATTATAAGTTTCAATAAACTAGATTTCGCTTTGCTTGTAATAGGTATCTAATTTGAATGGGGCGATAAAAACATAATTAGATCCGCGTCAGTATCGCGAAAGTTTACATATTACTAGCTTTGTTGAAATTGACAAAATGGGCAAAGAAATAATAAAGGTTTTGTTTTCGTCATCTGGCTCGGAATCCTTGTATTTAAACTCTTTCAGACTGTGATGTGTTTCCATGGAACCCCTAGGTTACAATCAAATCTTGATTTGATCAAAGCACTACGGCATATCCATTATAATTTCCTTGAAAGCTCAATCCACCCGTAATAGTCATTTATGTCGTCTCCACGAGTTCTGAACAATCTGAACAAGTTCTGAACTAAATTAATGTACATCCCTGGACGCCGATCGGTTAGTTCTATCCATCAATTCGAATTAATAATTTGAATGTTGTCTGGACCCGAGGGAACCATGGTTCATGAGCTGTGATTTGAATGAGAAGACTAAGTTATTGAGAAGAAGTTTATGTTAGTTGGACTCTTATGCGTGATCTGGCGAATCGATCTTGACAATCAAAGTAAATTATTAACGGGTAGGTATATTTTAAAAATCATCACGATCATCATTACCAATACATAGCATAAAGACCACTAAATGAAATGTGTTTAGTGCAGAAACTGTGTTCTATAGAGTTGTCAAATAAAATATTGCTTGTTGTAACAGTTTCTCCAACTAAGGACGTACAATATTTACAATAATATCATGTACATTTTAATTTATATACAATTATGATAAGACTAGCTGCGCCCCGCGGTTTCACCCGCATAAGGGATGTTGATGATGATGACGACGATAAAAAGTATCTTATGTGTTATTCAAGGGTATAAGCTATCTCCGTTCCAAATTTCATCAAAATCCGTTCAGCCGTTTGAGACTGACGTATGATTCTCATTTATTATTTATATGCTACTCTCGTCACTACTATAACAAAACAGCACTCTTGTTATGTATGGCAGCTCCACGTAAAGTGCTACCCTGCATAATACTTCCGCTGAACCAGTGACCTCAATGCAGACCACGAGGCGCTGATGCAACACGCGCTGTTCGGCGGCGCATCTCCCAATTCTGCCACTTCGATACCTAGCATTGGGCCGGTAGTACACATTACTTTAGGTTAGAATGTAAAATGTAGTTTAAATATATTAATAAATCTAGTTATAGCACATTTGGGTTTCTTTGCATCCTCCGGGTGCGGCCTCCGTAATTCTCTAACAAACATAAACATACACAAACTTTCTCATTTATTATTTATATGCAAATCAAAAAAAGCAAATAATGCCTTCTAGTTGCACCCCTAGGTCAAAATGACAGGGGTCAATACACCTGTCACTTTGACATCTGTCATTGACACCTGTTACTTTAATCTCCTGGTACTTAGCAATACTTTTTTAAATATAATCACACTATTCAATATTCATGGGGGCGTATACTCACTTTTAATAACTTTATTTGTCAATGTCATATCTCCAACTTCTGAGGTGTTTCTTTCTGCTCTCCTAGTACTTTTTTTATTATTATAATCATACTATTTAATGTTCATGGGGAGGTATACTCACTTTAAATAACTTTATTTTTCAATATTATGTCTTCAACATCTTAATTGTTTCTGTTCTCCTGGTACTCAGAAATACTTTTTTTTAATAAAATCACACCACTTAATGTTCATGGGGAGGTAAGTATACTCACTTTTAATAACTTCATTTGTCATTTTGTATCTCCAACTTCTTAACTGCTTATGCTCTCCTGGTACATAGAAATATATTTTTTAATTATTTTTTCGTTTTTTTTTTTCAAATCTTAAATAAAACGATAATATTTTTTTCTCCTCTTTTCTGATAAAAGTAGCCTATGTGTTAATCCAGGGTAGCTACCTCCATACCAAATTTCATCCAAATCTGTTTAGTAGTTTTAAAGAGTAACAAACATCCATACATCCATCCATACTTACAAACTTTCGCGTTTATAATATTAGTAGGATATAAGTTCAAAAACTAAAACCCGACTACGGTTGGGTAAAAATAGATAATAGACATTTTTGCGATAAAGACGAATCGCTGGACACCTTGTTTGTCAAAATCGGACCAAGTTTTTAGTTTTTGACACATAACCCTTCTTTTTCTTCGCCGCAGTTGAATAAATAAATAGCCTATGACACTGTATGTGAAGGCAAATCGAATGACGCCTCGACTGTAAAAATCGAACTAATAGGAGCGACGGTATGGTGGAACATCCACATAAACACACATAGGTACATACATACATACAAACATAAAACTAATAACCCATCCCTTGCTTTGCTGTTGTCTGTTAAAAAAGAATTTCATAACAATATTTATTTGATTCAGTACTAAACGTCAAAGAAAAACATTGATTGTTTTGAAATACATTTTATCTAGTTTGATATAAAATCAATTGAGCAATTCTTTAATGTCATAGTAACATTGTTACAGCTTTGTTTTAAATTTCCTTGTTAGTAATTCTCAAAATTAATTAATTAATAATTATTATTAAATATATAATAGCTTTTCCCATGACTTTGACCATGCGGACTACAGTTAATCGCGAAAAAAAACGTCCTATGTTCATCTAGGATAAAGAATATTAAAAACCAATGCAAAAGTAAAGCACCAACGCTCCTGATGTTTTTCGACAGACTTGTTATAATTTCGTTTGCACGGCAACGTCATTCCGTTCGCGAGTAATCGACATTTTCCAGATTTTCCGTGGCAACATACCATTTTCCGGGATAAAAAGTATCATATTTAAATGTTATTCCAGGGTATAAGCTATCACCATTCCAAATTTCATCAAAATCCGTCCAACCGTCATCGCGCTAAAACTCCCCAAACAAACAAACAAACAAGCAGACAATGTTTCACTTTTATATATTGGTATGGATTTTTACAGACATAAGTAACAAAACAGTATTTCTAAATAGAGCAGTTTTTACTTGAGTAAGAAGACTTCTAGTGTGGTACTGTATAAATTTCTTCAAAATTGGTTTAGTAGCTTTAAAAAAGCTTTAATTTCATTCACTGTGTTATAAAGTTTAGGACTGGATTGCAAGTCAATTTTGAACAATTTACAGATTTCCAAAGACGCTGAAGTTTTGCACATGGGTGTAGTGCTGATGACAATTAAAAAACTACAGTAGTAGTAGTAGTAATAGTAGTCAAAGGAACTCAACAATCGGATGATGGAACCCCTTCAAGTTTGGGCTCATTTGGTTTGTCTTGATGGGTTATCTGGTCTTATGTGGTATCCAAGGTCTGTTGATGGAGCCGGAAGATAGTCAAAGAAACTAAACAATCGGATGATGGAACCACAGGAACCCCTTTGAGTTTGAGCTCATTTGGTTAGTCTTGATGAGTTTTCTGGTCTTATGTGGTATCTAAGGTCTGATCATGGAGCAAGAAGGTAGTCAAAGGAGCTAAACTATTGGGTGATGGAATCCCTTCTAGTTTGGGCTCATTTTGTTTGTCTTGATGAGTTCTCTGGTTTTATGTGGTATCTAAGGTCTGATCATGGAGCAAGAAGGTAGTCAAAGGAGCTAAACAATTGGTTGATGGAATCCCTTCTAGTTTGGGCTCATTTGGTTTGTCTTGATGAGTTCTCTGGTTTTATGTGGTATCTAAGATCTGATCATGGAGCAAGAAGGTAGTCAAAGGAACTAAACAATAGGATGACAGAATTCATTCGAATTTGGGCTTATTTGGTTTGTCTTGATGAGATCTCCGGTTTTATGTGGTATCCAGAGTCCGATTATGGAGCCGGAAGGTAGTCACAGGAACTCAACAACAAAATTTTGGAACCCCTTCAAGTTTGGGCTTATTTGGTTTGTCTTGACGAGTTCTCTGGTGTTATGTGGTATTCAGGGTCTGATGATGGAGCCGCAATGTAGTTACAGGAACTCGACAACAAAATGATGGGACCCCTTCAAGTTTGGGCTCATTTGGTTTTTCATGATGAATTTTCTGGTGTTATGTGGTATCCAGGTTCTGATTATGGAGCCAGAAGGCAGTCACAGGAACTCAACAACAAAATGATGGCACCCTTCGAGTTTGGGCTCATTTGGTTTGTCTTGATGAGTTCTCTAGTTTAATGTACATCATCAGATGTAGCCGAAAATTTTCGTCTAAATTCAGTTGTTTTATAAGTAGTTTGTTCATCTTTGGTTTTAAATTACCAACGCCTTGAGTCTGAAGTAAATTTCACTTTTCTTCTTGTTTGGGGTATTAACGTTCTGATGTTTGCTTAGGTCACTCAAAATCAAGAAATAAAAATATATTTAAAAAAAACGGCTTCACTTTAAAAATGATATTTTGTAAACAATCACTAAAATGAATAAAATAAATACAATTGAGCCAGAACAGTATCACTTTTTCGAAATTACCAACGTTATAATAATGCAAAAATACAATATAAGATAAGAGTTTTTTTAAGGCGGTGCCCAAGGCGGTGATCATTCAAATCTTATATCTTTACAAAATTAATACATACCTACCTATCTACATAGCACAGTACATATATTAGTCTAAGGACTATAAATGTACTGTGGTAATATGCAGTTGTCTGTGACGCACCCTCATACAAAACACGATACCCAGAAGAGACAAAACAAGAGACTCACACGAGTAAATTTTGTTCACAAACTGATTGACACGAATACAGTAATCTAGTAAATGATAAAGTTTTTGTGGATAATTACTTTAATAGCTCATTATTTTATATAGCACGTCAAGCCGTTTAAGACATTATCTTTTTGAATAAGCTCAAGCACATTAATAATAATAATTATGGCTCAGTTTGGCACTGCCTTCAAAAACTCCTTCTTATCTTATGATGTATTTTTGTATTATTATTACGTTGGTAATTTAGAAAAGTGATCTCAATTATAATTATTTTATTCTTTTTAGTGGTTGTTTACAAAATAGCATTTTGAATGTCAAGTCCACTTAATATTTATTCGAAAAATATTAATATTTTTATTTATCTTTAATTTTGTATTGTTATTTGCATTGATCGAAAAGCCACGAGTGTTCTTTAACAAAAAAAACATCCCACTTGATAAATATACAATCCTGTTAAGGTTAATAGTTTTAATTTCCTAATAATGGCCTGACTCACTACCAACGTAGACCTCTCTTGTATTATAACAAGAGAGGTCTTCGTAGACTTTCGCATCGGCGGTGGCAGCGCTGTGCTAGTCATGTTTCACAAATTTGTACCATTTAGCCTAGCCACGCAAAAAACCTAAGATAGAAAAGAAGTCACTCATATAAATGATGTATTTCAATATACGTATTTCATTAGATACTTAACGTCTTTTATTTCTTATCAACCTATCTATCATTTAAATTAGTAAATTTTCTAAGTTTTTAGAGGAAGTAAGCAATATGATTTCTAATTTGATCATTTTTAATAATAACATGAATTTCCGCAAAGTAACGCCCGAGTCTTTCAACTATTTCTCACGCGTCTTAAACAATCAACCTTAATCTAAATCACGGCCAATCCTGGCATTCATCGCCTCACCTCACGCAGGGTGGGTACCTCCCGCATGGCGGCAGACAAACGACGGATTTACTTCAACGCATTGAGTCATTCACCAGACATCATCTGTTTAGCTGCGCGACACTAGGATTCACAGGTTGACGAACACGGCGAACGATGGTGGTGCCACCCAGATTATCACTGACGAATTGCGCACGGAGTGGAAGAAATGAAACGGTTCTCCTCCTCAAATATCTGCGATTACTAATCTCATTTTGTCAAGTCCATAATGTACGCTAATTTTCTTTTTATTATAATGTCACTAGCTGTACCCACGTCTTCGCATGCGTGGTGATTTCTCTAGGTTATAAGTACTATATCACGTAATAAAATGAATTTTCAAAATCGGTCCCCAATTGACGGAGAAATTGGACGACATAAATAATAAATAAAAAAAATTACATACTAGCATTATAACCGGTTTCTTTTGTGAATTCGATTAAAAATACCAACATACTAACATTTGATCAACATTTCTTCAGCCGACAAAAATCGGATTGAGATACCAATTACGCCAGTTTAAAGTCAAACCTTAAGCTGTCCAACAGTGAAAACCATATCGCAATCGGTTCAGTAGTTTTTACATGATGCACGAACAAACAAACATACAGACAAACAGACAGACACGATTTTTAATAATGGTATATTCTTGTTCAGTAGCTTAAGTATCCTAGTATTTTTTTTTATTACCTTCTTTGTTCAGACTTTTTCGTACTTATTGCTTTATTAAACGTATAGATATAGATAGATTACTAGTGAAGCGTCATCACGTAACAAATGCCGCTACCTATATATGTGATCCTATCATGTATTACAATTTAGTTGAAAACACTCCAAGTAGTCGGGTAAAAAGAAACGCGATCACATCACAATAATAACGGCTCAGTGAGTCCCCAACCCATGTTCTCTGTAGATTTTTGTCTCAAATAATAATGAGGCCTTATCACGTACGTTTTTAAAATAAGACAAGTGAACGTTCTATAACGTTTAAAAAAAACTTTTATGCCGTAGCCATGCCATGGTGAAAATAAAAATGGGCTATCACAATTGAATGCGTATACAACATTTTGTATGTGTACTGTTAACCGTTGAGGAGTTCCTTAGTCAGGACCCAACCCTGAATGCAGCAACCATGTCATGGTAAAACTTAAAATCGTCTATATTAATAAAATGCGTACACAACATTTTGTAACTGAGCTGTTGATCGTTCTTTTATCTGGATCTAATCCTTGATGTCGATTCAGGTCATGCTTTTCATAAAAATGCCTACAGATGATAGGTACAGATGTCCTACAGAGTTTAATTTTACATGTTAGTTCAATTCCAACTGAACTAACATGTAAAATTAAATTCTGTAGGATAAGACAAAGTGGTTCTAATTCAAGTTGCAAGATTTGATCTAAATACATACTACTACTATTGCAAATTAAATTTAAAAAAAAATTGTTCCTGCCGTAGACTAAACAATGCCAGAAAAATGAAACTTCGTCTACGGCGCGAAATACTGCTAGCTGGTAATCGATATAGACACTTGCGGCTTAAATGTGACGCAGACTTATTAGTGCACACTCTAATGATGGCGTCATATGAATGACGTGATGTGGTTCAACGATAGTCTAATCAACAATTCATATTTGCTTGCTTGGCAGCATATCAGTAGCAGTAGCGGCTTACATGTGATACGGACTTATAAGTATATAGGGCCTGAGTGCACACTGCTATGGTTTCATAATCTAGTGTCTCTACCAATCGAAAGACGCAACGTAATCTTATTGAACACCACCGTGTAAACATTTCACGATAGCTTGTTGGCTGACAAGTCAGCAGCACTAGTGGCTCATATATGACTCAGTATTATCAATACATAGCGCTAGAGCACATTCTAGTGACGGCATAACTTCGTGTCTTTTTACGCAATGAATGACACGACGAGATCCCTACGCGTCAACAATGCATGCTAGCTTGCTCGCCAACAAGTCAGCAGCACTAGCGGCTCGTATATGATGCAGACTTATCAGTACGTAGCCGCTCGAGCGCACACTAGTGATGGCGTCATAATCTCATGTCTCTCCACGCAATAAATGACGCGACGTGATTCTATTAACGACCATCGCCTCGCGTTGAGTGTTCTCGTGTGTCGATTTGACGCTGATGGGTGCTTTGTGGCGCGGTGCGATGATTGCCAATTTTCAAGTTTAGTTCAATCACCAATGTCAACGTTAGATACAGGCAATTTAAAGTTGCCCTTAAATATTGGTCGTACAATAATGGTCGTGCGTCGCTTTCGCAGGCAAATATGTTATTTATCGGATATATTTGCTGAATCTCCGCGTTTATAGGTGTTCATCAGGTCCTCAGACATTAATGGGTAACCAAGGACCGTCGAACATGTATTGAACGAACGATGCATTAAATAAGTAACTCCATGTACACTAAGTGCAAAACTGTTTATACGGGCTGCCCGGGCTGCCCATTTAGTCATCCAATGCAGTTCCACTTATTTCGAAACAATTCAGTAACGTGACAATGTCTACTTAGCATCGACAATTATAACTGCGAGAAACTTGCTGAAGAAAGGTATTGGAGAAAGATTATTACAGTATCTTAAAACAAGATAGATAGATAGATAGATAGATAGATAACTCCTTATTGTACACCACATAGAACAAAAATACAAAAAATAACTAAAACATTTATACAAAATATATGGGACAATAGGCGGTCTTATCGTTAAAAAGCGATCTCTTCCAGACAACCTTTGGATGGAAAGGAAGACGTAGCTCTTAGCTGGGGTCAAGTCGCCAACGCGCTAATGCCCTCCATACATATGGGGCATCACAGCTTATTAATATCTTTCACTTGTGTGGCCATGGCTTTCGCCCCCGCATCATACTCATTAGTCACTCAAAAAAAGTGCCGTAACCAACTCCGTATCTGATGCTGCCAAAATCATCTTTCGTAGATGAAAAGGCCAATGATGATTAGTTCAATAAATGTTCGAAATTGTATGGTTACTATGATTTTAATACAAAATAATTATAAAACGAGTGTAACTTACATCCACACCAATATATAGAAGTGAAACGTCTGTTTATTTGTTTGTTTGAGGAACGTTCACGCCAAAACGGCTGATCAGATTTTGATGAAAGTTTGTATATAGGTATCCTGTACAATATACAGGCTGAATCTTTCAAGTGGGCGTGGTTGGCTAAATCAGAAACTATGAGGAATAGCGAAAAGTACTCAAAGGAGTCTCGGGTCTGATTTTGATGAAAACTAAAACTGCATATTTGGACTTTGAAAAAAAAAAACAATATTCCTAGGCAGGAAACGAACACGTTGATTTTGAAAAAAAAAAACACTGTATTATTACACCATTCGATAGTGTCGCTAATAAGGATTGAATTCTGGGAAGAAATGACATACTGCAAACTTAAGGAAAGAGCTCATTTTTAACGAAAATAATTAAACCATAACTGATTAATTGTTCAAAATGATGACCGTGTTTTTCAATACATCGAACCCAGCTAGGATTCGACGACTCAAGGATTGTACTGCATTCAGTATTAAAATATTATTGATTCCGCTTAGAATATTTTCCAAAGTTCGTTTCAAGTCATCAATTGCATTATACGTGTCTTTGTAGATTTCGTTTTTTACATACCACCAGAGAAAATAATCTAAGGGGGTAAGATCCGGTGACCTCGCTGGCCACGGCACAGGACCATAAATTGCAATAAAATGTTCACCAAACTGCTGAATCAACATCTCTTTTACTATACGACTATTAATACGAAACAGTACGCAAACAGTAGTAATAATCAACGAAACGTGGAACAAAATCTAAATTATTGGCACCAATTTACTCTACGTTCTAATTTCAATTTTTTACATTTTTTTCTTTTACTGTGGCCTTTATCCGCGAAGACATAATAAAAATTTGAAATTAGAACATAATATTGTGAAGATGACCGCGCTGCGGGTCTGTGTTGAGAAAAATATTGAGCATCATTGCGGACAAGGAACAGGTAACGCAGGTATGAATTAAAACAGTACGTTAAAATATGAATCAGTTTATTAAAATACAACATTTTCTTTAAGTTTGCCATATGTCATTTCTTCCCAGAATACAATCCTTTTGTGTGTGTGTGTGTGTGTGTGTGTGTGTGTGTGTGTGTGCGTGTGTGCGTGTGTATGTGCGTGTGTGCGTGTGTGCGTGTGTGCGTGTGTGCGTGCGTGCGTGCGTGCGTGCGTGCGTGCGTGTGTGCGTGTGTGCGTGTGCGTGTGTGTGTGTGTGTGTGTGTGTGTAAGGTAGCATAAACCCTGGATTTCTGGTTTAACAAATAGGCTACTTTTTGTCCCGGGAAAATGTACGGTTCTTGAGGGACGCGGGTGAAACCAGGGGGCTCAGCTTGTATTTCTTTTTACTTACATATTTTACTTTACTTTAATTGTTGCAATTACAACTTTAGACTATAGTATTTACATTAACTTGAATAATCTAAAAAACCTTATAAACCTATTTTAGTTAAAAAGTGTTTGGTCAATTTCTAACGAATTATGATTTGTGTTTGAAAGAAGAAGACAAAATACAATATAACTAAAATAGGTTTACTAAAAGTTTTAGTTATTTTTTATGAAGAATTCTGTATAGTAGAGGATCCGAATTAGAAACAATCTTCATCCATCATTAAATAGATGCTAAAAAGACGCGAGTTGGTTGACTAAGATATTTCTGGAAAGACTACCCATCCAGTATAAATCATAGACCTCGTTGTATTAATAATACCAGTGGCATTGTGTCAGCTTATAATTGAAATTAGTGCTGTTACCATAATAATTAATTCATAATTTGACTTCTTTCCTGGGGCTTATAGAATAGAATGAAACATAATATAATGTTTTAGACATGTAAATAGTCAAAGATCACAACACGTTCTAGTTCGTTTTATGATTAGACTCCTAAAAAACTGATATAATTACCCGATTGTAATAAAATTAAAGAAATAGGTAGGTCTATAGATTTTTTCAAATTAAATCTAAATATATTTAAAAAAAAAAACAATAATAAGGGAGCCAGAATCATTAAAAATATAAATATATTTGGGAAATTTCCACACCAATTAGCTAGCCCCAAACTAGGATACCCTGGGCACTAGATAACCGATAAACATACATAGAAAAGAATATTACAACCATGACTCGGAAACAAACATTTCTGCTCGTCACACAAATGATTGCGCTTTGCAGGATTCGAACCCGCGACAGTTCCATTTCGTACCTAGGATATCTAGCCATTAGACCAACCGGTCGTCAATGGATTCGTATAACAGTAACAGCCAGAACAGTCAAAGAAATAGGTCATTTTTTATACTTGACAAACCGGGAATCAATCCTGTCCTGCGTCTAGGATGACTCACGCTACCTAGGAGTATATGAAAGAACTCTTGGGCTTAGCTTAGAGGTTCTTCAATGTCATTACAGAACAACATTCTGTTTCAAATTCATATCGGAATCGAGTGTAAATTAAAAATAACTTACTGCTCAGTTTGTGTCTGCGTCTGCTTATATGGTGAGAAAGGTTTGGTTAAGGTTTTTTTAAATCGTATTTTAGTGGAGTTTGTTTCCAACCCGTAAATAAAATTACTAAGTGGTAGAATGTGTATTTTTTCGCTGCAGTGCCCCAAAAACTAGGGTAGGTTAGGGTTGAACATGACTATGTTCAAAATGTTCAAACCTAAAAACTAGGGTAGGTTAGGTTTGAACTTGACTATGTTCAAAATTTTCAAACCTAACCTACCCTAGTTTTTGGGGCCAGGCGATAGCTCTTATCACCCACCTCTCCTCCTACACCACTCACCACCCACTTTGCCCCTCAGGCTGTTAAACAGCCGATTCAGGCTGTTTTTTAATAAACTTAAAACTGAAATATCTCATAAGATTGATTGATTGATTTCTCCAATGGAAGACCAGCGCTGGTTAACTGCCAGCATTATGCTGAGTTAGGGCCGACTTGTGACATATAAAGCAAATTTTTAATTTCTTTGTGCTGTTTTATCATGTACCTATCTACTTGTCACAAATAAACTTTTATTCTATTCTATTCTATAAACTAAGCGTCGCCGCGGGCGGGGAGGCGTATCAGGGGGTCCCCTTCCCTCCCCTCTCCCCCCAAAGCCTGCCCCTTGTTTCTATATATTTCGCAAAACAAACGCTGGACATAGTACAAATAAGCACAGAATTTTCAATATGGTGTAGTGTCACTAATAAATACTCTTACAAACTTTTTTTGGTTCTCCTAAGAGGAAAATGTTTTAAATTTGTCTTTACCAACCAGATTAGAATACTGCATTAAATATTCAAATAAATATATTTGGGACAATTCCACACCAATTACCTAGCCCCAAACTAGGATACCCTGTAATATGGGCACTAGATAACAGAAAAAACAAACATTTAAAGTTAATTTTCGTAAAAAATGGAAGATAGAACAAAAAAACAATCGTTTGACGAATTGTCGCTTTGACGGAAGTTAATGGATGATTTGACCCTCTTCCGTTTTACTCTTCAACCATATATTGCAATATGGCGCCATCTGTGTAGGTTCGCAATAAGTTGCCAATTTATTTGGTTTGACAGTGACCTATGACATCTGGCTTAGTAAGTGGAGTCATCTCCCAGGTCGAGTGTTAGCTAATTGTCACACAGGGGCTTATTTCAGAACATCGGATGTACCTATAACAATGACACTTAATTACTTGTAACATACACTGTACACTCGACTCGTGGCCGGAGTAACAAATGTGCGGCGCGGCCGGATTGCGAGACTTAAGAGATACGCGGCGAAGTGCGCACTGACGGGTATTTGTTGCCGTTTGCCGGCGAGATTACCTGGATTAAGGCCTGTTTGGGGTTAATACTGCTGGCTATTATAAATTTAAAGCAGTTTAGGGTTAAGCGTCGTGTTTTTGTTTGGAAATTGCAGTTAGTTACCAACAACAGATGTTTCAGTTTGCGTTTAGTTAAAAATGATTCCAAAGAACTATAGTAAACGCCCCGAAACCTCGTTATGCACAGTTTTATCTACATTTCGATTTATAACTCAAAATGAACGAGTTAAGTTAGTTAATGTTAATGTTAATGTTATTCAAAAATATCCTTTGTTTGTTTGTCATAATGTATAACTATAAGTGACAATCACACCAATATATAAAATGATGCCAATCGATGTCTGTTTGTTTGTTGGGGAGTTTTTACGTGATAACGGCTGGATGGATTTTGATGAAATTTGGAATGGCGATAGCTTATAAAACATGGAAATAAACATGGAACCCTGGAATAAAACGTGTTATACTTTTTATTCCAGAAAATGGTAAGGTACCACAAGAAAACTGGAAAATGTTGTTTACTCGCTGTTAGGAATGGTTGCCATGGTAACAAAATAATAACAAGTCAGTCAAAAAACATCAAGAGCGTTGGTGCTATACACATTGCATCGGTTTTTAATATCCTAGAAGAAAATAGGATGTTTTTTTCCCAATAAACTGTAGTCCATGCGGACGAAGTCGTGGACGAAAGCTAGTACTTAAAAAATATAAGCTCGAAAATGCAAGATTTTTTATAATTTTTGAATTCCGAAACAAAAATCCAAAAATTGTTTCGTTACAGTTGCCTTATAAAAAAAAGTTGAATCAATATCGAAAGTGTCCAGAAGCAAACTGGCAGGCAACTTCATCCACATACACAGACCCAAAAAAAACACATAAATGAACATTTAGAAAAAAATACCCAATAAGTGCGAGTTGAGCCCAAGTGGAGAGAGTTCCGTACGATAATATATAAATGAAGGAAACATAAAAGAAAAAAATGCCCTATTACTTTCAGACATGGGAGAGAATGGTAAATTTTCATCTGTTACCTTACTTATATTTATTTGAGTATTTGTATCTTTATAATATTTATTATAAACTAGCTGCGCCCCGCAGCTTCGCCCGCGGTCAAACTATGCCACTCCCACAAGTTTAGAAAATTAATCTTAAAAATTCCCTCCTTTTTGCATCTATATTTATCACCTATTCGGGACGGATACAAATTCAAAAAATCAAAGATAATAAAAATCTGTCCAGTTTTTGAGTTATAAATAGTGTAAGTAACGAGTTTCTGTTATATATATAGATGTTATATATCCAAATTCTTAAATGTTTCTGCTCTCCTGGTTCTTAGATATATTTTTTAATATAATCACACCATTTCATGTTCATGGGGAGATAAGTATACTCACTTTTAATAACTATAATTGTCAATTTTGTATCTCCAATTTTTTAAGTTTTTCTGCTCTCCTAGTACTTAGAAATACATTTTTTAAATACAATCACACTACTTATTTAATGTTCATGGGGAGGTATACTCACTTTTAATAACTTTATTTGGCAATGTCATATCTCCAACTTCAGGTGTTTCTACCCTCCTGGTACATAGAAATGCTTTTTTTAATATAATAATTACACCATTTAATATTCATGGGGACGTAAACTCACTTTAAATAACTTTATTTGTCAATGTATTTGTATCTTTATAATATTTATTATAAATTTAAAATTATTTATTTAAAAGGCATAAAACATTGCGAACCTCACCAAAAGCACTTTCATTCGATATGTAATACGGTACAGAATGCAAATGTTTTGTTTGATAGTTTTCTAGTTTGCCCCCTTATTTAAATACATTTATTTGCACGTTGCACATTCGTGTTTGGGGTCACGTAAATTCACATGTGTACCAAATTGAAACTTAATTGGTCCAGAAGATTCGGAGCTAATTAACTGTGACGGACGGACAAACAGATAGACAGACTGACAGAAACTAGTGATCTTATATGGGTTCCGATTTTTTCCATTCGGACGTGCGGAACCTTAATAAACTCGAAAGACGCTAAAATTTAGAGAAGTTAATGTTGAATTCCTTCCTTAAATACTCTGTATAGTATATCCTCACGTCTCCACAGTGGCTTCCGAGTCATTCTAGAAATACCTCTAACATGGCGTTCAAATTATGCCTCTTAAGAGGCGTCCAAATTATGCCTCTTGCGATCCAAATTAGTGCCTCGAGTATGTGCTTGCATCTCAAAGGAAGAGCTGGAATTAAATGTACGCAGTTGGTACTTAGTTCCATAGTAACATTTTGGATAGCGTGAGAGTAAAGTGACAGAAAGCAAATACAAAATGTATATTTCTGACATAGATCTAATTAAAAATGGGAAGATTAATAATCAGCTCCTCAGACATGGACCACGTACATTAGGTGCAACGCACACTGTTGGCGACTGAGTCACAATGGTGGACTGAATGGATATAGTATAGGTGTTTATTAAAATAAACCAAGATCAGTTTTAGTGGCTTTTTACTTTCTTATTTTTACTCCATCTTGACACACATACCAAATTAGATTACTGAACAAAATAACTATGTTTAAAAAACATATTTCTAAAAAAGGTTGGATTACCCACACATACGATTATTCTTCCTTGGCCTTAGACACAATTGGTGGTCTTCTGTAGCACGTGTTAGCAGTGACTCTCATTCGTGTACAGTCTGCGTATGTCTCTTTCTTCGTTGTTTATGCACAGCACGAGACGGTTGGAATTTACTTGTGTGTTCACCAGCAGTTGTATCTAATCCAACTTTTATTTGCGTGATATTAAAGCCTACCGTATTTTTCTCCCCTTTATCTAGATTTCCAAGATAATTTAAAAACATGACAAGGAATTTATTAAATAAAACAACTTATTACTTACTTGCTTAACCAGTTTATGCGTGCGCGCATATACTGAGCCTTTAGGGGAGTAATTTGGCAAAATATATGTTGAGAATAAATAAACATTACTTAGAAAAAAACGTTGTTAAAGGAATGGCACTGCAACGTCAAGTCGTCGACGGCTGTTAGTTGTATGAAAATCCGCTATCACTACCGGGCAGTATAAAACTGCCCACTGCCACTGATAAAGATGTTCGTACAAAATGGTCTTTAAAACTCATAGTACCATCCTTATAAGTGGTGAACAAAGGCACACAATGGCAAACATTGGCCAAGCACAGAAAACAATGACGGTTCAGGCGGCACACATTTTTCTTTCTTTTTTAAACGACTACCGATAAAAAGTTCAATTTTCCATTGCGTTCACTTTGTGATGAAAAAACAATAGTTGTTCAACGTTGGAAAAAGATGTACAGTGCATGACGGGATTGATGGCACACTTGAAGGCTAAACACGATTGAACAAGATTTGGGGCTTCAAAATAGAATAAATAGTTACTGTAAAACTAGTGATTTTAGTCTTTATCACCTTCTTAAATAAGAACGAAAATATTATCGAACGAATTAAAATTTCCTACAAAAATTTTTTCGTTCCCCGTTTTGGTCCCAAATTTATATAACATTTGTCATTAAAAAGGTGGTAGGGAATTTTTTTCAGGCCGATCACCTAAACGTTGAACGGATATGATTTATACGGCAACACACTACTACAAAAAAGTAGTGGTAGTCCTCTTATATTCTTCTGGTACTTCCCCAGGCGGCCTCTTATATAGACTCTATAAGAGGCCGCCTGGGAAAGTACCACACCTTTGTCAGATATTCAACCGCCAAGCAGTAGCGTTAGCATTAAACTTAGCATAAAGCCTTATGCTACCGAAAAGTGTGTGAACGAGAAGGAATGAAAGGATTTTAGGTAAGTGAGAAAGAGTAAGCAGATATTTGTAAACAAGTGGAACGTAGTGAAAGGGATGTATGTCTACATGCAAAAGATTGAATGTGTGAAAGAGTAAATTAAATTGGAATAGAGCGAAAGAGATAGTCTGATTATAAAATGTTTAGGATTAAGTGAAACGAAAATAAAGAAACAATGATGGCGAACGTCTCTCGTTTAATTCACACCTTTACAGTAGGATGTAAACATTTCTGTGTTTCGGTTTGAAGGGAAATGTTTCCAGCGAAATTACTGGGCGATGAGACTTAACAACCAATGTCTCAGGGTGAAGAGCACAGTGCAATGACGAGCAAGATTTTGTGTCCAAGGTGGTGTCTGGGTGGCATTGTAACTGCTATGGGCTGACCATATGACGCTTACCATCAGGCTAGTGACGTGCCCGTCTCATGACGCTAGAAAAAAAAACAATAACTCAGTCCATCATAGTTAAATGTTCCCGTTTCCCTCCAACTGTCTCCTCAGAAATGAAGGAGCATAGAGCAAGAAGTTAAAATATCCTTGTCGTATCAGGCAGAAATTTAGATGATTTCTATGAAAACAACATATATTGATTCATGTGCTTTTTTTGCCATGAACTGTAATTGAGCATTTATTGTATTCTCACTTTTGTGGAGCGCGTATTGTTACTATCAAAAGAAATGTCACAAAGAATTACAATAGCGATATAATTAAAACAGCGTGGCGTTTTGTTAGCACTTGGCAAGGTTTCGGTCAAACAAGGCAAGCTGAGTACTGCACAGGTTCCTATTGGCTTGACTTGCTTTTTTTTTGTTTGACTATGGCGCAGCAAAGGGTTATTTTAAAAATTTGGTCTGTTTTTGACAAACGATGTATCAATCGATTCCTGTTAATGTATATTTATAGCATCATATTTTTTTTACCCGAGTACGGCGAAGAAAACGACGGCTTATGTGTTCAAATTAAAACTAGATTTAATTTTGACGAGCGAGGTAACAATAGATTCGTATTCATCGCAAGAGTCATAGGCAATTTTTTACCAAACCGTAGTCATGTTTTAGTTTTTGAACCTATGTCTTATATAAGGTAATGTAATTGGCGCAATGAGTTTGTTTATTGTTATAAAGCGTCCCGATCATATAACTAGAACCTGACCCTTGAATTAAATTATCTGTATCTAGGGAATCAGAAAGTAAGGTTCACACTAATATTTGAACCCTTTGCAGAAGGCTAACTACGCCAAAGAGTATTGACAGAGCGATAGTAGCCTAGCGGTATACTAGTGCAACTTAGAATCCAACGATACAGGGTTCGGTCCTAGACTCCGCACGAATCTCTTTTCTTACTTATGTGTGGTTTTCCATCGCTCCGTGTTTCGGGTAGCACGTTAAGGTGTCAGTTCCAACGGCTGCTATTGATAAATAGCAGTCGTCAAGTCATGTCAGAGGCCCTCGGGCGGCGTGTCAAACTCTGACACCAGAGGCCAGCACTATCTCATACTACAAGCAAGCAAGCACTACGCCAAAGTGGCTATCAATTAGTCTAATAGTAGGGTACATACGTCTATACATTAGGTACACTTCCGGTGTCTCCATTATTAATAGCAAGGTTTACACGACTGTTAGTTGGGATGCCAACTAACACTTGTGTTTGCATTTTGAGCCATCTCACTCTGTGTTATAGTATCTATTTGTATCTCAAAAACTAATTTTATTGACGCGACACAAGAGAATGGATAATTAAGATTTGTTTTTTTTACACATATTATGAGTTACACTGCACTTCTCAATGTAGAGTAACTCATTTATAAATCTATCAAAAATCAAATTTAACGTAGTTTGTAAGTTTTTCGCTGCTCACAATTATTAAATACCACAATTCGTATTTTTTTTTATTCCATCTCCGCTCCACTTCTGAGGCATTCAAAAACATCGCGACACGTTCGCTCGCTTAATGATACAGCTCTAATGAGATCCAGTGGCACAATGCCGCTCGTTACGCTCACAATGGCCTGCATGGGCTCATTGGGACGCTGTGAATATGCCTGCTGGAATTTCTAGCTGCAAAACTGGGAAAATATAGGGCTAATACACGATTATTAAACGTATACTTTACGAGACAAACTGAATTCATGTATTACCAACCGACAATGAAGAGTGCTACGTTTTTTCTACTATTCATTGTTACACCATTTAGACCATGGTGACATAAATGGTGAGCTAAAGGTTTTTGAAGATTTTTTGATGACTATGTAGAAGAAGACGAAATCATTTATACAACTAGCTTTCGCCTGCGACTTCATCCGCGCGGATTACAGTTTATCGCGAAAAAAGCATCCTATGTTCTTCTAGGATATTAAAAAACCATGCAAAAGTGTAGCACCAACGATCTTGATGTTTTTTGACAGACTTATTATTATTTCGTTTCTATGGCAACTTTTCCTTACAGGGATTAATCAACATTTTCCCGTTTTTCCGTGGAAACTTACTATTTTTTGGTATAAACAGAATATTTTGTTTTATTCCAGAGTATAAGCTAACTCCATTCCAATTTTCATCAAAATCCATCCACCCGTTATCTCGTGAAAGTTCCCCAAACAAACAAACAAACATACAACGTTTCACTTTTATATGATGGTATGGATAACGGATGAACGGATTGGCGCCACTTGGCGTTTTTAGACCGCCGTTATCTGAGGACTTAAAATGAGATACAGGATATTTTAAAAATCGTATCTGTCTTTCTGGATGTTTGTTCACGTATGTAGTAAATACTTGATTGATTGCAGTTTTCACTGTTGGATGGCTTAGGTTCTTGTTTAAATTCTGGTATACTTCATTATCTCAATCCAAAGAGTACAACACGAGCAGTCGATAACGAGTTTTGATAAAATATGGTATTTTGTACTTTATGTGACTTTTATCTCAGGAATCCACATGTGATAAGCCGCGGACACAGTTAATGTCAATTTTTTTATTTTTTTACCAGATTCAGTTTAATCTGTCTGGCGTCTCTCAACCGTTTAACACGACTTGATTTATACATTCATATTTCCATCCTCAATTCCATGCTCTGTCTCAACAGGGTGAACTCTACTATGACATGTTTAATTACATGAGACGACGCTACATCTAAACTACGTCAAAGTGGCTCACTGCAGCGGAAAATTAATGCGCACGAATGTAATATAACACGGAGGAGCAATTTGTTGAGGTACTGGCGGATACAGAATGTCTGGAGCAAAAACTGCAGGTTGAGCAGTCAGCCACTACTGTTCTAAACTGTCCGTGTATGGCGGCCTGTGATAGCTGCGACTGCTCCAAGCTGACCGTTTATAGCGACTCGATGGCGGCTTACGACAGCTTGAACTAGTCGGCCGCGGCTGTTCTAAGATGATCATCTATGATGATCATCTATGATGATCATCCATATATCGACAGTTCAAACAATTCTACTGTGACCCCAAGCAGTCAGTCTACAGCTGGTGGGTATGGCACCTCATATATATACTAGTTGCGCCCACGCGGGGAAGGGATAATGATGATGATGATGAAAAGTATTCTAGGTGATATTTCAGGGTATAAGCTATCTCTATTCCAAATTTCATCAAAATCCGTTCAGGCGTTAGAGAGTGAAGTATGATGATGATGATGATGATGGGAAGTATCCGATGTGTTATTCCAGGGTATAAGCTATCTCCATTAAAAATTTCATACAAATCCGTTCAGCCGTTTGAGCGTGAAGGATAATTAAAATGATGACGATGAAAAGTATGTTATTT
Organism: Alsophila aescularia; assembly: GCA_946251855.1. Taxonomy (NCBI): domain Eukaryota; kingdom Metazoa; phylum Arthropoda; class Insecta; order Lepidoptera; family Geometridae; genus Alsophila; species Alsophila aescularia. The sequence goes on from OX276373.1 coordinate 9,455,717, forward strand.
TAGCGTTTAAGCTATCTCTATTCATAATTTCATCAAAATCCGTCCAGCCCTTATCGCGTGAAAGCTCCACAAACAAACCAATAGACGTTACAGTCGGACGAAATAGTCTTCGATTGCAACTGGTTACGAAACTCCGGTTTTGTACACGGCCGAAGGGATTCCACCATAGCATCACTCCTATTGGTTCGATTTTGACAAGCGATTCGTCTTCAGGTATAGAGTATCATAGACAATTTTTGCCCGACCGTAGTCGAGTTTTAGTTATTAAACTTATGTCTTGTACCACTATCACAGAACACTTCATGAAACCTTTAAATTTTGTTTTGTTTTACTTCTATCACATTACAATATTTTAATACAGGTTGTAGTTATGCATCCCCGCCATATTTGCATGTTTTTTTATAGGTATACTCCACTTACAGAACACGAATTATTAATAAAAGAAGTACAAAAAAAAAATGAATTAAAAATAAGTAAAAAAGTTTATAAAAAGCGATATGTGTACGCGATCCTAATTTGAAATCACCCAGTGTGGCGAGAGTTTGCGTCCACACACAATAATGAAGCCTTGTCCCGTGTATTGGCTGTTTCACGCACACTACGCGGCGCGGCAGCGCCCCAAGGCTGGCGCGGGTCATTGCCCCGGTCGTTGCCCGAGCCACAGAATAAAGAAGTAATGCCCGAGCACGCCGAGCAGCTGTTCGATCACTCACGCTCGCCGCAATTCGCTCGATGCTAAAATGGAGCAATTTTCTAATGTCGAACTTAGGGAGATGGTTCATTTGTTTTTTTTTTGCCCACGCCCAAGCGTCGTGTTTCTAGGTGCCACACAGAGCAATTCCAGGTGTTAATTCAATGTGAACGTGTTAAAAAAATTACACAAAACATTAAGACATCGTGCTCAATTGTGCATTGAAAATGAAGGAGGATACTGAAGAGTATCAAGGTAACGTAAATTGTAAACTTGTTCATATTTTTTTACATTCCAATCGAACTGTAAATAAGCTGATTCCAATTTTTTTACCACGCCGGAAATTCCTAACTAATGTCAACGTTGATACATTCTCACTTGCATTAAGTTTATTTATACCAACTAATAATTAAAGGTTCGCTATTTATTCTGTGGCGCGGGCGGCGGCGGCGCGCGGCGCGTCTATAGGAGCGCGCACACATACCTACCATACATGTGTATGTGTCGTGGGGTTCTACTCCAAAACAAAGTTGGGCCTACTACGATTTATCAATAAAATATTTAATTAAAAATTCCACCTCCAGTTAAATGTAGGAATTAAATAGTATTGTTAGTTAATTAAGGTATACCTATTACAATCAACTCTGCGAACATGGCGGGGATGGAAAACTACAACCTGTATAACGCTTTGTCTCTCAACTTTAACAAGGTAGAAACTCCATTTCGTAGAAGCACATGCTATAGCGTTTATATTCCTAGTAAGTAACGTAATAAGATATGAGCTTAAATGAGAACTTGCAGTAGAGCTTTCCATGCTACTTTAAAGCTTAAAATTCTGCATCGCATCGTCTAAGAATGTTGAAAAATCTGAATTTGATATTAAGGTTTAAATTTCTTTAGCCTATTAGGAATAGAATAACATTGATGCATAGTAATCTATTCATAGCTACTAAGTCCTTCTCTAAGCAGAGAGAAAGAAAGGATTTAAAATTTATGAAACTTTTTCATAGGTAAGGGGTAAGAAAATCATACCTATATAGTATAAAACAGCTCTTCGCTGCCATTCTTCGCCACTCTTGGCAAAGTTGAACGATCATTGTTCAGTGTTCACTCTAGGGCGCGGAATAGCACCTTAATTACCGACTACGATAGCGCCGTTACCATTTTTAGAGATCTGCACTTGACCGCAAAATCTGCAAAAGACATATAAGTGAATACTCTACTGGGCTTCGCACGTTTTCTATAGTTGTAGTTAATTATTTATACGGGACTTAATCGCGCTAAGAAAATTATTAGGTACCACTTTTTTAATAGTAGTTATGAAACGGTTGCATAATGAGGGGAATTAAACCACGAGGGCAAGTTTTATAATAGTATCACTCGAGTGTTTTAATACCTAGTTATGTGCCGTTTCATACTACTTTATCTACACTCATGCAATAGGAACTTACATTTAATGAAAAAAATAATGACGTTCTTGATTTTGCTCGTAAAAGATCGATTGTCATGTTTATTGCTGTTCCGTGATGTCAGGTGGAGTCGAATTCTCCTCACGAAGACTGTTTTCAGATGTTTGTCACATTTTTAATCAGGATAAAATATTTGATCTACATAAAAACACATTAAATTAGTTAGGTACTAATGTAAAGTAAATTATAGCGCCAAAACCAGCACACAGCGAATTCGCGCATACGGTGCCATAGATAATAAATATCAAACTCACTCGTAGTGCGGAGCCAAACCGGTGCCTTTATGGGAATAAATATATATGTTATTACATTGTTTTGTTCAAAGAAACAGTGTTATAATGTTTTTTTCCTGATTTGAGCCGTGCCGTGCGTAATGTTTGTCATTATGCCACCAATTTTGAGTGTTATTTTGAGCTAATTTTACGATGTGAGTGTAGATAAAAGCTTTTATTTAACTTTTTTTGTATGTATCGATGTATCTATGTATTTGTCTGTCCTGGAATCTTGCAATTCAAATTTCGAGCACTTTCCGATTAGCTATCCGGCTGAAACTTTCAGGGTAGCTCACATACAGATGAAAAAGCAATTAGAAAAAAATAGCATTAAAATACTTAAAAAAACTGGCTATAAGATTAGTTTTTAATCTACATTTGCTGCTTGTTTTTACTTCCCTCGACGTTTAGATGAAGTTGCATAGTCACGAGGGGTCTTCTTTTGTGCAGTGAATAACCGCTTGTTGTGGCGTTCTTACATAGCATCATACAGGTAATCATACAGAATAGGCGATAAAGTTCCACACAATTTAATACTCAGTATTAACCCTACAGAACCCATCATCTGTAAACTCAGTGCCTCAACATTTTAACCCTCTCAATTCCGGCGGGCCGCGCTGGCCGCCATCTAAATTTGCATACAGAGAGCTGAGAATTACTCAAAAATGGCGCGGTAATCGGCGGCCCGGGTCTACAAAATTCTGGTGATTGGATGTGGCTATTAGTAGCATTTATCAGAAAAAACTACTGGGCCCATGGAAAAAGATCCCTTAGACTTAATTATGAAACTTAAAGACCCAAGTCTTAGTTCATTAACAACACATCATGGGACACATCATGGGACCGCAAGCCGTTTAGCTCATTAACTATGCACCATGGGACCGCAACGTGTTTAGCTCATTAACAACACATCATGGGACCACAAAGTGTTTAGCTCATTAACAACACACCACGGAACCGCAAGGTGCTTAGCTCATTAACAACTCATCATGGGTCCGCAAGGTGTTTAGCTCATTAACAACATATCATGGGACCGCAAGCTGTTTAGCTCATTAACAACACATCATGAGTCCGCAAGGTGTTTAGCTCATTAACAACATATCATGAGTCCGCAAGGTGTTTGTTTGCTCATTAACAACACATCATGGGATTGCAACGTGTTTAGCTCATTAACAACACATCATGGGACTGTAACGTGTTTAGCTCATTTACAACACATCATGGGTCCGCAAGGCGTTTCGCTCATTAACAACACATTACAGGACACATTACAGATCCGCAAGGTGTTTATCTCATTAATAACACATCATGGGCACGCAAGGTGTTTAGCTCATTAATAACACATCATGGGCTCGCAAGGTGTTTAGCTCATTAACAACACATCATGGGCTCGCAAGGTGTTTAGCTCATTAATAACACATCATGGGCTCGCAAGGTGTTTAGCTCATTAATAACACATCATGGGTCCGAAAGGTGTTTAGCTCATTAACAACACATCATGAGTCCGCAAGGTATTTAGCACATTAACAACACATCATTGGACCGCAATATGCTTAGCTCATTAATCTGAATAACATGCAATCTTTACTATGGTGTCCGATAGTTATGTATAATTACGTAGATTTGTTTTTACCGGTAGAAAATATGACAACTCCACGTAGTCATTCTACGTGGAGGTGCAATCTACTGCGGCTCTAACACGGGTATAAGTCAATTTACCCGTAACACCTCGCGGGGACAGTGGAAACTGGATAAATATGGTTGTCGTGGCTGTACTAGTTTAATTTGGCATTGAGATTTAAATCGCTCGTTACGGGAGGACTATTCGACTATTTCATAAAAATCATGTTCAAGTTAATTCAAGCAGGAGAAGGGATTTTCTTCGTACTTCGACGTCTCAGTTTTGCTCCTTCGAGGTTCGACTGGAATATAACCATCCAAGCAGTAATATTTCCCAGGACTGTGTCAAATTGCTACTAGGACACAGTTCAGCAACGTGCGATGAAATCTGGCCCTATCATTTGATCGTAGAAAAAATACGTACATAACTCGCAGTAGTACGCAATAGTAGTACTAATGTGCGCCTGAAAATCATTCTAAACAATGAAAATCTGGAAAAGCACTAGAAACCTTGCAACCACAACACAGAAACAAATGTCTCAGTGTGGCGAGCGCAGTGCTGTGTCCGCAAGACCAATATAAAATTGTAATTGTTACGGACACTCAGTTGTGCAAAAATAAATGAAATCCAGTACGTCATAGAAGCAGCATGAGCATTTGAATCCGCGCACTCAGTGGATTGGGTGACATTGGGCTCAGGAACACCATTTGGCTCCGATACATCATTGTAATAATATGCAAATACAGGAAGTTGTTAGGAAGATCAGCTCAGGGGCAGACTCAAGGCTAAATAACATGGGAGATGGATTCCGGGCTATATCTAATACCGTAATTATGGGGGAACCAGTAAAGTTATTGGCCACTTAAGCGACCGAACGCGAGTATAATTTGAATAAAATATAAAAAGAATGGTTGGAAATAAATAAAAAATATGTTGCACGATAGAATATCGTTAATGTAGTTTACATAAATTTTTTCCATGTTATCTCTGAATAAATTAAACACAAAAACAGAAACATCAAATACACAGTAATTAGCCGTATCAACGCAGCTATTGGCCATGAAATAATACAGTTATTGGCCATTTTTTATCTATACTTATAATAAAATTACGAGTACTATAAAGTATGCACAAAGAAGATCATTAAAAAATTAATGGTCTAGGGTACTTAAAATAAGCTACTGATCAAGAATATAACATTTTTTTAAATCGTGGTTTGTCTGATTGTCTGAATGACGTGTCTTCTACTACCAAGTCCAGGGCTTTTTAAGTATAATAGTGTATTTTTGGCATTGTTACTTTTTCAGTTTGACCTGACAGAAAAAAGGAAACGATAGTAACCTGGTCCAAAAGAAATATTATAGTAATTGGCCAATTATTTGTACTGGTTTTTGGCCATAGACAAATGCATTATTACTCCTGTACTTGACAGAGTATTTTTTTTATATCGTTTCCATGGTAACATCATTCCATTCTTTATTTGGGCTCTTTCTTGGGGTCGTAGCTTGGGGTACATTTTAGCAATTTTCGTAAGGATCTCTAATATTTTGAAAAATAAAATTCTGTCCACGTTACTTGCTAATAATGTAGCTAGCTATCTACAAGTGAAAGTTTTTTTTAAATCAGTTCAGTATTTTTTGAGTTTATCCATTACAAACAAAGAAACAAACAAACATACAAACAATCAAATCTTTACTCTATATAATATTAGTGTAGATTCATTGTAAGTTAAATGAAAGCTTTTACAAATAAGGGTAATTGCTGACAAATTTTGCTGCGCCCTGCTTTTCTGCTGCGCTTTGCTTGCATATTACCTACTCATCAATAAAAAAAAAAAAAAAGGCATCAAAATTGGTCCATACGTTTGGTCTCTCAAATTAGGTTATTTGTTATAACACTGTCCCAATCGTCATCATTATAATCATCAGCCTGTGTGTGTCCACTGCTGGACATAGCCCTCTCCCAATGAACGCCATCGATCTTCAGCTCTTCTGATCCAAGTTCTGGTGGCTGCCTTCCGCAGGTCGTCACTCCACCTGGCCGATGAGCGTCCTACACTACGTTTGCCAAGACGCGGTCTCTACTTGGACATGACTACCATAGCGGTTGTTCGTTCATCGAAAAATATGGCCAGCCCATTGCCACTTCAGCTTGCCCAAATCGCTGCCCCAATACCCTTCACTTAATCCATCCTAGCCCAAATGTCATCTGGTTTTTATACCCTCACAAGACAGCAGTTACCATGATGTCGTATAATATCGCCGATTTATAATCTGTGACTCGAAGCGAGATCTAGCTAGTGAAGTGTAGGGGCCAATTTGTATGCAAATACCTATGCTCCTCAGACCCGGCTGCGATTGTGGCTGTGCGCGGGAGGAGCGGCAGCGGAACGGAATTTAATTGGTTAAAGTAATGGGACGATACTCTCGTAGGCAAAGGTTTAAGTCCTGCTTGTGCTGTTCGCTATTTGTTGACATAATTAATTTAATTTAATAATTTTAATTTACAAAGTTTCTTATTATTAATAGTGATTATCGATGATTTTATACGAATAAGCTACATATATTCTCCAGATAAGCTTTCATACGTTTCTGTTCATGCATAATTAGCGTAGTTAGTAGATTTTTTCGATGGAGTCATGATGTAGCCAGAGTTGTTGGAGTTTTCCAGCAACTCTGGCTAAAGGTGGCTCAAGATCAAAAGTAGTGGCGTAAAGAAGAGAAGCCTTAGGAATGACCCAACAGTTGGATGACAAAGGCTGAGAAAAATAATAATTATTATATTGTCTAGTCCTACTACAATATCTCAGTAGATAGTTTGTTTAAGCAGTAGATAGTAGATAGATAGTTATTGTAGCTAGTTAGTTTAAGCAGCTTTAAAACGAACATAGCAATATATTTATTTTTGTAACATCCCGCCTGGTCCCACAGTTTGCGCTGAACTAATATGTATATTACAAGATAAACTTTGTTCAGTGGTCATATATTTCAACTTTGAGTTATTACTCGTTTTCTGATTAAATTTTTCTCGAAAATATTCCGGGGAAAATATTAATTTAAATATTTTAAAATTATTTATTCCTGCATTTAGAAGATTTAGGGGCGTTGTTCCCGTTCCTGAAGTGTTTCAGAAAGTTTTACATAGAAAACATTTAAAAAGCGATTTTTTTTGTTCATATTTTATTGTACAAACACCAAATGTAATTTACAATATTAAAACATGTCGTTCCATAGATAAAATTCAAGGTGGAAACTTAAAACTTTTATCTGTGTGATCTTAACTCAGTGTTGTATTATGATTTCATTAACTCTTAAAATTATTTTCAAGATTCAAGATAGATAGATAAATAGGTAACACTTTTGAATCAAAAATACAAAATAACACAAAATATACTTCTGAAAAAAAATTTACAATGGGCGGTCTTATTGTTAATAGCACTATCCTCCAGGCAGCTATTGTGTGGATATCATTAGTAAAAAAAAACTAATCCACGAAAGTGTTATATAATAACATTATATTTTATTAGATTCTGTTAGAAAGTACAATCTATACCAATATATATATATATAAGTGAAACTTGGTTTGTTTGTTTGGGGAGCTTTCACGCCAAAGCGGCTGATCCGATTTTATTGAAACTTTGTAAATACAGAAACCAACATAGGATACGGAAAATGGTAAGTAGCAACGGGAAAACTGGAAAATGTCGATCACTCGCTGTAAGGAAAGGTACTTATTACTTTTGCATTGGTTTTTAATATCCTAGATGAACATAGGATGCTTTTTTTCACGATAAACTGTAATCCGCGCGGACGAACTCGCGGACGAAAGCTAGTAAATTAATAAATAATTATACAGTTTGTTTTTTGTCGTATGAGGTAGTGCTGGCCTCTGGTGTCAGAGATTGTCAGGCAGGTTATGCAGTAAAATTATCACATGAATTAATATTATATATTATTTTGGTGGAGGTTAGGTTAGGTTAGGTCATGTGACTAGAATGCTGACTGCTATTTAGGCCCAAAAACTGTTATTGCTATACAGCGTGGCAATGCAGCCAGCATTCTACGCACTTTCCTTTCCACCAAAGGGCTGTTAGATTTATAGTTTTATGTATATAGAATATAGATTTTTCTTTTAAAATTAACTTGTTTTTTTTTAATGTTACATCTTGTATTTTTTATTTTTTTACATTAAGAAAATAATAGTGGTTCTGATAATGATGTAAAATAAATTATTGGTCAATGAACCTCCGTTTTTGTTAGTCGGTTTAAAAAAAAAAAATTTTAACGAAAAAAACACAAATAGCATTATTACCCACATAAAAAAAAATCAAGCACTGTAATATTGTCAGAGATTGCTGTCAAGTGTTGGAATGTCTGTGACAACTCGAGAGCGAGACAGGTTTACATACACAGCTCGTGCTCGCTCCAGTGAACTGATAACTCGAGAGCGACACAGATTTACATACACAGCTCGTGCTCGCTCCAGTGAACTGATAATGCGGTCGGTTGGATCGGATTGTGTGAAATGTTGGAAGCCGATGGATTGGATTGGTTGGAATCGACTTGTGATCAATACGGTATTTAAAAGATTTTTTTTGCTTTGTACCTATGTATTCATAACTACTTTAAAGTAACTACAAGTTTACATTATAACTTAACGAAATCATGTATTGTATGATTTGTATGTCGTTTACTACTTTTTTATTATCAAATAGATAAATTCAAAAAAAAAACAACATACCATGTTTCAAGCATTTTTGTTATTAGTTGTTCTTTTTATTAATTATATTCTCAGAACTCTAATAATAATATATCTCCATAATTTCATAGACAATAATAAAAAATAGTAGTCAAGAATGCTTTTATCACAAAATACGTAATTATTAAATATTCAACTGTTTCCCAGACACAATAACTCATTCTAAAAGAAATAATAGCCCCATTTTATTCATCTAAAAGCAAACAAAATATAAATCTAGTACGCGCGATAAAACGCGTCCGAACCCAACAGAGATATAGTGAAAACTGACGCCGAATGATTCTCGAATCTATTCAAGAAGTAGACGAGGCTACGTTCATTTTAAGTCCGGTGTCATGGTGAGGCAGAACAACTCTGCTGAGCTATGAACCATTAAGTTACTTATTTTAAACAAGGTTGCTAGGACTGTAGCGCAACGCGAGTTCTATGTTGGAACGCTGGAGGTGTCAACTGTCAACTGTCATGCGATGGAGAAGTCAGTTTCGCGTCATGGAATCACTGTGATAAAATTTCTTATGGTAGGATGATGTGAGATGGGAATATTATCTGTAGAGAGTGGTTGATGGCGGTCGTTAAGATTGTCTATTGGGTGCGCATCTTGAGATCTAATGACAGGACTTCACTTTCTAGTGAGAACGCGGTAGGAGCTGATCTCGGATGGCGCGAGTGATACCCTGGAACGGACGGAGAGGAAAATGTTGCCTCCAGGAAGTCTGAGGGGTCACATTTTGGTGTGACTATGAGTTTTGGTGCTACGTTCTTCGGTGCGGAGAGGTTACGATAAGATATACTCGACAAGGTGGTAAAGTTCGAGACGATAAAGATTTAAATTTAACAACCATATCAGCGTTTCTAAATTAAGAAAGCTGAAATTGAAATGTACATTGTGCACTTAAACATCATAATTATTTAGTTTAAATAAATTGAGTACTTTACTGTACAGACAGTCATCTTATTACTAACACTTTTATATTATGACAAATTAACTGCACCCCACAGCTTTGCCTGCATCCAAACTTTGCCACGCCCGTTCCTCATGTTAAAAAATCCTTCCTTGGTGCACCAGTAAGGTACTCAAGGAACATTTCCTCTAAATTTCTTATCTCTAGATCCACCAGTTTAGGCTGGGTGTTGCCTGTCAGTGCGTGATGATAAAAAGAGGCACTTAAACACCATAATTATTTAGTTTAATTAAATTGAGTACTTTACTATACAGACAGTCATCTTATTACTAACACTTTTATATTATGATTAACTAGTTGCACCCCACAGCTTTGCCTGTATGCAAACTTTGCCACGCCCGTTCCCCATGTTAAAAAATCCTTACTTGGTGCACTACTAAGATACTCAAGGAATATTTCCTTTAAATTTCTTATCTCTAGGTCCACCGGTTTAGGCTGGGTGTTGCCTGTCAGTGCGTGATGATAAAAAGAGGCACTTAAACATCATAATTATTTAGTTTAAATAAATACTATACAGACAGTCATCTTATTACTAACACTTTTATATTATGATAAATTTGCTGACCCCACAGCTTTTCCTGCATGCAAACTTTGCCACGCCCGTTCCCCATGTTAAAAAATCCTTCCTTGGTGCACCAGTAAGGTACTCAAGGAATATTTCCTCTAAATTTCTTATCTCTAGGTCCACCAGTTTAGGCTGGGTGTTGCCTGTCAGTGCGTGATGATAAAAAGAGGCACTTAAACACCATAGTTATTTAGTTTAAATAAATTGAGTACTTTACTATACAGACAGTCATCTTATTACTAACACTTTTATATTATGATAAACTAGCTGCACCCCACAGCTTTGTCTGTATGCAAACTTTGCCACGCCCGTTCCCCATGTTAAAAAATCCTTACTTGGTGCACTACTAAGATACTCAAGGAATATTTCCTTTAAATTTCTTATCTCTAGGTCCACCGGTTTAGGCTGGGTGTTGCCTGTCAGTCAGTCAGCAGGTAGGTTTTTCAGCAGGTCACGGTCCCAGTTTTATAGGTTTAGACATAATAAATATATTACTACAGAATATAGTAGCAGATACTGATAATAATAATAATATATAATACTAGCTGACGCCCATGGCTTCGCACGCGTGGTCATTTCTGTAGGTTAATAGTACTCTTTGTGCTATTCCAGGACCTAAAATACCAATATACCAACATTTGATCAAAATTCCTTCAGCCGTCAAAAATATTTTAATCTATTTAGTTGCTCGGCTTCTTCACATCGGATCTAGATATAAAGTACCCCAGTTTTAACATAAAGTCAAAACCTAAGCTAGCCAACAGTGAAAACCGCATCGCAATCGGTCCAGTAGTTTTTACGTGATGCGCGAACAAACATACAGACAGACGATCAGACAAACAGACAGACACGAACTAAAATGGTATATGAGTAGCTCATTTTATATACCCTAGTCCATTTCTTTTTTAAATATCTTTTTTGTATACACATTTTCATTCCTATTGCTTTATTATAGTTATAGATTATTCCCTAACGGGCGTATTTCCGAAGCTCCGGTAGAGTCAGAAGGGTATTTCCTTTTCCAGTGTGAGATTTAACTCTGTTGGCACATGAAAGGGAAATTTCTTTTCAAACTCAAAGAATACTTAGTTTATCTAAATTTTTATTAATTTGATCTTTTTATAATATTTTATGTATATCTCTTTGTTCATGAAATGTTAATTTTGACTTGTAAAAGCTATTATTTTTACCTATTTACAATAAAATACTTTGACTTTATTTTATTTGTCAACATAAGCACGGTATTCAGAATGACCGCCAACTCTCCGCTATTAGGCATGATATTTTCACTTCAGGAATGTCTCCCCCATATATCAGTGCCAGGGTACCGTTATAAATTTTTCGGTCAAGAAATTGGTAGGCCCCATGATTTAGGTAGGGTTCGTCAAGTAAATACCTACCTACTCAACTCAACATACGTGCGGCCCGCATGAGAAATTTATGGGTCGCAATATAAGACTAGATGAAACTAGCCCCTACCGCCCGCAACCGGTTTTTTGACCCTGTATTTTTTATGTAAAAATGTGTGACCGTAATGTATGGGCGGGAAAAATTTGGTAGGTAGTAAATAAAGTATGCGGGGTTGTGCTAGTGGAAAATTGGTTTTCAGCGTCATGTTTACGCGAAAGCTATTTTAGAAAATTCAAATTTTGTGAAATATCGACTTATGCAATATTTCATAGGCTTACGGAAGTGAAATTTCTGGGCTTATACTCGAAATATGAGTAATTGTTCCTATAGCTTAAGATAGCTTTAGATTGCAATTGTGGTTGCGCAGAAAAGAATTGATCCTAATTCCGTCAACATAAATAATAAAAAGTTCGTAACAGACAAACATTTTACACTAACGCATTTAAAGTTCATAACATGTAAAATATACGTCTTCGAGATAAGGCGAAGTTATTGTCTACTTGTTGAGGCCCCTCACGTACAGTAGCTATCTGGGCCCTTTTTGCGGCAATTTCTAATAGTAACTCTACTCGTACCTATTGAGCTGACTCAGCTTAGAGTAGGAGCCGTGAACGAGCTTAATCAGTTAGTTTTTGTTCTTAAATAAGTAAATCCAAGAGGGTGGCACAAGATATCATGTCACATTGACTTAAAGAAAAAATATTTTTTATTTATCCATACCAATATATAACAATGAAACGTTGTTTATTTGTTTGTTTGTTTGGGAAGCTTTCACGCGATAACGGCTGGATGGATTTTGATGAAATTTAGAATGGAGATAGCTTATACCTTGGAATAAAACATAGAATACTTTTTATCCCGGAAAATTGTAAGTTTTCACGGGAAAACTGGAAAATGTTGATTACTCACAGTAAATGTTGCCATTACAGAATGGTCTGTGGTTGCCATGGAATCGAAATAACAAGTCTGTCAAAAAACATCAAGATTGGTGCAATACCTACTTTTGCATTGGTTTTTAATATCCTAGAAGAAAACCTCTATGAGAAAAATAAATAAAAGGCGCTTTTAGATGCTTTACGACTCTTATATTTAAACAACAGGGTATTAAATAGGCCAAAAATAAACTAGTTACTTGAGCATAACTAAAAAATTATAATATTCACTTTGGACATCTTTGATTTATATCCTTCAGATAATCTCTTCAGATATTGTGTAATCGATTTGAATCTCATTATTGCTACTGACCTCCAAAGTGTGAAGATTGCTCACATTTGGTTCATTCTTGAAAATAGGTAGTTTCCAAAAAAATACTTCGCTCATTTGCATTTTCCCACGGGATAAAATTGTTATAAGCTTTCAAATATTTTTACCGAGATTTAGTTGGTAAAAGATTCTGTATCACATTTATTGCGTCGTTTCTTATATTTTCAGGTGTAAGTAGTATAATACTTTCGCTACTTGAACTTGATGAAATCATTTTTGTGAAATTATTTAGTTTTTGCACTGTCAATATTCCTTGTATCCATGACGTTGATATCGTAATACACCCACTTTTAATTTTTGCCTCCCCTCCGTACATTAACATGATTCTTTTTTTAAATACGGTCTGTACGCCACGCGCTTCTGATCCACCCTACCACCGGCCATACCCTGGTGGTACGGTGGGTCTTTTAAAGTTAAACGATACCACTGACTAATAGTGATGTTTATATTAGTACCTATAGAGTTTACATAGTATAATTTACAATAAAAATCTTAGCAAAACACGAACTCTTCCTAATTATGAGAATAAAACGTGACACATTAACGTAGTTGGTAAAAATACCCTCCACAGGCATCAAGTCACATAGCACAGGTGTTTTGTTCTATCTAATCGAGTTATCCTATTTTTTGGTTTCTCATTATGGTGCTTACTTCTCCCCTAAATGATTAAACCAAAAATTTGTATGTTATTAAATTGTCTTATGCATGACGTATTGAAATATCTTTGTTAACAATTTCCATTTCGACCAATGTAATGAAATCATCATTTCCGATTTGGTGACTTCTTCTTTTTTTAGGAATATATTCTGGTTTCAGCATTTTTCATTATATTAAATTGTAATCGCAATCCGTGTCCCAGCACTACGGTGGTATCGTAGGGAAAAATAATTACCTACCGTACCACCGGTATGGCCGGTGGTACGGTGGGAAAGAAACGCACGCCACGCGACCCAATGAACAAAATTCATGTTCCAAAATCAAAACTCATTACTGCCCTCTCTGAAAGTCTTGAACAGAAAATACCTACTTTAGTCCCACTTTTAAAGGAATCAATCAGCGTTTTTCGTATAAATGGGATTAAAAAAAATTGCAATGTACAATCGCGTAAACTTTGCCGTTGTTTTTCGTGAAAACTAAAAGCTGTTTACACTAGTGGCTCTGTGAGCTGGAAACTTCGCGAGTCTGTCTTATGTTAACCGCGCACCTTAAAACAAAAAGCCGTACAAATGCTCAACTTGACAAGGATAACTAAAAAGTATCGTGTCATTTTTGAAATAGCAGTTTTTTTTTTACTTTTTTGTTCCCCTTATCTACACCTACATAAAAAAAACGTAAAACTGAATTGACAAAAAAACATTTAATTATCTAACCTGCTCACAAAATTTCACGTAAATCGGTTGAAAATGCGACCTGTAGATGAGAACAGCCGGGCATCCACCTGCCGGACATACGCAAACATTTTTGTCCAAGCTGAAACGGAGACGCTTCGCTCGCGCTTCGCGCTCGCTCGGCCAATTAATGTTACGGTGTGACCGTCTGCTCCATGTTATCTACTAGGACGCAGAAAGATTTTGTCGAACCCGTTACCTACTTTCATTAGCATCTTGAAGTGTGAATTCTTGATGTGTAAGTTTTTGCTTGTTGCAATGTATTTTCTTTTTAAAATAAGACAAAATTGTAAAAGCATAACTTTTTTTTTCAAACATGTTGTTTGTTTATCGTATGAGGTAGTGCTGGCCTTTGTTTTCAGAGTTTGATAGGCGGTTGACATGATTTAACGGCTGCTATTAATCACTAACAGGACCTGCAGCTTAACGTACCCTTCGAAGCACAGAGCGATGGAAAACCGCACATAAGTTTGAAAAGTCATTGATGCGGACCTATGACCAAACAAGGTATCTTTGGATCCTAAGTGATACTAGTAAGCCGCTAGGCTAGCATTACTTGAAGTAATGATCGAAATGCTTTTCTAATTTCACTAACTCACAATGAATGATTATTATGTTACAGAGTTTAAAGTAACTCATATATGAATATTATCATAGAAAACAATTCTTTTCCTATACCATCAGCTTCCAGCATTTTGATTTATAAATAGCAACACAACATTGTCCCTGTATCGATCACTGTTCGTCGCAACAGTCCCGCGATTTCTCCAAACGTTTTTGGAAGCTCGATCGGATTGAAGATGCGGCTGATAGATGCTCAAAGGCTCTTAGATTTCAATGGTGCCATTTGTTTCGCTATCTTGTGTTGCTGTTTCGTGAATTTGGAATAGGTTTTGAAGGGAAAAGCGAAGGAGAGTTGAATATATTGTTAATTGAGGAGGTGCAGAATAAAACCTACCATTTTCACTTTGGAATACTTTTCAGATTCAAGTAAAAACTGTACAGAATTGTCTGAATTTAGGGTTTTTTTCATACACACACTTTATATTTTCTGAATTAGAGAGAACAATAACTGCAAACAAGCGAAAAGTTAAAAAAATAAAACCTGACAACGGTCGGGTAAAAAATAGTCTATGACACTTTTGCGATAAAGACGAATCGATTGATACCTCGCTTGTCAAAACCGGACTAAGTTTTTAGTTTGAACACTTAACCCTTCCTTTGCTTCACCGTATTCGGGTTAAATAAATTTGTCTATGACACTCTTGCGATAAAGACGAATCGATTGATACCTCGCTTGTCAAAATCGGACCAAGTTTTAGTTTGAACTCATAACCCTTCCTTTGCTTTGCCGTAGTCAGGTAAAAAAAAGTCTATGACACTCTTGCGATAAAGACAAATCGATTGATACCTCGCTTGTCAAAATCGGACCAAGTCTTTAGTTTGAACACGTAACCCTTCCTTTGCCTTGCCGTACGGTTAAATAAAATATTGTTCAGAATATCAAGAAAATGAGGGAACGAAAAAAAGGATACGCTAGTATTAAGAAATTAAAGCCTTTTGAAGTTGCGACTGGTTATTATAATTAATCATATGAACCAGATACTAAAATAGATATTTTAAAACAGAGAACTCACTGATGTACCTGCAGAAAAGGAAACCACGTCGAAATCCGATTATATTCGAGTTATAACGAGCATAAGCTTACTGATTACGCTCTTTATGATGCCGCGTGAGCCGGATTCCAGATTCCTTAATTTATGCGAACTACAGTACAGCAGCAGACTGTCGGTTATTTGTTGTATATTTAATGTTCTTTCCGTCACACTAGGTGACGATACTTCAACGGCTTGAAGAGAATATAACAGGTGGCCTTTTCGATAAAAGCGATTACACACATGCAACCTTTGCTTTTGAGTTCTCCCTCAAATACATACTGAAAAGTATTGTTTTGTCTTCAACGAAAATGTTCTTGTTATTTATTACTAGTTTTCCCGCCCGCGACTTCGTCTGATTGCGGACTACAGCTTATCGTGAAAAAAGCATCCGATGTTCTTCTAGGATAAAACCAATGTTAAAGTAGGTATAGTACCAATGCTCTTGATGTTTTTTGACAGTTTTGTTATTTCGTTTCCATGGCAACCGTTCCTTACAGCGTGTTATCAATATTTTCCTTTGTTTTATTTCAGGATATAAGCTACCTCCATTTCAAATTTCATCAAAATCCGTCCGTCATCCGTTTTATGAAAGCTCCCTAAACAAAAAAAGCAAACAGACAACGTTTCACTTCTTTTTTTATTTATTTTTTATTATGCAATCGTTTGACCAAAATCTCACCCGATGGAAAGCGATGACGTGGTTGAAGGTGTAGCACGTTTGCCTAGTAGATACCTATTCACTTTTGACTTGAACACACCTGGGTTATAATTTACCGGAAACACTGACGAGGGCAGGGCATTCCACTCCTTTGCAGTTTTTATAATAAATGAAGAAGCGTAACGCTTCGTTCTTGTACGCGGTATTTCAACCATAAAAGGATGGCGCTTTGCCGATCGTCTAGTCGTACGGTGATGGAAAGGTGATGGAGGAATCAGGTTGTGCAGTTCTTGTGCACACTCTCCATAGTGCAATCTGTAGAATACCGACAGGCTTGCTACCTCACGTCGATGCGCCAGACTTTGAACCTTACTCTTTACCAGAGTGTTATCTCCAATGAGCCTGATAGCACGTCTCTCAATTGAATCCAAAGACTCGAGCTGATACTTGGCAGAACCGTCCCAGAGGTGGCAGCAGTACTCCATACAAGATTGGACCTGTGCTTGATAAAGATTCAGAAGCTGTCCCGGTATGAAGTACCGCCTAACCTTAGACAAAATACCAAGTTTTTTTGCAGCTACCTTGGCTTTGGATTCAATATAAGACCCAAAATTCAGGTTTGATGTGAGTTCAACACCCAAAAGCTCCAGATGGTCGCCTGTTGGTATTGTTACACTTTGGAAAGACGGAGATCGGTTTAGAGGACTTTTTTAGTAGAAAACAAACACGCCTGCGTTTTAGTAGCATTAAACTTAACCAGGTAATTGGTATATTGGTATAGATGTTGCTACTTTACCCTGTATTTTAGGAAAAACGTGCATAACGTGCACGTTAAACTGTCGGTCCCGGCTGTTATTTATTAATAGCAGTCGTTAAGCCATGTCAGAGGCCTTCAGGTGACCTGACAGATACCAAAAGCCAGTACTATCTCATACTACAAACAAACAAAGGCAAAAAACCGTATCGAAATACTTTCCATTCTCAATAAATCAATTAACCACTTACCCGGATTGGACTGTTATTAATTACAACTATGGATTTATCAATCACAGAAATATACTTCATTGCGGACCACGAGGACCATATAGGACTATCAACGTTCGTGGCGAACTTTTGTCTGCAAAGCTTCCTTTGGCAAAGGACCTGTTACCCGTCGACACTTGCGACGACTTTCGCAAACACTCGTCAACGCAGTGAGAGCTCACTTGTCGGCACAAAGGCCGCCTGTCACACTGGAAGGCAACATTATTCAACTGAATTGTAGCTTGGACCTGCGCTTAGGCGAGCAGTCTGGTAGATTGCAGAGACACTAGTTCTGTTGCCGAGTTGGCTAGACAAGTGGCTGATAGCCCTCAATGTGAAGAAGACCGCCGCGAACCATGTGTTGATAAAATAAATAGTTATTTTTCGAGCTCTGTCGTCCATTGGAACATGTCATGTGACCGAGCCCTTTATTGCAACCATTAAAACCACTCGGCTTCAAAGAATAGCTGTATTTGTGACAGTAGTTATCTACATCTACACTTATATTATAAAGAGGAATGATTTGATTGTTTGTATGTTTATTTGTGATGGATAAGCTCGAAAAATACTGAACCGATTTTATAAATTATTCCACCTTTACAAAGCTACCTACATTATCAGAAAATAACATGGGCAGCAATTTATTATTCTAAAAAATTAGAGATCCCTACGAAAATTGCAATAATGTAACTAAAGGTATCAAAAATAACAGAACGGAATGACATGTTGCCATGAAAACGAAATAATAACAAGTCTGTCAGGTACGTCAGTAATAATGTAGTTATCTATGGTCAAAAAAAACACTATGTTCATTGCTGCCAAAGAATTTTAATTCAGGCTTACTGGCGTTTCTTTTTAGAAATTACGGCGGTGGATTATATGTATTTTTAGTTTGTGCTTATTATGATACTTGATTGATTTCTGCGTGTCATTGTAACGTAGATCGTAGACGATATGTAACCAAGATTTAATGTTCGGTGTAGTGATACGTAATAGTGTAATTCCTCTCCCCATTAAAGTCGTAGTTCATTTTCTACGTAGGAACCTGACGTGTGGTGTGGAACCTAAAAGATTGCCCAGCACTTGCCACAGGGTAATTGGAAGCACTTGTAGGGTGTCACTTGTAGGTACGATACTACGGTTTTATCTATGAGTATTGCCATAAGCTAAGTTTCCCGAATTTTAAGGGGATTTATCTTGGGTATCTTGGGTTGGAGAACCTAAAAAGTTCACAAGCGGTGGGAATTGTGCATTGTCGTTTATTTGACATTCACTATTACAACAGGCACATTACCACATATAATATTAGGTACCTAAAATTTTACACTAAATCGTTTCAGTCCAAAATAAATACTTAGTTAAAAGTTATTTTATTATGTAAAAGCTATATATCACCATCACCATAGTTCACTGCTGGACGTAGGCCTCTCCTAATGCAAGCCACTGAGCTCGGTCTTTAGCTCTCTTCTTCCATTTTATGCTAGCGTCTTTTCACAGGTCGTTACCTGGCCACTGGGCGTCCAAGTTTGCCTAGACGTGGTCTCCACTCAAAAACTCGTCTACCCCAACGGTTATCGTTTTTTCGGGGAATGTGACCAGCCCACTGCCACTTTAGTTTGCTTATCTTTAGAGCTATATCAGTTACCTTGGTCTCTGTCGGATAAACCCATTAAGAATATTGTCCTTCCGAGAAACTCCAAGCATAGTTCTCTCCATAGCTCGCATAACTATGCTTGAACCTTAAACTTGTGGAATTAAATTGATGGACTAGTCTGTTCGTGAGTGTCCACGTTTCGGCTCCTTAGGTCACGACTGGTAGGATGCACTATTGAAGAGTTTTGTCATCAGGCACTGCGGTACGGAAGACGAGAAGACTTGACGAAGCTTGCCGAATGAATGAATTATTTTGAAATGACAAATATATGTAGAAATGAAATGATATATATTATTTATAGAAATTGATTTAGTCTCACAAATATATCCTTTTTCCTTCTCAAAGCTATGTATATATACATATATTTGTCATATCAAAATAATTCATTTCTAATACAAATTCTTTTTTAGTCCATAACAAGTTTATCAACATTTTATGAGTAACATGTAAGTAACACATTGCAAAAAAATTCAGCAGATTGACTCTTGGCTTCCGGACACCACATTTAAAATAATCAATAGGTTTAGGAACCTCTGGGCCAAATACAGTAAAGATATTTAAAAACTCAAATGTTTTATATATTACCGAATGAGGGTTAAAAATTGAAGCATTTCGCTTTTCAGAGGTATCTACGCACCACTATATTATTCAACCAACAACCAAACAATACAGCACAATCAGAAAGAAAATTGTTCCAAACCAAAAATACAATCGAAAACAAAACTGTTCTAAACATAAATTGTTTAAATTAGGAATGAAAGATGACACCCATACTTTCGCGTCATTGGCCCGCCGAATGTAAATTTGAATAACTGTAGAACAGGATTTGGTTCTTTATTTGAAATTCAAATTCTGTAGAGGGAAAATGTTGGGGCCCCGTGAAAACGAAGAAAAATGTACGCATTCAAATATAATTACCATAAAAAAATGCTGGGAATAAACACGAAGTTTGGATTCGGATATATTTTACTTTACCGATTTTCCGGAACTTGTTAGCATAATTCGTAGATTTATTTTTATTATTTAGGAATAGCGAATTATAGAACAATGGGATTAAACAAATTATTTCTCCTGCTTCTTTATTTTGCATAAAAAATATATAAATTTAGCATTGAATAAATGACAGTTTTTCTTATTTAATTATGTCATCAGACTTCTTTGATATATAACATCATATTCATGTTTCTCAAAAAAGCCGCAATAAGCATAAAATAATTCCGCAAGTAATGACTAGGCACAGAGACGTGAAAAAATGTAGTATCGTTTGAAATATATGGACGTCTCAGATCTCAAATTCCCTGTTTTCTTTATATATTGTCAGGTATCTAAAGTACGTACCACATTTAGGTATAACGTGCATTTTTGACGGTGTTTTTATACATTTACGAGTATGCCTTGGGTGCCATGCCGTTGCCGCCATGCTGTACGCTGCTGGGTTGCTAGACGATTGGCAGAGCGCCACCCTTTTACGGTTGAAATACCTCGCACAAGAACAAAGCGTTAAGTTTTTTAATTTATTATAAAAACTGCAAAGGAGTGGAATGCCCTGCCCTCATCAGTGTTTCCGGAAAATTATCACCCTGGTGTGTTCAAGTCAACAGTGAATAGGTATCTACTAGGCATCGTGCTACACCTTCGACATCATCTCTTTCCATCAGGTGAGTTCGTGGTTAAACGATTGTCTAGTCAGTAATTTAAAAAAAAGTTGCCACTGCCGGGTGGTGCGTGCAGTCAGTGGAAAAACGCCCAATGTATTAAGCCAGGTTACAGGCACTACAAAACCGTTACTGTCAAAATTTAGCTCGTATAACCTTCAAACCCTATGTGCTGGTTTCCCAGGTAGGTAGTTTTTAGATCACCTGACAAAAGGTCGGCGCCTGTTCTCGCATTACTTCTGCTTCGCGTTTCTTTATCGATAGTTAGCTGTTATCGTTCCTAGTTTAAAGACGAGGCCTAGAGGTCCAGCAAAGAGATGGCTAGAAGGGAATCTTGGATGCTAATAAGATTGAAGAGTCATTGTCACAGTGAAAGTTGAAGAATAGACCGGATCTGCTTCTTACCTACTTCATTGTACGTCTAGAGAAATTAGTGAAATAAAAAAAAAAAAAAACGGGTAATTTTTTATGATGCATCAGATTAGGATTGATGTCACTTCAGATATTTTGATTGTCGGTGAGCAAAACTACTTGAAAAATCTTTAAGATTGGTAAAATCAAATTAATTTACAAAAATATACGTATAAAATTTAACCTAGTGCAACAAAATTTAATTAATAAAGCTCTAAGCTCCATTTGTATTTAAGTTTTTGTCATGTCATGCAAAAATATACTATTTTCAAATCGATACTGCGTCTATAAAAAAACTAAGCACAGCAGCTCAAACAGAAGAAAAATCTTACACACTGAGTACCTATGTGTTGTGATTTCCGCTTATTTAAAACAGGACTGATATACTCGTACCAGTTACCTCAATTGTCTTTTTTTCACCACTGTGGCTTCTCCGTACTACGAGATCCGTTTAAATTTATGCCAACGGCGACGACAAGCGATTTAGCCGGTTTATGAACCGACGCGGGGAGCATCTGTGGTACGTCTCTATACTGTCTGTACTACGATTTGTTGTTTGGGAGTGTTTGCTTTGTGGAAAAATTGCGTCGAAAAATTGCATTTATCGACATAATGTCACAAGCACTTTTTTAGTCTGATCTTTTTTCCTGATTTTAACCTATCTTCCAAGCAAAATGCAGTGTGGACCTTTATCTCAACACTTAATTTGATAATTTTAACCAAAAAATATAGATTACGAATGGATTTACTAAAAATAATGAACAAATTTTCACGATGTTTTTACTTGGAGCCCGAATTAGAAATACGGCTAAGAGATGAGCAATTTTTTTTTTGTTATTTGAATTATAATTATGGTGATATAAAAACAACATTATAATTTCCAAAGTACCTTCAATAGCAAAAACATTTCGCTCGTGCGCCCCACGCTTCCTTGGCTCAACATCTGGTGCACAAATGTCGCCCGCCTCGTGAAAACAAGCTTCACCGCCTTAATATACTTCAAACGGCAAAAACGCTGAAAATGCAGTATTACAATTTTTCTGCGCGGTTGTACATCGAAACTTAAATGATGTATGAACAGAGATAGAGCGATGGGATTCTTGTTTACTGAGTAAATACAGAAACACAGTTAAGTATTTAGCTTACACAGGTAAACTTGTATTAGAATTTTGTTTTGTGCATATACGAGTATAACTAACTATAGGTACATATAACAAAGCAGTAAGTAGTCTGTACAATGAAGATATTTAAAAAGCCTTGATCTAGGGTACTTAAAATAAGCTACTGAACAAGAATATAACATATTTTAAATCGGGTGTGTCTGTTTGTTCTAGCATCACGTAAAAACTCCACGACCAATTTCGATGCAGTTTTCACTGTTGGAACTTAGGGGTTGACTTGAGTACTTAATATTTCAAGTGAAGAGGTTTTACTTGGAAGTTTAGCTAATATTATGTTTACGCGTTTGTCATGTTGCTTATATTTCTTTTTTTTTGCCTGTTTGTTTTTTTTATCATGTCATTATTATATAATAATTATATATATATATATATATGTATATATATTTATGTATTCTGTCGTCCATACCAATACCAATACCATACCAATATATATAAAAGTAACACGTTGTTTGTTTGTTTGTTTAGGGAGCTTTCACGCGATAACGGCTGGACGGATGTTGATGAAATTTAGAATGCAAACAGCTTATACCCTAGAATAAAACATAGGATACCTTTTATCGCGGAATATTGAAAGTTTCCGCGGGAAAACTAGAAAATGTTGATTACTCACTGTAAGAAACGGTTGCCATCACAGAATGGTCTGTGGTTGCCATGGAAACGAAATAACAAGTCTGCTAAAACCATCAAGAACATTGGTGCTATGCCTACTTTTGCATTGGTTTTTAATATCCTAGAAGAAAATAGGATGCTTTTTTCGCGATAAACAGTAGTCCGCGCGTACGAAGTCGCAGGCGGGAAAACTAGTATGATATAATATTTATGTATATATTTTAAATATATATTTGTATGTATATTATAATATACTATTAATCATAAAATATCTTTTGGTATTATTAGAAATTTGATTTACTGTTTCCTTCTAGTATTTTTATAACATAGTGCACCTCGTCCTTCACGCTTGTAACAAATCCTCTCCATCCAAAGGTGGCCTGGAAGAGATCACTTTTAGCGATAAGACTGCTTATTGTACCACTTATTCTAGTATTGTTATTTTTATTTGTAGTGTGTACAATCAATAATTTATCTATCTATCTGTCTATCTCAATCCGATGAGTTGCATCCTTTTGAGTGCAGAATCAAGATGGGTATGGCAAACATATATTTATGAGTTTTCATCAGATAGATCTTCACAACGATATAACTATAACTTTTGTAACTTTTAAACTGTAGGAGATCTAATCTCTCAAACCATTCATGGGACTCACGTCATAAAAAAACGCGAAGTTCTTACTCTTTTTATGTTTTTCTCTGCAACTGCCAAGAACCTTCTCGAGACTATCATCGTCCAGCGTCAAACTACGGCGTTTAGCTGGCTAAATGAATTCTGTTACCACTATGTTGCTACCAAACCCTTTTCAGTATCCTACTAACCAACTGCTTTCTAGGATTTACAGATCTATCCCATAATGGTTGAAATATCGACACAAATATAGAAAAAGAAAAAATAACAATATGCTTGTTGAAATAATTTGACTAGCGTACCATGTTAGAAATAGCGCCACCCGATAATCATGTACTTAAGCCACTGTTCTGAGCCACTGTTGCACTCGGTAGAAATTATTATTGCCATAAAATATCCTCTTATTACTAAAAATATCTGTGCCCGCGGCTTTGGTCACGTGGTCATTTCTTGGTATTACAAGTAAAATAGTTTTGACAACCGGTTGGTCTAGTGGCTAGAGATCCTAGGAACAAGATCGAACGTGCAATCATTTATGTGATGAGCAGAAATGTTTGTTTCCGAGTCATGTATGTAATATTCTTATCTATGTATGTTTATCCGTTATCTAGTGCCCATAGTACAGGGTATCCTAGTTTGGGGATAGGTAATTGGTGTGGAATTGTCCCGAATATATTTATTCCAGGACCAAAACTATAATATGAAAAATATATTTAAAAAAAAAGTTAAGCGGTTAACTAGTTTATATCGATTGCGTGGCTTCTGCTCAACAGATTGTACACCAGATTTTAATTCAAAACCGAAGCCATTAATCAGAGAATACCGCATTTCAATTGGTCCAGTAACTTTTAGGTGATGCGACAAACAGACAGACACATTTTTTGATTTCGTATATTCGTCCGGATATTCTCCTCTACAGGTCGTATTTCTCAACCGATCTAGACGAAACTTGGTATATAGGTTTAACGAATTTTTACAATCTTTTGTTTCGGGGATTTTTGATTGGGACCTACTTCCTCCAAAATGAGGCAACAAGGGGTACTGAATATCTCCGCCTTATTAGATCCGATTTCAATGGTTCTTTTTTTTTAGGAAGTAACTTTAAAAAGGTCTCATGAAAATTTGGTAAAGATTTGATGAGGTTCAAATTCAAATTGTTTATTGCATTCCATAATGTACAAATAAGGTGGTAAACATAACTAATAATGTAACAGATCATTAGTTGGGCACAGCAACCAGAAGAGAGCAGGAGTTACAAACCTACATTAGTTTCTTTACCTATAACAGTTCAATTAAAATTAAAATTAATTTAGATTTAGAGCATAATAGCTCCTCAACCTGCAGTAAATTGCTCACTTTTAGGTTTCTTTCAGTGGATTCAGCCCTTTACTTACTAGGGATTGATGGAGCACCTTGGTTATTAGTCATACTCATAGTCATAACTTATTAATTATATACACTACAAGTCACACAATAATAATAATAATTAGCAATTATAATTAACAATAACATAAAAATATGCAATTACTATATTTCTGTACATAATGTATTCTTTAAATATAAGTTATTTAAAGTCAATAAATTATTGATAAGAATAAAAATCATGCTCAATGAGCCAATTCTTAAACTTAGTTTTAAATGACCTAGAGCATGGTGCATCTACAATCACTTTAGTGTTAGTTTTACTATACGGTAACTAGATGGCACTACTGTGCACCGCTAGATTGTTTGCAAAAAAATGTGCTCGCGAGGTCTGCAGCTCACAAAGCCACCAGTTTTAAATGTAATATATATGTTTAATAAGTCCCCTAGAGCAATTTTTTAATTATCTTTTTTTTACAGACTTTTTTCCACTCATGCTTTATGTTAAGTAAAGATACATCTATTTTGCATGGCATCGCTCTTCGCCACAAAACCGCCGCCCGCCGCGCCATACCTACTCGTATAAGTATACAGTTACTTCGCGTTCCTTCGCATCACACTATCGCGTTTTACTGCCGCGATTCGAAGCATTTCGTTATTGTGCTCAAGAAAGAAAAAAAACGTAAGTTATTGGATCATCAAACGCCTGAATTAAGAAAAAAAACGTGTGATATAGGTTTATATGTTACTAGCTGTACCCGCGGCTTCGCACGTGTATTCTTTTCTTTAGGTTGAAAGTACCATAATGTGCTATTCCAGGACCAATATACCAACACTTGAACAAAATTTCTTCAGCCGTCAAAAATACTCTATCAATTGCTCGGCTTCTAACTCCGGTGAGTTTTGAGTTATTGAGATACCAATTATACCAGATTTAAATCAAACCCTAAGCTATCTAATAATAAAAACCGCATCGCAATCGGTTCGGTAGTTTTTACGTGATGCGTGAACAAACAAAATATTAACAAAAAGATTAACAGAAAGAAAGAAAATATTAACAAAAAAATGTTCAATACCTTTTTTAAGCACCCAAGAGTTTTTTTTTCATATGAGTTCATTTAGTAGTTTGGGTGCAATGCGCGGTCAAGATACGGACAAACAGACAGACAAAATTAAAAAGTAAAACGGTTTGGCTTCAGTATCGAATATAGAGAACCATCCAAAAAATATTTTTATTACTTAATTATTAACACAACTTTGGACCAATATCCCGCAGAAACCCTTTACTTTTTCGGGATAAAACTTCTCCTCAATTTTAACCCATGATATAACTTGAGACAGTGCCAAGTTGCATCAAAACCCGTCCATTACTTTCAGCGTGGTACGTGTTCTTTTAAATAAGTTTCAACCCCTAAATAATAACCCATAAATTTTTCGATATGTAAGGTATCCTACTTCGTAGTATTTTCAATTATCCAGTAGTTCCGGCGGCATGATGCGCGGCTAATATACAGACTGACAGACATACAGACAAAAATGAAAAACATACAGTTTAGGCTTCATAATCGAATATAGAGTAATTTCCAAAAAAAACAACACTATATCTTTAATGTACAGAATTTGGACCCATATCCCAAAGGATTTTTTCGGGACAAAATGTATCCATAATTTTCACCTATCTTATAAACTATGTCTGTGCCAAGTTGCATCAACATCCATCCAATAGTTTCAGCGTGCTAAGTGTTCTTTTAAATAATTTTCCACCCCTATCCTGCAGGAACACTTAATTTTTTCGGAATGAAAAGTATCCAATGTCCTACCTCGAAGTGTGAACTCAAATAATACCAAATTTCATTTGAATTCATTAAGTATTTTCGGCGTGGTGCGCTGCCAAGGTACAGACAAACAGACGGACAGACAGACTGACAGACAAAAATAAAAAAAATACAGTGTTAGCTTTAGTATTGAATAAAGAACAGCCTCCAAAAAAATTTACATAATATCTTCAATTTACAGAATTTTGGACATTATTCCGAAGGAACACTTTATTTTTTGGGATAAATGTATCCTTAATTTTTACCCGTTATATAAACTATAACTGTGCCAAGTTTCAACAAAATCCGTCAAGTACTTTCAGCGCGATAAGTGTTCTTTTAAATAACTTTCAACGCCTATCCTGCAGGAGCCCTTTAATTTTTCGGGATGGTAAGTATCCTATGTCCTACCTCAAAGTATGAACTCAAATCATATCAAATTTCAATTGAATTCATTGAGTATTTTCGGCGTGACGCACTTCCAAGGTACAGACAGACAGACGGACAGACAGACAGAAAGACAAAAATTAAAAAAATACTATTTTGGCTTTAGTATTGAATATAAAACGGCCCCCAAAAAAATTTGAAAATATCTTTTATTTTCAGAATTTGGGACATTACCCCGCAGGAACTCTTTATTTTTTCGGGATAAAAAGTATCCTCAATTTTAACTCATCATATAAACTATGACTGTGCCAAGGTATATCAAAATCCGTTCAGTAGTTTCAGAGTGGTAAGTGTTTTTTGAAATAACTTTCAACCCCAATCCTGCGGGAACCCTTTCATTTTTCGGGATGAAAAGTAGCCCTACCTCGTAGTATGAACTCAAATCATACCAAGTTTCATTTAAATTCATTCAGTAGTTTCGGCGTGATGCCTAGCCAAGATACAGACAGACAGACAGACAGACAGACAGACAGACAGACAGACAGACAGACAGACAGACAGAGAAAAATTAAAAAAAATACAGTTTTGGCTTCAGTATCGAATCAAGAGTGAGGTCCAAAAAAATAATTCAAAATATCTTCAATGTACAGAATTGGACCCGTTACAGTTTTATTATAAGTATATGTCTTCAATGTACAGAATTGGACCCGTTACAGTTTTATTATAAGTATATAGATTTTAAAAGATTGTTTTAACGATCAAATTGTTTTCCCTTCGCATGCAAAATATTTTCAATGGATAACGAGTAACACAAAAAACAAAATGATTTCTATGTCACACCCCCTATCCTTCAATAAATGATTCTCTCGTTACAATTTCAGAATTTAAACGAAATAAAACCCGTATGGCTCGATACCCGAGCGCTATAATTGATCAGTTCAGTTATTGAAGACTGCTCCAATTTTAGCACTGGCTGCTTCTGTAAAGCGTCGGGGTGGTAAGTAGCTGGCAAAGCGTTACTTTTTTACTATCTACATCTATCATCTCACATCACCTGGGGAAAAAACATTCAATTTTTAACCGACTGCGGAGGGTTATGTGTTTGGGACGTAAGTATGTCTATGTATGTTTTTATATTCCTCTGGCGCGTTCTACATCCTAAACAACTTGATGGATTTTGGATAAATTAGGTATCATTGGATTTGTCTTAATCACGAGAGTGACTTATGATATGTGTATGAAGTGATAAGAAAACTAATATAGCGGCTTACAGCTCCATATTGTGAGGTATCAAAATGAAGGTCGTTATAGGACCATTCCAAATATATTATATAATTATAATTATTTTACCTAAATAGTAAACTAAAAAGTTATTTTTTATCTTGTATTTAGAAAAAAATGGAGAATATAAAAATTTGGAGGCATGAAGGGTAGATCGCCAAGTTGTAGCGAATCCCGCCAAAGGTGAAAAGCTTGTTAAATAGTTTTGTCTGCAGTCAGGTTTTTTCTTTATATAATTATTATTCTTTTACCTAAATAGAAAACTAAAAAGTATTTTTTTATCTTGTATTTAGAAAAAAAAACCGGAGAATATCAAAATTTGGAGGCATGAAGGGTAGATCGCCAAGTTCTAGCGAAAACACACACACAAACATACAGTTCTTTAGTTATAAGATTGTTTCTATTTGCTGTATTTTTTTTTTGAAAACTGGTGTACAATAAAGTATTATCTATCTATCGCCAAGTTCTAGCGAATCCCGCCAAAGGTGAAAAGATTGTTAAATAGTTTTGTCTGCAGTCAGATTTTTTCTTTATTTTGTGCTTATACATATTTTTTTAGTAATCCGATAGAGATCACAAATATAAGAAAAACGCAAATAGACTTAAAATAAGACCAAACAGGATTACACAGTATACTCGTAGTATTATTATTATAATAAACAGAGTGCTCATTAATAAATAATGAGGGACTATCTTTTCAATTCAAACTCTATTGAGCTTTGCTAAGTAATTTATAGTCAATATATATTATCATTGCGTCAACTTACTCTGGAATAATGATTTCTTTTATCGTTATTTGCGAGTTAATCACCATCATTTTGAAATTTGGATGACGTTTAATTTGCAACGTAGTTGAAGGTTAACGCTGGAGTGAGCAGCATTTGAAACGTGTTTTAGATGAGAACGGCTATTAATTTGGAATTTGTACGTCAATTTCTGGTTACCCAACTATTTTTTTGCCACTGTTTTATAATTTATTTAATTTACGAATAATGCACAAAATATAATGGTCAATATTGTTGTGATAATATTTAACAGCATAACCTATCTAACAATAAGTACCTCATACCTCCTCCTCCTCCTCTATCGACATACCTCAGAGAATAAGCAGCTGAAGTGGCAATAGACTGGTCACAAAATATTGGAGATCCGATAACCGCCGGGGTAGGCGAATTCTTGATTGGAGACCACGTGTAGTCACAGCTGCGTATAATGTGCCTAGCAGTAATTACATGAGATTGAGAACAGCCATTGGGCTCAGTAGTGCACATAAGGACAGGCCTACTTCCATTAGTGGACGAATACAGGCTGATGATGATGATGATGGTCTACCAATTTTTTTAAAGTTTGTGAGTGTTTATGAAAACCGAAAAAAAATACATTTTACGAAAGCAGCTACATACCATAGTCAGCAATCGCACGTCGGGCTATCGAAAGTTTAATTAAAGCGAAACGAATAAGGTGTAATATTTTTCGCCGGCACCGATCGCTCACGTTGAGCGCAAAAAATGAGTGTTTTCAAATAGTTTAGCTTCACATGTGCCACTGGTGATTTGAGATACGTATTAATTTAGGATAACGATGGATATGTAATTTAGGTAGCATTTTAATGCATATTTCTTTAGAGAAATTTTGTATTTACTTTACTATTAAATGCAACGATATATACTAACAGCCAATCGGAGATAGAAATGTTTTTTTTAGTGATTCATTGACAGTACTTAATATTGCAAATTTTTGCGACTCGGTATGTTTTTACTCGACTACGGCAAAGCAAAGGAAGGGTTATGTTTTCAAAATTAAAACTTGGTCCGATTTTGACAAGCAAGGTATCAACCGATTCTTCTTCATCTCAAGAGTATCGTCGGCTATTTTTTACCTGACCATAGTTGGGTTTTAGTTTTTGAACTTATGTCTGTCTTAATATTCAATGGTATGAGGTCCGCTCCTTAGTAAGGGTAATTGCAAGCGAGTCAACACAAGTAACTCATTACGCTGTAGTCAACTCATCACCCTCCTCGCACTCGCCCCGTCGCGCTGTCGCGTCTTCTCTAATGCGTATGGTCCCTAAGACTAGTCTAGGATAGAAAAAAGCGAGGAATAGTCAAAATATAATTATTTTTATAACACTATTGTAATAACATAACTGCTCAAAACTGCTATCAGCTATGAAACTTATGATAATTAGGACTTGGAACTCGGGGATCAAGACTTCTTTCTTTTGTTTTCCGTCAAAATTGTAAATGTATTGTATTCTATTGTGTTTTTAGGGTTCCGTACCTCAAATGGACAGAAAGGAGCCCTCATAGGATCACTTTGTTGTCATTCTGTATGTCTGTTTGTCTGTCAAGACTCAAGACCCTTATTCTCAGGAACGCATGGAGTTATCAAGTTTAAATTAATATCATATACTCAAGTCTGCAATCCCTTGGAGCTTATGCCGCATATTTTGACACTCGCAAGGGAATCAAAACTTATAGGGTTATTCCCGTTGACCTAGAATTGTGAAGAAACAATGTCCACAAGTAAAGGGAAAAATCCAAAAACCGTTAATTTGTAGACCGTAATTTACATCACAAAAACTGGTTTTACGGAACCCTCAGTGCACGAGTCCGACTCGCACTTGGTTTGCTTTGACTTGCTGATTTCGGAGCAGGGCTCAAAATTCTTGTACTCACTCTAGAGATTACCTCACTCTAGATCTAAATCTAAAAGGTTTAGATTGATTCTTCATAAAATGGCATTTCTACCATTACCGTTTCTGCTGTAAAATAGGTATTAGGTTTTTGTTTAAAAAATTAATACAAAATTCTACTTTAATCTTAGAAGAATAGAAATTTTTCGAATGAACTTTTTGAGACCCTTCGATTGAACACTCGATCCTCCATTTACATAGAATACGTATTACTGAACAGAATCAGGTTTCTCACAGCAACGAGACCCTCAAATTTGAAAGTTTGTAAATAACGTAACTTGCCAGAAGAAAGAATGGAAGTGGAAAGTGTGAAAGTCAACAAAATATACACACAATATTGTAAGAAAGTACAAAAGCCGATATAAACCGTCCCTGAGCGAGACATTGTGAGCAAACATACTGCAACCTGGATAAAGCAGGATCTAAGTATTGGTGTTTGCTGATATCCAGGAAAGTAAAATCTTGAATGTGACATGCCTTTGAATATTCTTTTAATTCTTGCCGAGACTTGCAAATGACGGTGACAAATTTTAGCACAATGAACCACATTAAAACCCAACCATATTAAAATTAACCATACATAACTGTCAATAAATGGCTGACGCTGACATTTTTCCAAGAGTACAAAATTATTGATGAGCAAATTAATTCATCATCATATTACATTTCCAATGCTGGGTCTCAGGCCCACCCTCAAAGAGAGAGAGAGAGAGAGAGAGAGAGAGAGAATGATAAGGAGGAGGGGGGGGGGGGGGCACCAAAATCAGCACGTTACTTACTTACTTACTTATTTACTTACTTACTTACTTACTTACTTACTTACTTACTTACTTCCTTAATTAATTAATTACTTACTTCCTTAATTAATTAATTACTTACTTACTTACTTACTTCCTTAATTACTTACTTACTTACTTACTTACTTATTTACTTACTTACTTACTTACTTACTTTCTTACTTAATTAATTACTTACTTACTTACTTACTTACTTACTTACTTACTTACTTACTTACTTACTTACTTACTTACTTACTTACTTACTTACGTACTTACTTACTTACTTACTTACTTACTTGCTTACTTGCTTACTTGCTTACTTGCTTACTTGCTTACTTGCTTACTTGCTTACTTGCTTACTTGCTTACTTGCTTACTTGCTTACTTGCTTACTTACTTGCTTACTTACTTACTTACTTACTAGTCATTGCTGCGCGGCTGACGAGGTTTTGAACCGGCACATTGATGTATTTACTAAAATACTCCCTATCTTAATGCCTTGAACAAACAATCGTCTTAAAAACAGAAGACTGACTAATATTGTATGGAATGCTAATGTAGGATATGAAGAAACCCAGAATTGAGCTAATATTGAATAGAATGAAGATAAAAAATAGTAAAAAAGTAGTAGTAGTCAGTAAAAAATAATGGATTAACTTTATAATAAAAAACATCTGTCATACTGATTCCTTTAACAAACCATAAAACTTTACGCGCCGTTAAAAGGGCATTATAACGTTCACTTAATTAACTTGAACGTAGAACGGAAATGTACTTGATCCCGTAATTAAATCGAAAAAGGCGAAGTGCGCGCCTTTGGCGATAAATAATTTGTAACCCATCAAAATAGGAGTGTGGCCATTAAAATAGAGGATCCAAAATTAATATTTGATAAAAATGTTCTCCGAATATGTATTAAATTAGTGCAGCGTGATGGATTGTATAAAATAAAATGATAGTAGATTACGCACCAAGGCAAAATATAGGCTGATGATGATGATGATGATGATGATGATGCACCAAGGGAATAAAGCAGTGGCTTACGTCACGGGCGGCATATTGCACCCTGAGTGTAACGAGGGACTCTAAGAGTTAACTCCTCAGCGTAGCGAGGGGGTTTAAAGAGCCCTGATTGAAGCGAGGGGTCCAATATACCACCCGTGACGTACGACAGGCTTTATCCCGAGGTGAATACTCTACCTTTTATACCTTCTGCGAGACAATACAAATCGAGGGCTACATAAATAAATAATTTAAAATAAACTCCGGAGTTTTTGTTTTTGTTTTCTGCTTTATTGTGGTCAGTTCGAATTAAACTCTCTTTACAATGCCCGTATCTATGCTAAGAGTTTTCATACGAATTTTAACGTTCTAAATTCTAATCTCATTATATCCCTTTGGAGATTCATATAACTTTATATCCTTTGGGATATAATGCCTTGCTTTACGTTGAGATTGTGTGTTAAGTAATTGGACATTGTCGAGCAGGTGGTATGAAAATTAATACATAACTTTGCTCTCTCTCTCGATTTTATATAACTAATTTGTTAATCACAAACAAAATTAGTTAGAGACACATAAATAAGCAAAATCCAAGCAAAATATGCTAAACTCCAAGAAGCATAGCAGAAGAAAATACTTATATACGGTCGTAAGTTAATAAATGCTGAGATTGTCTTGCGTAATAAATAAAGTAAAAGTAAGTTTTATAAATTCAGGTAAGATAATCCCAAAATATTAATATTTATCTTTCATTATAAACAAAACTCGTTGAGTTTTTTTTTTAATTTAAATCCCATTATCTCTATATTGCAAGCTACACCACATCCATTTGACATTAATTAAAAAACCCCCTATCGGGACGGGGGCTCCAATTGTTTGTTGTCAGTCTGTCGCGATGCCTTTTATCCAAGGATGTGGAATTCATTACGCTCCAGACAGTCAATATTGATCTCTGATAAATATGTAGGGTAAAGCATTGCTGAGGACTAGACATGATGGCGGGTAGAAGAAGAGACTTTAACTCACCAGATGGCTTAAATGATTATTACTATTATTGAGTTTATTGGAAAATCTGAGTGTAAGACGAAAGTGATATTATATCTTTATTTCATTTTATTGAGATATATTAAACATAGATGAGCAGGTCCCTTGCCTGATGGTAAGCTCACACCTACCCGTAACAGTTGAGAACCCAGAACTTTGGTTGCAAAATCTTGCATGTCACTGCACTGCGCTCGTCACCCTGAGGCTTTGGTTTATTCCTGAACATCATAGTCTCATTGCACAGTAATTTCGCTGGTAAGATTGCCATTCAAACCGAAACATACTACTGCTTGGTGGTTAAACTCTTCTTCTGGTGGTTGACTCTTGTGTATAAGAGATAGGCCCCTTATACGAAATAGGCACTACAAAATTACTAAATAATAATAATATTATATTCGAGACAATTCTACACCAATTACCTAGCCCCAAACTAGGATACCCTGGACCACTAGTACCAAGGTACTAGTGCCCAGGGTATCCTAGTAACGGATAAACATACATAGACATTATATTACATCCATGACTCGGAAACAAACATTTCTGCTCATCACACAAATAATTGTACTTTGCAGAATTTGGACCCGCTACCGTTCGATTTCGTACCTAGGGTCTCTAGCCACTAGACCAAAGGACCGTAAAAAAATTATTAAAAAAATGCTTTAGGAATAACGGGTTACGGACGGGGATTTTACTCGCATCATCCGTGTCACGGCGCAGCTCACGCTCTATGCCACATAAATCTAAGAAGTCAATATCTTGTATTATTTTGACTACAATACAACTGGCCTTTCAGATTTCTATGGACCTAACCTTATGAAAATACTACTTTTAATTCCACATAAACCCTCAAATGTAAATATCACCAACAAAGCCTTAATTGAAACGCGGTCCAACCATTTACATTCGCAGAATGGAATAAACCAGCGAGCCTATTTAGGCACAGAATTCACAATACGAATTAGAATAAAGGGACCAGCAAGCTTAGATTAGCTTGTGGTGGCAGAATGGACTGATTCGAAGTGGTGTGGTGTGTGATGAGCGAAAGGCACACTAGGGGGCTGTTCATTTATTACGTAAGACAATTTTAACCACTTTATGACCTCCTCTCCCCCCTACGTAAGAAAAAAACAAAATTGGATGTACCCCCTTCCCCCCTCTTTCAATCTTACGGAAGATCAGTATCTACCAAAATTGCAAAAAAAAACATTAGCAAATATACAAAAACGCGTTAATTTGTGTTAGGAATAAAAAAGTACCGTTCTAATATGAATCGGTAACACATGTTTTACTCAAAATGTGAATCAGTCTAGGGGCTTACTACTCGAACACCTGGAACGCTGAGGCCACGCAGAGTTGAGGCTCTGCGTCGGATCCACTGAATCATGTAAGAGAATAATGTCTCCTATCTGTAAATCCACAAAAAACTGAGATGGTTTTATTAAATCGAAAGATGAAAACAGCTAATGTACGACTTCCTACAATGTTTGGAACAAAACTTTCACTCAGCAAGGAAGTGAAATATCTTGGCATATGGCTGGATAGTAAGATGTTGTGGGCGAAACAACTAGACCATATAACCACAAAGGCAATAAATATTTTATGGCAATGCACCCGAGCAGTGGGTAAGGACTGGGGTCTGAAACCTAAACTGTGTCGTTGGTTGTATACTGTGATAGTACGACCGGTCCTCACATATGGATGCGTAGTGTGGTGGCCGAGAACAAATCTGGTGACTACAATCACCAAACTACAGCAAGTCCAAAGATTGGCATGCTCTCTAATCAGCGGCTGTACGAAATCAACTCCATCAGCCGCTTTAGACATTATTCTGGGTCTGACCCCGCTGCATTTAGATATCCAGCAGGAGGCGATGGCTTCAGCACTAAGGATCAAATCTACAAATCAGTGGAAAGGCACCGGGCCCGTTACGAACCACTCAAAAGTATTAGACAAAGCAACGAGAATAATCCCAGAAGCATGTCAGGGAACGGACAAGGTAGCTATCATATACCTAGATAAAAAGATGTATGAGCTGGTTACGGAAGACAATGCTTCAGAGGATCTCTCGTGTTCACATAACATTTACAATATTTTCACCGATGGTGCTAAAAACAAGACGGGGGTTGGTTGTGGTTTTTACTCTCCGGAGCTAGGAATCGCACAATCGGAAGCCCTTAACAAAACCACATCAGTATTTCAGGCAGAAGCTATGGGACTACTGTTGGCGGCAAGAGCAATATCTACGCTTGATGTACCTTCACCTAGTACAAATAGTGACTGTGAACTCCTTACTTTCATCACAGATAGTGCAGCCATCATCTATGCACTAAGAAAACCTATAACTAGGTCGAGGGTAGTTTCAGAATGTCATGAGACCCTACAAAACTTATCTGAAAGGTATAAAATTAAAGTCAAGTTGACGAAAAGCCACGGCTCATGTCCAGGAAATACCAAGGCAGACATGCTTGCCAAGGAAGGAGCTAAGAAACATATCGGAAAAGATGCGGTAAAGCTCTGTAAACCCACCGCAATGGAGGTAAGAAACCTACTTGTTCAATACACAGAGAGAGAGCATCAAAATTGGTGGAACAAGAAAACGGATTGCAAAAATGCAAAAGTTATTTTTCCATCCCGTAACAGGAAAATCACCAACAATCTGCTAAGGCTGACTAGGCAAGACCTTCGTTTCATGGTAGGTCTCATCACGGGTCATTGCAACTTAAATTACCACCTGCACAAAACTGGAGCTACAGACAGTCCTCTGTGCCGTGGATGTATGCAGGAGGAGGAGACTGTGGAGCATGTGCTTTTGCATTGTGCAGCCACGGAAGAGATAAGACAAAAAACTGGTCTTTTACAACAGGGTAAAGTGGATTCACAGGCCCAACGAAATTCAAACTCCAATAATAGTAAATTAACACCATCTACAGCGACATCACTGGAACAGCTGTGCCAGCGACCTAAAGCCGTGCTCCGGTATATAAAGGAGCTTGGGTGGCTTGGGTAGAGGCTGGCAGGGGGAAATGCACAATACACCCCAAGCGGGACGTCAGTGCAGGCCTTATCACCCCCGTCTCGAATAAGAATAAGAATAAGAATGTCTTCCTCGTCCACACATTCAGCGATATCAACATTGTTGCACTTCACGTGGCACATAACTTAGTTACCCCTTCTTAAATATGAGGCAAGAGCATGCTCTTTTTCAATTTTTGAAGCAATGCCATAAACTTTTTTGTGAAGCTGCACAGCTTTTTTCGATGCGCAGTACAATATGGCAGCTATAAGCCGCCATATTAGTCTTCTAGATTTCACATATCCTATAGCACTCCCGTGATTAAGACGAATCCAATGATACCCCATTTATCAAAATCGATCAAGCCATTTAGGCTGCAGTACACGCTAAGAGAACATACAAACATATGTACAGCACAAACATGTAACCCTCTGCAATCGAGTAAAAATAAGGGTAACAAGCGATTCGATTCTTGAACTGCTTCAGCAGCAATAAACATGACCGAAGATTCGCATCGCAATGGGTATCGTGGAGGAAAAACCATTCCAGCAGGAAGGTCACTTTTGTATTGACAACAGCATTCCTGATTAGTGCATTTCACAATTTGCAAAAAATATTGCGACATCTGCACATGCGTTGAATACCAAGGTGGATCATCGACTAGGGAAAAAAAGGAAAAAATAATAAATATAAACGTAGTTTATTCTGTTATTAAAAAAAAAACAGAATTATGGGATTTGAATATGGTCTAATATCGTTCGAAATGCCCCATCACCACTGTGAAGTTTGTTTTTGTGGCATGTATGGCATTAGAAATGTCGTCATACATAGCCACTTCATCGTCCGGGCACTTCGAGTGTGGGCCGTACACCTGTATGATCTTCAACGAATACCGTTCCGTAATTCTAAGTATAAGGTATGCCTTGAAACGCTGCTCGGACTGCTGGTTGCCCTCCGGTAATAGAGTAAGTAACCGGAATTGAGGGTCATCGTATCCTGTCCCTCTCATCAGACTTCTGATAACCCTATAATACCCCAGCGCAACTTACTTACTACTTCTTCCAGTTCTATCAACTTCTCATCGGTCCTCAAGGTGCGTGCGTTATAAGTTGCCATAGTCACCACGCTTGGCAGGCGGAAATCTAGACCCCCTCCCGCCCCCAAGGTTGAAAAAAATAAGTATTTTTCCTCCCCCCCCCCCCTAAATCATCTTACGTAATAAACGAACAGTTCCTAGTCACTAGTAAACGTTTCTCTAGGGTATTGCCGGGATTCCTTGGTATATTTGAAGGTGATTATATTTAGCAGACTGTCTAGGTACTGCTGAACATAGTATAGTCATAGTATAGTCTCTCCCAAAGTATGTAATTGAGCGATATTTTCTTTCAACTGCTAGGCTCATTGAGTGTCATGGTTTCACCTAGACCCTCAATGAGTGTCTTACACACTAGGTACGATTTATAATCATCACGCCCATTGAACATTTCTCTAAGAAATGTATTTTGTGTTTTCCTATAAATCCTACTTAAAATTATAAATGCAAAAGTAAGTGTATATGTGTGTATGTACATCCCTGGCTGGTATTAGACACCCCTATAACTACTTATATCTTGAAAAGTATTCATAATCATTAAAAATTGTTCGATCAAAAACTTAGTCGGCACCTTCATATTATTATAAGATATAAGGTAGAGAAGATGGAAAAAAATGTTCTTGCTCATAATGTGGAATCCTGAATGGAGTACATGAAGGATCTCAAAACGTGGCCAAGGTTGTATAACCAGTCTTCAAGCAGTAACGGCTTAAAAGATTTTGATTAAACTTGGTGTAGATACTTTAGATCCTCGAATATTAAATAGGATACTTTGTATCATCATAATCATCATCGTCATCCACGCGTGTGAAACCGTGTGGTGCAGCAAGTAATATACATTTAAGGTACAATGAAGAGTTATCTCCATATCTATCCATTATCATCCTATAGATTTCCTACTATATACCTATTGTCCCCTACTATAGGGACACAAGCTTTCACAGATAAAGAGAGGATGGTCCGTTATTGGATGCCCAGTATTGGATAATTAATGTCAAATTGTAAAAAAAAAAAAAAACAACAACTGTGTAAATAAATAAATAAATAAAATAAATAAATGTCCTTGAATATTCCGGCTCTTGAGCATGCTGTTTTCCCATAATCTTTTTTGAGGGAAGGCGTCGACAACCGCATGTACTACTCATTAATCATAAAATTAATTACTACTTAAGTCATTGGTGCAGAGCAGAGGTTAGATCCGGGTTACGTTAGATTGTGAAGCACACACGCTGCCGCTCAGCCATCCCAGCTTTACGTGTACTGAATCACAATATCCACTCAAGAATATACTAAAGCACGTCTGTACACATTTTGTGCCAAGTAAATGTGACTAGCGTCATCATTAGCCTCTACTCGTTCACTGCTGGACATAGGTCTCTCCTCATGTGCACCACTGAGCCCGATTTTCGGCTCTTCTCATGTAATTGCTGCCAGCAACATTACGCAGGTCGTCGCTTCATCTAGCCGGAAGGCGTCTTACACTACGTTTGCCTACAACTAAGTTAGTATGACTAGCGTAACCTTGATCCTGTGTTGGATCACTACATGTTTGATTTGGTTCTCCGGAGAAACTTCAAGCGTGGAGACAATTTGAAGTCATGATTTAACCTTGTAATATGCTGAAAGGATACATCTCACATCTCGCGATCACTTGTTTTTTTTTTATTATTTAGTTCTTCTCTTCGTATTTTTCGACTTTGCCAATGTTATAAGCTCATAAGCGAATGTGAAAACAAAGTTGTTCATACTGTTCCTTATATGTATATTTTAAAATAAATGATTAAATACAGATTCCGCGTATCAATTCAGCTTGTCCATTACTGTCGGGTCGGGCATCGTCCTAATTCGGCAGTTTCAGCAACAGTTTTATTCCGGAGCACATTTTAAGCTCGCCGCGAACGAGCAACATTATGAACATTTTTATTAGGATTAGGCTGAATTAATACAACCGTTTAGTTGAAGGGCTCCGTTTGGCTTCATTCTTTATTTAAATATGTTAGTACTCACCTACGAGTAAAACTATAAACTATTTGAGGCACGTGTCGGGACTTATTTTGTATTTTTCCCGTGAAAGAAGTGGAATTTTAAAATTATTTCACTGCTGTTTTGAACTAGTAACTTACTTCTTAGAAACAAAAATGAAAACCTAAAATTTTCCAAAAACAAGGATGAAAACAAAAATAACCTGATTTTAAACATATTGTTTCAATTGATAATCATATTTACTTGACTGCTCGTAAATAATTGATGAATGGTGAATTGTTAACACCTTTACAAATTCTACAGAACCCAAATGACTTCCACAAAGTGCCAGCTTATTCCCAATACGCTAGTATCTGCGTGTCCGCAGTGTATTTGAAATTCAAATAGCTACTTTTTTGTAGCAAATCCGACTCTGCCATTATTCAAATTTATTCTGCCGATGCCCAATGAAGGTAAACCTGAACAACTAGTAAGACTGCAAAGTCAGAGAGCTTAGCAAGCAAAGCGATGGATACTGCACTTTATTCAATGTACCTATTGATGAACATCATTAGCCATTAGCTAATAATATATAATGAATTCATTAGCCGGAAGATGTCCACTGCTTAACGTATACGTATACTTACCTATAGGACTCCCCCACGATAGGGGACGTTTTCCGTAGTTACCACGCTTAGCACGCTTTATATTTAGGAAAATAATGCGGTCCGTTTCCTGAATTACCTATTCTGGTCCTCGCACCACCCGCGCGATGTTAAGAGGTGGACCTACTATCAAGCCCAGCACTTGAATTAACTGGATATCTCTCTGAGGTTTCCTACTGTGCCAGATCGCTGCGCTGAAGGGTAAATATATATATATATATATATATATATATATATATATATATATACTCGTAAGTAAATTCGTAAAACAATGCAGCGTGGTGTTTCTGTGGTAAGGAGTGGTGAGGTATGGTGTGTGGTGTGTGTGGTGTGTTCACGTGTGTCGCTACGCCGCTATGCTATATTAAAGTGATTGTAGTGATAAATTTAATTTTCAATACTTACCTATAATAAAACGTGAGGTGATGATTGTAACAGTTGTTGTAAAAGGGCTGTTCGAGAAAATACATTAGGACACACTTACCATCTTGGATTCATTGAAGCAACTCCAAAATGCGAATGACTTTTGTAGCGCAGTGGTTGTTAATGATGTTTAAAACGATATGACGATCGTTAACTATCATGGTCAAGTACGAGTATATTAGACTTTATTTTCGAAGCGGTATAAAATGGATTAGAATATTATTTAAAAAAAAAACCTTACCACGATGGCATTAGCGATTAGGATTAGAATATAGCGTGATAAATATCTTAGGCACTTCAGAAATTTATAGAATTGATGGTCGTGCATACCGGTCAGGTGTGCACGAAGCCTGAGAGCGGAATGGTTTTAATCAACGACGGTTTTAGCATTGCTTGTACTTTTGTGTTTATTATGAGATTGTGGAGAAGATTAGCACGAAAATTGTATGTACAATGTTTTCATTATGGAAAATAATATTTAAGGAAGCTTATATTAATGAATAATTATTTTATATGTCGTTTAATCTTATACCTTGCATTAGGTCCAGTGTCCAGAACTGTGTTTCTTTAAATCGGGGTAATTTGACTGACGCAGCAACCGAAACCATTCTAAGCCAGTCGTCAAAGTTTCAACGAGGTAAATACTAGTGAGCCCACAATTGCAAAATTTAGTTAGTCGTTTATGGTTTAATTAAAATTAGATAATGTACTATAAAAATATCGTGACTTTTTCTAATTATTCTAGGATATCATCTAGATTTCGCCTCCCGCTGGAATGTTTCGACGATCACCATTTTATTTATTCTAACAAAAACAAAAACGTTAACAACTTTTTAAATAACAACCGTATAGCCTAAAAA
This sequence comes from Alsophila aescularia, assembly GCA_946251855.1. Classification (NCBI taxonomy): domain Eukaryota; kingdom Metazoa; phylum Arthropoda; class Insecta; order Lepidoptera; family Geometridae; genus Alsophila; species Alsophila aescularia. Next base: position 9,497,975 of record OX276373.1, read on the forward strand.
CAAAGGGAATAAAACATGTTTTCGACACGCAGACAAACAACTCCCTAAAATACTTCCGACATTTTTGCCAAAACAAATTAAAATTTAAATACGTCGAACGCCGTATTTCATGCTGATTTAAAATCTCTCCCCGGAGTTCTGATTACGGATTTTTACCGGTTTTTTATTAGTTACAGCACAGCGCAGTGCGGTGTTAAATTCGAAATTACGGGTTCTGATGTCCGGTTTCAGCGCTTTAATAAACATTAATATTTTTATGCCAGTCAGGTTAATATGGTTATTGTTCAGTTGTTCATTCAACAATCACTGCTACCTACAAACAACAGTCACCTTTATTCCTTTACCAATAAGAATCGGAATGAAAGTTTTCTTCGGAATGCAATAAAAGGGATTTTTCTACTTGATTTTGGTGACTTATGCTCCTGAAATAAGGTTTATTATTGCATGGTTTTTGTGTTGATTGTGAGCAAATAAATCTCGTAGGAATTTGATTAATGTAATTGATCGCGTTGGATGAATCAGTAGTCAACGGAAAAGCGAAAAAATGTGTGCGGACTAAATAATGATATATGGACATTCGTTTGAATTGCTGTATGGTTTATTATCCGCTGCGGGAACGATAATTATATGACTTATGCCTATTTATAATTTGATTAGGTTTCTGTTTTGTCAGGTACCTGACGAATGGTAAGTAACTAATTTTAGTAATCTATAGGTTATAATTCTGTTGTTATTCCACAAGGAATTCCTTGGATTCCTTGGGATTCCTTGGGATTCCTTGGGATTCCTTGTGATTCCTTGGGATTCCTTGTGGAATAACAACAGAATTATTATATACAAATATCACTGACATATACGGATAATTTATGAATGCAGATAATATTACGGATGCAGATTTTCTCAAACCGACTAGGTAAGTTTAATTTATTTTAACATTTTGTAGCTGCCAACTTCTTTTTCTTGATCATGACATAATTTGAACGCTGAATATGTTTAATTTGGATTCGATCATTAACTGAAACCCGAGAATAGCTCGTTCCAAAGCTCACTGAGTGACTTTGAATACCACACGTGCCATATGTAGGCAAACGTAGCGTTGCACGCCCCTTATATAGATGAACCTTCGCAAAGTAGCTGGCAGCAATTACATGAGAAGAGCCGAAGATCGGGCGTGAATGAAAGCAGGCATATGTCCTATAGTGTACTAACACAGTCTGTTGATGACGATGATTGATGAAATTTACGCATACATATCCCTAATTAGCTTTCATTGTATTATTTCAAAGGTTTCCACCATACCCTTACAAAATTCCCTTCACATGTAGAAAAAATCTCGCATACGTCAACAAAAGGCTCTTAGAGACGGCCCTCGAGCTATCGGGATGATGATAACATTACGATTCAAATAAACGGGAAGATATTTTGCGGCGCTCGTAAAGCACACGCGTTTGCGGGCCGACTCAGCAGATGGTGAGCGCTTGTTCGCGCTTGACGATACGATTAATCTCTCTTTTTTTTTGAGCTTCTATTGGCTAACTTAATTTTTCGGTTCATGTAGTAAGCTTTGAGTTCGTTGTAATAAATAAATAAAATATATAAATATATTCGGTACAATTACACACCAATTACCTAGCTCCAAACTGGGATACCCTATACTATGGGCACTAGATAACGGATAAACATACATAGATACGAATACTACATCCATGAATCGGAAACAAACATTTCTGCTCATCACTCAAATGATTGCATCTTTCAGGATTCGAACCCGCGATCCGACCCGTTTGATTTCGTAACTAGGGTCTCTAGCCACTGGACCAACCGGTCGTCAATAAGGTCTATGAAGTAAGGATTACTTATTGTTATTGTTACGAGCTGGGGTTCGGATAAAATTAATGTACGCTAATTACACCAAAAGTTAACAGCTTTATTCGAAAAACCACCAAAAAGAAATTAATCCGACAAATAACACTCAAACACTTTTTAACTCGACTGTACACACGAAACAATTATCACTAAATACTCTCTTCGAATCACTGTGATCGTTTCGTCCCGAATGCCAAGTCAAAACTGTTCCAAGCAGCCGATGCGCGCCCTATTTATACCGAGACGGAAGTTTCCAGATGGTACTCGTAAGTACTCGTTTGTACTAGTGGTAGTTGGTAGGTATTTGAACTTTCAAGATCAGTGACGCCTTTGATGTTGCCGCTTGACGCCGCGCCTGTAGGTACCTAAGGCCGGCGGCACCTTTGATGTCGCGCCGCCTCTGTAGGTACCTAAGGCCGGCGGCGCTATTATTGTAGCGCCGCCCCTGTAAGTACCTAAGGCCGACGGGCCTTTTATATTGCTGCGCCCGTAGGCTGCTTTTTTGGTTGCTTTTATGTTGTAATACCTACCGCGCACTCTGGAAACTTCTGTATGTACCTACGCTCCACTGGTGTGTTCCAGAAGGTTCTTGTAGATATAAGTATTGCGTCAACCGACCGCGGCTACTCGAATATTTTAGTACATACTGTTTTTCTAAGGATCGACCGGTGTAACATTATCATAATATCACTAAGTAGGTAGGTGCAACTATTTATCTAAGATTCCGCAGTTGATTTGCTTGATTCATTTTATAAATGAAGGAAATGGTTCTATTCAAACTTGAAAATTGGTCCAGTCGTTTTTTTACGGCATCCGTTTTAAAGTCAGTTTCTTGGTTAGTAATTTTTTTTGATTCATTTTATCCGACATTCGAGCAAATTAAATATTTGTGGTATAATTATGAAAATAGTCGTAAGGTGTAAATCCGCCCCGTTGTGGAGATTTACAGTCACTCTACAAAGTAAGTTCATTCTTTTATTGACGTTAAACGGAGCGAGAGTGAAGGATAACGCGTGATTATTACGGAGCGGAGCGAACTAAAGTGAGAGCGAACTATTGTGGAAGAATGGTTGTGTGTTAGGTGCGCAGATAACTGGCTTATTTATTATATTTTCGTTTCTTGGTTATTGTTATTCATTACTATATATCTTTTCCTCAGTTTCATAGACATAATGATAAATTTGTCGAAGTGCTAGTCCGGTAACTAGTAAAGGTTACCAAGTCAAGAAAACGGTTTATTTTATGCTCGTGAACGTGAAAAGAAGACTTTTGAAGTCTACTTGAACGAATTATATTCGATCAAGACAATAATAGCTGTGCCGCATCTTTGCCCATTTGGTCAATTTTCTGGGTTGTAAGGATCTTAAGTGTACCCAAAAGTACCCGCAGGTATAACGAATTTTATAAAACTGCGTTTAGAAGCCATATATTATTTAGTAATTGTTCAGGACCGGCTTAATATGTCCTTTCATGAAGGGATGGCTAATCTGCACATAACTTAGTAAAACTCTTTGGTGCAGAGCGGAGGATCGAACCTGATATATATGTGTAATAAGGTGCATTTATAACTACTAAGTTACCGTCACTACCGAATCTATACAATTAGTTGCCAGTGCATACTGCAAGCTGCAAACATACGTTAGGAATAACCTCTTACCGTTCTCAACGTGGCTGACTCACAGAACTATCCGACGAGACGACGGCACCGGCTGAACCTGCCGACCATCGAAAGCAATTTGACTTTGTGGGTATCAAAGTGTTTTATAAACTCCTTGAGAGCATCATTGGCGGGCTGAGCTCAAACACGTTCGTCAACAAACTAAAGTCGCTGCTACTCGCTGGCGTACTACAACATTGATGAGTTCGTCATTGACAAATGGGTATTTGATCCACATTCGCCTACGATTATTACTAACGTATAATCATAGGCGTTCATTATTAACGTATGCCCGCAGCTTCGCACGCGTGGTCATTCCTGAAGGTTAAACGCACTCATTGTGCTATTCCAGGACCTAATATACCAATATACCAACATTTGAACAAAATTCCTTCAGCCGTCAAAAATATTTCTATCGAGTACCCCAGTCTTTAAGTCAAAACATAAGCTATCCAACAGTGAAAACCGCATCGCAATCGGTCCAGTAGTTTTTACGAGATGCGCGAACAAATAAACAGACAGACACGAATGTTTAAAATGTTATATTCATGTTCAGTAGCTTATTTTACTCGTATGTACCCTAGACCATTTCTTTTTTAATTACCTTCTTTGTACATACTTTTTCGTTCCTATTGCTATATTATAAGTAAAGAATATTATTATTACTTATTATTTGCCTCCACAAACATAATAAGTAAGAATATTAAATCTTATTACAATTTTAATAATTGCGGAATGACGAACGAGACGTCAGAACTGTATTTTTTTTCATTTTCATGATTAAGTTTAAGTAAATTCGCTTTTAATACAATGCTTTTCAAAGAGATCGGGTTAACTGGCAACTCATTTAAAGAGCTCTATGTAGTTTGAATTTATCAAACTACATACCTAGAGCTCTTTAAATGAGTTACCAGTTTTCAAACTACATACCTAGAGCTCTTTAAATGAGTTACCAGTTTTCAAACTACATACCTAGAGCTCTTTAAATGAGTTACCAGTTTTCAAACTACATACCTAGAGCTCTTTAAATGAGTTACCAGTTTTCAAACTACATACCTAGAGCTCTTTAAATGAGTTGCCAGTTAACCCGATCACAATCTATTAATTACTTAAGAACTCATAATTACAGTAAAAGTATCCTATTTCACCGCTGTCTGATTGTCTCGTAATCAATAGCCGTATGATCAAATTACCGTAACAACGGCGCTACCACGAACAGTTTACGTTTTAATTAACGTGTGAACAGGGTTAGTTGTGTGAATTAGTATAGAAGTTTCAGTATCCAAATCGGTAAATGAGGATATCGATTTACCAGCACTAGTGTGAAATATAAAAATGAATCACCGATGATTACACAACGATTTACTAATACATCAATTCACCTGTGGTTTTATCATGGTGACATTAATTTTCGGTTTCTCTACGGTTTTTTATATATATTTGGATCCAAACAAATAGTGCATTCAGCCAGTCAATATCTCTTTACTTGTCAGTCAGACAGTCAAATCAAAAGTCTAGTAAAGTCAAAGTTAACGGGAGAAAAATATATGGATGAATCACCGATACTTTCATGATTACACAACGATTTACTAATACATCAATTCACCTGTGGTTTTATCATGGTGACATTAATTTTAGGTTTCTCTACGGTTTTTTATATATATTTGGCTCCAAACAACTAGTGCATTCAGCCAGTCAATATCTCTTTACTTGTCAGTCAGGCAGTCAAATCAAAAGTCTAGTCAAGTCAAAGTTAAAGTCACGATTCAGTAAAGTGTTGGAGCTTTACTGAAACTTCAAGTTGAACACGAAATAGCACGTTTTTGTGATTATACCATATGCCTACTCTCGTGCACGTTAACAAACATACATTACTAGCAATGCCCGCGGCTTTGCCCGCGTGGTCACTTCATTTAAAAGTAGCCCATAGGTGTTATTCCAGGACCAAAAGTACCTATAAAGTACAATATACTACAATTCTTCAAAATTCGTTCAGCCTTCAAATAGTTTGTTATCGCTTGCTCGGTATCTAATATATCTATCGGTATCTAATCTATCTATCTATCTATCTATCTATCTATCTATCTATCTAGGATTAAGGTTCCAAGTACCCCAGTTTTTAAGTCAAATCCTCAGCTATCGAACAGTGAAAACCGCATTGTAATCGGTTTAGTAGTTTTTACGTGATGCACGGACAAGAATACAGACAAACAAATTAACGAAAACACACAGAAAGACACGATTTAAAAAACTATTCTTGTTCAGTAGCTTCTTATAAGTACCATAGACCATTTTTTTTAATTATCTTCGTTGTACAGACTTTTTCGTTCATATTGCTCTAATATAAGGATAGATTATAAGTTATACCAATCTACACTAATATAATAACAAGGAAAGTATTTTTTTGTATACAATACAATAATTTTTAATTAACACATCACAATATAAAAAGAAAATAATAGTAATTGTCCATACCAATTAATAAAAGTGAAAACGTTTGTTTGTTTGTTTGTTTGTTTGTTTGTTTGTTTGTTTGTTTGTTTGGAGAGATTGATCGCGATAACGACTGGACAAATTTTGATGAAATATGGAATGGAGATAGCTTATACCCTGGAATAACACATGACATACTTTCTATCCCAGAAAATAGTAAGTTTCCACGGAAAAACTGGAAAATGTCGATTACTCGCTGTAAGGAACGGTTGCCATGGAAACGAAATAATAACAAGTCTGTCAAAAAGCATCAAGAGCGTTGGTGCCAATGTGTATACAATAAGTTGGTGCTATACTTTTGCATTGGTTTTTAATATCTTAGAAGAACATAGGATGCTTTTCTAGAGATAAACTGTATTCCGCGCGGACGAAGTTGCGGGCGAAAGCTAGTAGGTACATAAAATCCAATATTGTACATTAGGCAACAAAGGTTTTAAGGTTTGTATGTTAAATTTATATTATTCGAATCGATATTAACAATTATTTCACAAGAAAGCTACATTATTCAGCGAGTAACATGGGCAATTAACAATAATTAGAGATCCCTTCAAAAATTGCACTAATGTAACCCAAGGTATCAAATATTTGCAAAAAAAATGACGAGTACTCGCTGTAAGGAACGGAACGATATGTTGCCATGAAAACGAAATGATAACAAGTCTGCCAAACAGCACCACAAGCTGCCAAAGATTTTGAATTACGCTTACTATGTTTGTCAAATTAGTCCCCAATCAAACCATGGGTAGAATCTTTTACAAATAAAGGAAAACACTTAGCTACCCGTGCGAAGCCGGGGTGAGTCACTAGTAATAATATTATACAGAGAAAAGATTTGATTTATTGTATGTTTGTTTTGAATCTCAAAAAATACTTAACGATTTAAAAATTCTTTGATCGATTGAAAGCTACATTATCAGCGAGTAATATAGACAATATTCCATATTTAAGAAAAAAATACTACGCAAAATACAATAATGTAACCCAAGGTATCAAAAATTTGCCTATAAAAGTCAATAAATACCTAACCAATATTTAAAGAAATACTTAGCTACCCGTGCGTGATTACTCTCTGTATGGAACGGTTGCCATGGAAACGAAATAACAAGTCTGTCAAAAAACTTCAAGAGCATTGGTGCTATACCTACTTTTGCATTGGTTATTAATATCCTAGAAGAACATAGGATGCTTTTTTTCGCGATAAACAGTAGTCCGCGCGGACGTAGTAGCGGGCGGAAAAGCTAGTACACAATATAACACTTAAAGCAACAAAAGTTACAAAAAAAAACAAAGCCAAATAACGTCTTGATTTCGTTTTCCCGCTGAAACTTCTATTCTAGTTTATTTCATTTGCATATGATTTTTTATCAAGACACAAGTTCAAAAACTAAAACCCGATATATTATTATTATTGCAAGCAATTGCAAATTTTAAAAAGCACTGCAAATATATACTACTGCAATACCTGCGCTCTTCCTATGAGACGTTAGTTTTTATGTCCCAATTGAAAAATAATAATAGAATAGCTACAAATAATAACGCACACCTCTTCTCAGAACTATCTGTACCAAATGAAATTTTCCAGCAGCCACATTTTACAATTATGCGTACAAACACACAGACGTACATCTTGCACTGCAGGCACTCGCCGCGCGCCGCCCCTTTATCACGAGAGCCATGAAGAATGCACCGCGGCGACAAATATGGGGGAAGTGCGGCAAATGTGTTCCCCGTTGTTATTAGGTTTGCGGTAGTGAATGAATTAGATCGCGCCTGGGAAAGGGGATTGCGTTAGTGATTTACTTAGAATTGGGGCAGTAAATTGTTTGTGCATGTCCTAGTAATACTATTATTTAATTTTACTACTAACTGCTCTTTGTCGCGTTACGCTTTTTTTTTTTACCCGGCTACGGTGAAGCAAGGAAGGGTAATGAGTTTAAGTCTATGTATGTATTTATGCATCTATGTATGTGGGTATGTGGATGGTTCACCATAGCGTCGCCCTTATTGGTTCGATTTTGACAAATGAGATGTCAATCGGTTCGTCTGTAGGTATAGAGTGTCATAGGCTACTTTTTTACCCAACTACAGCCATCCAACATAAGAGTTATGTGTTTAATATAAAAACTCGGTCCAATTTTGAGAAGCGAGGTGTTAATAGATTTGTTTTTATTAATAGACTAGCTGTACCCGCGGCTTCGCACGCATGTTCTTTTCTTTACGTTCAAAGTACCGTAATATGCTATTCCAGGACCAATATTCCCACATTTGAACAAAATTTCTTCAGCCTTCAGAAATACTTTATCAATTGCTCGGCTTCTAACTCACCGGATTGAGATACCAATTACAGCTGATTTACTTTATCAATTGCTCGGCTTCTAACTCACCGGATTGAGATACCAATTACACCAGATTTTAATCAAACCCTAAGCTATCTAACAATGAAAACCGCATTGCAGTCGGTCCTGTAGTTTTTACGTGAAGCGTGAACAAACAAACATACAGACAAACAGAAAGAAAGACACGATTAACAAAAAAAAAATTGAATATATCCCTAGGTGAACTAGTCGTACCGTGAGAGTCCACATCTCAGCTCCTGTTATAACAGGTGTCCTACCTGTTATAACAGGAGCTGAGATGTTTGAAGACTTTAGTTTTCAGGCATTGGGGAGTTGGTGACAAAAAGACTAAACAAATGTTGCCAAGCCTAGCTGTATTCTTCTACAGGCCTCTCTCTCAAAGCTGTTTTTACTCAACTTCAGCGTTTGCCCAAGGTAAACATACTCTTGAACAACTTAAAAAAGAGATCCGTAAACATCAATCGGTTCCGGAAAGACATGTTCATTGAACATAATCTTTGTTTTATCTAAATTCATCCGGAGACCGATGCGATGAGATGAACCAGCTAGGCCGTTCAGCATCTGATGTAAGTCCTGCAACGATTCTGCCATAATGTCGATGTCTTCCCAAATCTCAAGTGTGAAATGTACTCGCCGTTTATGTTTATGCCCCTTCCTTTCCAGTCCAGAGTCTAAACGTATCCTCCAATGCATTTGTGAACAATTTCGGAGAAATAACGTCCCCTTGTCTCACTTCTCTATGCAGGAGGATTTGCTTAGTCTGCTGATTCTGTATTTGGACTGTCATTGTTTCGGCGTCATACAGGCATCTCAACACTTGAATATATCGCCAGTCGACTTGGCATCGCTGCAGGGTTTCCAGGATAGACAGGATAGAGTCAATGGAGTCAAAGGCCATCTCATAATCCACAAAGACTAAGCACAGGGGCTGACTATACTTTTCGGTTTTCTGTATAATTTGCCACACTGTGTGAATGTGGTCTATGGTGCCGTATCCTCCTTGAAACCCAACTTGCTCCGGTGGTTGAAATTCTTCGAGTCTATGAGTGAGACGATTCGTAATAACTCTTGAAAACAGCTTGTAGACATGGTTGAAGAGAGTTCTGGACAGTTTTTCAGAAGGGCATTATTACCCATTTAGAAAAACAGGACGACTACACTCCTGTTCCATGCCTGTTGAGTTCTCCCAGAGAAGAGAACGGAATTAAATATATCCTGCAGTTCTTTGAGCATGGGTGTACCTCCTGCTTTTAAGAGTTCCGCGGTAATTCCGTCCTCCCCAGGGGCTTTACATTTTTGAGCAGTTTGACTTCATAAAGACTGACATTTGGCAGCTCTTCGGTAAAGTGGTGCGTCAGGATGGTTCTGGATTCCTCGGTGATGGGTTCTAGTCTGGATGCCTGCGACGTGTATAAATGGCCATACAAAATTTCAACTTCCGCAAGAATCTCTGGCTTCGAAACGATGACTTCTCCACTAGATTTGGTCAGCTTCATCAGATGACTCCGACCCAGCTTTTGAACGCAGACTTTCAACTACCGGTTTGGCTCAATCGCCTTTTCTATAATAATAATAATAAAAATAATAATAATAATAATAATAATAATAATAAATAATAACAAAGTTTATTTCGTACAAAAAATACACATGCTATTGTTTTTTAATACTAGGAGACACCGAAGGAAGATCTTATGCGTTAAAATTAATAGACTCAGAAAATTTTGTATTAAATATCAGTGAACCCTGAGCCACACTAGAACAACCTATGTTGTGGGAATCCAGTCTCTTCCACTCTTATAAAATCTAAGCAAATATAAAACTAAAATATACAAGGAAATCTATCTATCTATCTATCTATACTTATAACTAGCTGCGCCCCGCAGCTTCACCCGCGTGAGGGTTGATGATGATGCAAAAATGGAATGGAGATAGCTTATACCATGGAATAACTGTGTTATTCCATGGTATAAGCTATATCCATTCCATTTTTTATCAAAATCCGTTTAGCCGTTTAGAGTGTGAACTATGATGATGATGATGAAGATGACGAAAGTATCATATATGTGTTATTCCAGGGTATAAGCTATCTCAATTCCAAATTTTATCAAAATCCGTTCAGCTGTTTGAGAGTGAAGTATGATGATAACGATGATGATGATGGTGATGATGAAAATCAGTCTATTTATTTGGAAGCTATTCTCATCCCCCTCTCCCATTATAACTAAGAACCGTCCTGTTTACCTCAGCTTTCAAACATAAAATTCGCAGCTAAATCGGTTTGTATGGAAGCTACGATTTTCACCCCCCCCCCCCCCTTTTTTTTCTCAAAATATATATTGGTATCTCAAACCAATGAGTAGAAGCCTAGCAATCGATAAAAACTGTTTGACGGCTGAGGGAGTTTTGATCAAATGCTAGTACCCGCGCGTGCTAAGCCGCAAGAACAACTAGTCTTAAACAATTCGTCTTTATTTCCACATTATTTTAAATCATAAATAAAAATAATGGTACTAAATACCGTAAACAAAGTAACTTGCAGGTAATCGGACCTAATTCGGAACGTACCGCAAACCGTAGTCATTAGTCCAATCGCAGTTTCGTATTGGCTTTCTTTTTTAGTCTTTCTAAATGGTTGATTTTTAATTTATAATGGAAGGGGGTATTTACCCCCCCCCCCGTATATATATTTTGTGCTTGATAAGTATATAGTAGATTATTTGTACTATTAGTTCAGAGACATCGCACGACGTATCCGACGACACAGTGGCTGTGGCTACTGCATCTCCCTCGATCAATTAAAGCAACGCTAGCTCTCCCGTAACAACACAATCCCGACCCGTGTATAAAAGTAATTAATCGGAATAAACTAACCTGTGGATAAACGAGAGATTAACGCCGGCGCCGTGGAACGGCACCCATTTGTATGCTAATGAGGATTGTACGTCCGACTGGATTAATATATAAAACTTCCTTGTTTTCCGTTAGTCTCGTTGCATAAATTAGTTGTTGTCGATATTGGTTTATTTTGTAAATTTATGTGGAACAAATAATTGAGAAGAAGTAATAATATGCGAACGTACGTCCGTCTGGACTGGTATAATTTATGCAAAAGTTTATTGTTTTCTTTTTGTCTCGGAGTATAATTTTTTTTTTTCAAGTTTGCCACATAATAAATAATAGTACAAGTGACTTTGGTCACAATTAACTACTTTGGTGTATAAGTACTTGATTATTGATAAAAATAAGAGTTATTACAAAAGTTCAACAAGTATTCAAATAAATATGTAGATGAAGTATTACTATTTTTTCTCGCAAAACGTCAAATATGTTTATTTACAATATCTATCTCATCATCATCATGTCAGCCTTTAGAACCACTGCTGAACATAGGCCTCCCCCAATCTAGATAGAATATCTATCTATAAACTTATAATAAAGCAATAGGAATGAAATAGTCTGTACAAAGAAGATAATTAAATAAATTGTTTGTGGTACTTAAAATAAGCTACTGAAGAATATATTATATAAACTAGCTCAAAAGCTAAAAAAACACGCGCCTGCCCTGCCAAAAAAAGAGCTTTTGCCAATAAATTATATACTGTTGGAATGTATAATGTGTAGGCCTTCAATTTGATACCCATATTGTAAAAGTCGAAGTTTTTTTCCGATTTTGAAAATGGAGCCGTTTTGCCGCCATATTAAATGTTTTAAAAAAAAAATTGCCTGTGTTACTCAGGAGGACTAAGTATCCTAACGATACTCCAAACGTCTAAGTCTGTTCAGGCTTTTATAAGTTATGGTGGAATAAAAAACTCACATACCTACATACATACCAGAATGCTAAAAACAATACACTCCTTTTTTTGGGCAGTCGTGTAAAAAAGTGTCTGTCTGTATGTCTGTCATTTTCTGTATGTTTGTTCACGCATCACATAATAACTAATGGACTGATTGCTATGCGGTTTTGACTCAAAAACTGGGGTACTTGGTATCTCAATCCGATGAGTAGACGCCGAGCAATCGATAAAAAGTTTTTGACGGCAAAACGTATATTGAAGAAATGGTTGTACTTTTGGTTCTGAAGTAACACGCAAAGCACGTTTTGCCCACGGGCAAAGCTGCGGGCTAAGCTAGTTCATAAATAATAGGAATTTTCATCGAATTGCAATCCATTCATACATAGTAAATATAAAAACATATCAGATTTAGTAAGGTTTAAGAGTGAAAATCTACGAGTATTTATGCAACCTTAGATTTATTGAAGACTAGGTGTGCCCACGGCTTTGCCTGCGTGGTCATTTCTCTGAGTTAAATATAACCTTTGTAGTCCAGAACCAAAAAGTATAAAAATACTACACTAGCTGTTTTGCGGCTCCGCACTCGTGGTCATTTCTCCAAGTTAAAAGTAGTAGTAGTAGTAGTAGTAGTAGTAGTGGTGGTAGTAGTAGTAGTAGTAGTAGTAGTATTAGTAGTAGTAGTAGTAGTAGTAGTGGTAGTAGTAGTAGTGTGCTGTTGCAGGAACTAAAATACCATAAATCAACATTTGATCAAAATACAGCCGAGCTCAGTGACGTGTATTAGGAGAGGCCTACGTCCAGCAGTGGACAGTATAGACTGATGAAGTTTAAAATTCCTGCAGCCATCAATAAGTTTTTTATCGATTGCTCGGCTTCTACTAATCGGATTGAGGTACCAAGTACACCAGTTTTTAAGTCATAATGCGCGAATAATCAAACATACAGACAAACAGACATGATTTGAAAAAATGTTCTTATTCAGTAGCTAATTTTATGTAAAATCGCTTCCCCTTTTCCCCTCTTTAATAGGATCAATAGCCCTGGGCCACATTTTTTTATTATCTTATTTGAACAGACTAATTCGTATTTATTGTTTTATTAGAAGTATAGATAAGACCTTTGTATGGCCTGTCAGTAATAGTATAGAGTTCTGCATCGCGCATACGAAGTTTTTCAACTTGATAAGAGAGTAATCATTTTTAAAACTCTAAGCTCTGACGGGCCTATATAGGCAGTGGCCACACTACTCTGACTTATAATAGTCATAAGTCCTAAGTCATAAGCATTTATTCATACCGTAGGTACACATGGAACACTTGGTCATGTCAAACATTTCAATTTAAATAATTTAAGAGTACCTACCTAGTACGAGTATAATAACATGGAACACTTGGTCATGTCAAACATTTCAATTTAAATAATTTAAGAGTACCTACCTAGTACGAGTATAATAACATGGAACACTTGGTCATGTCAAACATTTCAATTTAAATAATTTAAGAGTACCTACCTAGTACGAGTATAATAACATGGAACACTTGGTCATGTCAAACATTTCAATTTAAATAATTTAAGAGTACCTACCTAGTACGAGTATAGTAACAAAAAAATGTGCGGCTGTACAGAGGCGTTGTCAAACAATAATACAAATGATAATAAATGACAATATGCATACAAATTGTTGAGTATCAGAAATTACAAACTAACAAAAAGCAGTTGTAAAAGGGCCTTGTCATGGTTCACAAATGGTTTTAGCAGCTGTACAGGGCTTTGTCAAATACCTACCTAAGTTTGCACAGAGTTAGACGAAGTTAGACGAACACCAAGCATCTTTGTCATCAATGTAATCTTTATAATTATAATATGCCTTTTCCATTAAACTGTCCTTAACATGTTTTTTAAACTGAATCTCATTTAAGTCCAATATCTCTTTCGGTATTTTATTATAGAAGAATTTAATTACTCAAGAAAAATTGTCTAAAAGATGGGAACAATAACTTGTTTTTGTTGCGGGTATTAAAGTTATGAATCTCGCTTCCTTTAGTAAACATATTTATGTTTTTACGAGTGTACATTATATTCTTGTAAATATATAGGGAATGGACAGTCATTATATTTATTTTCTGAAACATTTCTCTAAGAGAAATTCGTGGACTCAGGCTATAAATTGCTCGAACTGCACGTTTTTGCAATACAAAAACTATGTTTATATCATCCGCTGCCCCTACAATAGGACACCATAAGACATTATACTGTGAAAGTAGGCATAGTAAACTAGCCTCGCAGTGCTAACGTCTGTAAGTCTTCTTACCTCACGAATCGCGTGGACTGCAGAACTTAGTTTGCCACCTATCTTTTCTATATGAGGTCCCCATTGCAGTTTACCATCCAAAGTGTTGGGTTACCCAGAAACAAAGTTGAATCCACTAATTCAAGCTTCTTGTCCATGAGTCTAAGATCACTATCTACTAGAGCTACATTGGGCATCATAAATTTGACAAATTTTGTCTTGGTAGGATTTAATTAATACCACATTATTAGCGGAGAGTCAGTCTTTGTCTTTTAACAATAACTCGTTTATAGGACTCCAATCGCTATTGCATCTTTTTGCCTTAAATAAGAGATATTATTACCGATTATAAATATAGATAATGATAAATAAATAAAAAGGAGATTAATAAAAGTGAAAACAAACAGGAAAAAAACAAACGGTGATATATCAAACAAGATTGTCGGCGAGCCCAAAACTAAGCACAAGGCCTGTATCTTGGGGCTCGAGTGCATATTTAGCAGCTAAGTTTGTATAATTTAGCTAAACCAAAAGAAAATAATTTTAGGGAAAGTATACAGTGGCAACGCAAAAGACAAAAATGTATGGTCTAATTTAGAAAATGTACACAAAACAAAATCTATACTATTACTAGTTTTCCCGCAAATGTAGGTATAGCACCAATGCTCTTGAAGTTTTTTGACAGACTTGTTATTTCGTTTCCGTGGCAACCGTTCCTTTCAGCGAGTAATCAAAATTTTCCAGATTTCCTGTGAACACTTACAAATTTCCGGAATAAAAAGTATTCTGTTTTATTCTAGTATACCCTAGCTATCTCCATTCTAAATTTCACGAAAATCCGTCCATCCGCTATCGCGTCAAAGCTCCGCAAACAAACAAACAAATAGACAACGTTTCACTTTTGTATATTGACCTACCTATGTTCATTATAAAACATGAGAAAAAGGTATGTGGCATGTCTGTGCCACAATTGTGTGTGAGTGTGAGTAGGAGAGTGAGTATGCGCGCGTGTGTGTGTGTGTGTGTGTGTGTGTGCGCGTGGGTGTGTGTGTGTGTTTGTGTGTGTGTGTGTGTTTGTGAGTTGTTTTTATGTGTGTGAGAGAGGGGGCGAGTGTGTAAGTGCGCGTTGTTCAAATTCAAATCACTTCTTCAGTTTCGTAGAAGTATAGATAGAGAGAGTATAGATATAGACAAAACATCACTTTTTTTGCTAGCTATGTGTATTCGTTTTGAATGGAAAACCAATAGTACTAAAACGTGATTTTAGAGTCCAAAACAGGGACTGGTGCAAGTAAAGAGCAGGGCGATCTAGTTAGCTTTTTATGGTGAAAACCTTAATATAAAAACATGCCTAGAGAAAAGGAGAGATGATCAATGGTTGTATTGTTAGTCCTAATACTACCGCTAGGCAGGCGGGTGCGATGTGAGTCAAGTATTTGAATTTAGGAAATGTCATATGGGACGGGGCTAACACAATATTTTTCAGCCAATCTTTTGCAAAAAAGTATTTTTTTATTGAAATTAATGTTGAAATCCAGGTCGCTTGTCTGATGGTAATCTTTACGCTTGCGTTTAACAATAGTATTGCCACTCCAACTTTAGTTGCAGAATTTTTGTTGGAGTTTTATTCTAGTGACTATCTAAGAAATTAATATTCTAGGTTTGTTTTTTTTTTTTATTATTGTCTGGGCTATCGTTTGACCACGATCTCACCTGATGGAAAGCGATGATGTGGTCGAAGGTGTAGCACGTTTGCCTAGTAGATACCTATTCACTCTTGACTTGAACACACCAGGGTTATATTTCACCGGAAACACTGACGAGGGCAGGATATTCCACTCCTTGGAAGTTCTTATAATAAATGAAGAAGCATAACGCTTCGTTCTTTTGCGAGGTATTTCAACCATAAAAGGATGGCGCTTTGCCGATCGTCTAGTCGTACGGTAATGGAAAGTTGACGGGGGAATCAGATTGTGCAGTTCTTGTACACACTCTCCATAGTGCAATATTGTTTACCTTGTTATACTCATTATGGATTGCTCCAAAGTCTATCTATAGAATCACTTAATTTTATTTTGACCACCACCGCTTACGGTCCGCTTTTGCAACCAACCCCAAAGCACCCGCTGTGTGAATTCAAACGACGTGTTAAAAAAACGGATTCTCCTATCGAGTAACAACATTAACTAGGTAACTTTATATCCAGAGACCTTTTACCAGTATTGAGTTTCAAATTAGTTTCTTATTTTGCAGAACCCTGGATAATAGGAGTAATATCGTTGAAGTTTGCTTATTTTTAGAGGTGATTTCGATACCTATTTTCCAAGTAAGCTGTAAGGTTTTAAAAACTTTTCTTGTAGATAAGATGGGTTCATAAAACTTCAGATTCTCATTAAGATATTTGTTTTTTGTTATTCCATACCACATTCCCTGACTTCACTCTTTCATTCGTTGAAATAGAAAACCGAAATCAAACGGATAACAAAAACGAGTGAATTTTACAGTAATCGCATATGATGTGTAATATCTGACATCTCACCTTGGTAGTATCTTTATTTTCGTCAGAAAATCGAATGTCTTGATGGCTCATCCGGGAACCGTTCGGCTGATAGTCTGAAATACATGAGTTCTATTCCTGACTGAGGCACTATAAAACAAATGTGATGGCTTCTAGCTTGATAACACCACGCGCTCTCATTGGTCAAGTCAAATAGCGCGCGCTTCAAATAGCACCGGAAGTGTAATAGGAAGCCGGGGGGCTTCCTATTACTTTACATAAAATCAGCGAAATTTTATGTTTTTTTTATATATAATTGGGTAAAAAAATAATAATAAATGGGGCTGGGGAATAAAGGTTCTCGAATGGCGACCACAAACAAGCAAGCGAAGTGTAGGGAGACCCCCCACATGATGAACCGACGACATTGTAGCCATAGCAGGAAGTCAATGGATGGAGGTGGCACAAGATCGCTCGTCATGACGCTCTTTGGGGGAGGCCTATGTTCAGCAGTGGACTTCTAAAGGCTGACATGATGATGGTGATTTATAGGGTTAACTCGCGATTTGTACGTGGCGTAGCAGTTTCACGACAAACAAACGGCTGTGCGTCCAGACAAAGCCCCACTTGGTTTTTTTTAGACCCGTGTTTTGCCGAACAAAACACTTGTCTCATCGCCCACTAGAATTAAAAAGAAACAGACCAGTCCCTTGTTATTTTACAGATGTGTTTCTTGCTTATTACAGCCAGCTTTAAAAAAACCTCACGGAATGCTGCAACGCCGTGTTCCAGCGATTAACGAACAAACCTGCAATACTGCGACCAGACTCCCGAGGGGCGAGCGTGGTCGGGTTATCTTCGGATTGGAAGGATTGCCGAGGAATTATGTTGGTAGCTTTTGTGTACAACTTCAAGATGTTTTAGTTTTCAAGAATATCTTGCATTCGTTATCGCCCTTGAGCGCTGATATGTCCTTGAATGAGTTACTCTTGTCAAGAAGGATAGCAAAATCGCCCTAATTTATTCTCTTCCGATCGGCTACACCGATAATTAGGCCAAAATAATTATGTCAGTGTAGCTTATTTTTTAAAGCCCTTGCTTTCCATGCATAAAATCGTTGGTAAAAGGCAGTCGTGAGCTGTCAGAAATAACCTTTCATAAGTAGAAATTCAATAGAATTATCAATTATTTTACACACTTTATCGCCAGTTTCTAAATTGAGCAGGGTGAAAAAAATATGTATGTTCGTTGCTACATACTTAAAGTGAGCGAGTTTAACTTTGACTATCTGATCTAAGCTTTGACTTATTGAGTTAAACTTTGACTATTTGAGATAAATAATTTAAACCCGAAGGAGACTACACACCAAAGACCCGCCAACACAGCCCGGCCAGCGGCTTGTTGTCGGAGGTTAAGTCGGCGGCTTCACATCTTGTACAAGTCGGAAAACATTGTTCATGATTCGCCTACATGATTCTCTGAAATAATGCCACCGACACCAATCCGCTGGGCTGAGTCGGCGGGGTTGGCGACTTTGATGAAAGTACTTTAGTTATGCTGTCGGCCCTAGCTATTGTTTACAAAAAGCAGTCATTAATCTATGTAAGAGGCCTTCGGTAGGGTTGACATCCTGACTTTGCTAGGCCGCTGAAGACCTCTGACATGGCTTTTGTTTATATTATGTTAAGTATGTTTTCTGACACCAGAAGCCAGCACTACCTTATACGATAAGCAAGCAAGCAAGCAAATAAGTAGGTATTTAATTTATTTGACAATAAATGAAACACAATTTTTAACAACAGCTTGAAAGTGACCAGTCCCATAAAATATCAGGGATAATAATAGTTGCAAACAAAGAAAATATAATAAACTAGCTGTACTCGCGGCTTCGCACGCGTGGTCATTTCTCTAGGATTAAAGTACTCAATGTACTATTCCAAGACCTAAAATTCCAATATACCAACATTTGATCAAAATTCCTTCAGCCGTCAAAAAGTTTTTATCTTTTTCTCGGCTTCTACTCATCGGATTGAGATACCACCACCAGTACACCAGTTTTTAAGTCAAACCCCAAGCTATCCAACAGCGAAGCGAGGTATACCCAACCTCATTGCAATCGGTCTAGTAGTTTTTACGTGATGTGCGAACAAACATACAGACAAACAGACAACCGGACAAATAGACAGACACAAATTTAAAACATGATATATTTTTGTTCAGTAGCTTATTTTAAGTTCCCTAGTTTAACCGCTAAGCTAAAGAGAAATCCTCTGTTTTTTTCACCTTAATTGGAGGTGTTCCGTTGGCCCATTAAGGGTTAACTCTTGGTGTAACGACGTACGGAACAAGAGGCGAACCGATGAGCGCCTTCGTGGGTATATACAAAATGCAAAAGCGAGCTTCAACGCTATGCGAGTTAGTTACATTTTGAACAATTGCCAGAAATTTTAAGATTTAAACTTGTACCTAGCAGTTACGGCTTATTTGAATTAATTATTTTTCCTGAAGTTTTTCTCTATCCTCCTCGTCCTCTTCTTGGCTTTGTTTCTCGTGGATGGTGTTAGCTTTCCATATTTTTGCTCTCATTTCGCTTAGCATCCGTTATTTTAACAAAATGAAGAAAAAATACATTTTCAAAATGTTTAAAAGTTAGTTGATTGTCGAAATACAAACCCTGGTTGAATTCTGAACACTGCATGAGAAATCGTACGTTTGAAAACACCGTCAATTAATTATTATTTGAGTTATAACTAAGTTTTTAAAGAGAGGGATACGAACATAACTTTTCTAGTTAAAAATAGTAGTAATAATAAATCAATTAATTTAGGAAAAAGGGAAATAAAGTACATATAGAATAGAGCTCCTGGTTCCTAAACAAGCTTCAAAACCCAAACGATAGGTCTCAGGCCTCTCTCTCGTCAGAGCACAACATATTGCCTACATATTACAAAAAATATGCCAGCGAGCTCTTTAGAACTTTCTACCCGTATTTTTCCAAACGTCCTCATATAGCTGAATCGTCGTGGGGCAATTCTTTTAATTGCCCCACGTCTCGCGGTCTGTGGAGAGGGGCGGGGGTTAGAAATTGGACCCGTTTAAAGTTTTTCGATTTGCTCAGACATGTCTAGGCAAGCTCGGGGCTAGACCAGGTAGCCTAGGTAGCTTAGGGAATTACCGTTTTAGAATCTTTTATCTTCTAAAGTTTGTGGCATTACCCTTGCGGAAGAAAACTAGTAAGTGAATTGGATTTTTCAATGATTGCGAAATAGTTTTCAATAGTCAATGGAAGAGCTTAATATTTAGGATGAGTTTAGTTTAAGCGACTATCGTTGTTTTATGGTTAAAGTTCTTATGAGTAGGAAGCGAAATTTTACCAATTTGACAGAATATTATCATAGGTCAGTATTTAAAAAAAAAACGTTTTCTAGTACACAACTTTTTTTATTTTTTGTTAGGCATCTTTCTTGAACCAAGCAAAGGTTTAGCTGAGCGTTTGATAACTGACCTGGCTCAGAAACTCCGATGATATTTGACTACGCACACATACACTACACTAATATTTCACAAAACATCATCTTTACCATATGCTACTCATTCTTTTAAAATACAGATTTTAGAATTTTGCGGGGCCCCTTACATGCGTTACTCTCTAGTGATACATACCTTACAGACCCGATATATAAACCTGAAGGTTTATATATGGTTTATATAATATATCAAATTATATATGTTTTATATGGTTTATATATGTTTGCTAAATTATGTAAGTATAATCTTAACAGAATATACTTACTTACCCAACTTACCCGCACACCTATTGCCCAAATCTGTGAATGCAACGTATCAAACTCATGCGTCGAGCTTTCAATATCATGTCACAAGGAATAATGCAACGGGGGCGGCCATTCTTCCTGCAATCGCTCCATCATGGAAAATTCAGCGTGATGGTGGGAACATTGCTCCCAAATTACGGCGACATGATAATGTTTCGCTAACGAGGTGTCGTCCAGGGCTGAAGTAAGATAAGGAGAAATTGGGTAATGATTTTTTTTGTCCAAAATTCTGTAAGGCATTTGAATAGTTTTCAAATAGATTAAATGATCTTAAGCTTATACATATTGACTTTTTATATACATACTTGAGTTTAACTGCCTAAATCCATACCAATATATAAAAGTGAAACGTTGTCTGTCTGTTTGTTTGTTTGTTTGTTTGTTTGTTTGGGGAGCTTTCGCGCAATAGCGGCTGGACAGATTTCGATTAAATTTTGAATGGAGATGCTTATACACTAGATTAAAACATAGGATACTTTTTATCCCGGACAATTGTAAGTTTTCACGAGAAAACTGGAAAATTTTGATTACTCGCTGTAAGGAACGGTTGCCATGGAAACGAAATAACAAGTCTGTCAAAAAAATTGTAGAGCATTGGTGCTATACCTACTTTTGCATTGGTTTTCATTATCCTATAAGAACATGAATGCTATTTTCGCGATAAACTGTAGTCCGCGCAGACGAAGTCGCAGGTAGGAAAGCTAGTAATTAGATATAACTAATTCAACGAATACCGTGGTCAAGATTCTAAAAGCTTTATAAATTTTTCAAAATATTTGTCCCGTATCCCATAGCAAGAAATTACTGGTTCCGGCGGGAATTAGTAGTTGATGTCGAACTCAAGAAGCTCATGCAATAAAAAATTCAAACATGTATGTTATAGACTCTCTTTAATAATCCTGATGCGGACTCTGTCGTCATTGTAATGCGAAAGATTGATTGCTCTCGAAGGTGATGAATGAACTCTACGGCAAAATGGGTGATGTATCGTGGTGGGCTTAATTTGATTACGGATGAACATGGATGGATGTGTTAGGGATTATTAAGAAGGTGTACGCCCTGTTATCCTTTACGGTAACTCGAGCAGGTGGTTTTATTGTAAAAAGCCGTAGAATTTTGACGTGAAATGTCTTTAAAATCACAGGTAACAGGGCAGGGCAGGGCGACCGCGGATACGCAAAGTTAACGTAAACGTTTTCAATTTGACATTTTAAAACAATAAACCATTAATTTAGTACCGCCAAACTGTCGCGTTTACCATTGAAAAACGATTACGAAAAAACTTTTGGTGGAAAACTATTGAACGAATGATTTCCTACGAAATGACAGTTGTTACAAAAAAAGGGTACCGCGAACGCCTTCGCGGCTTTGAAAACGATCGTAATGGTGATTGTTGAAAATGGTGACTAATGAGCAACCTTTTATGCTACATACTATCAAGTTAATACTTTGAATATACACATTGATTGTGATTTATATTCGAAGTCAATGTTTTCATTTTAGATTATGTTATTGATTTTAGATTATGTTAAGTCTAAACATAGACCCAGTTATTAAATAAAGTACCTAGTAGTATTAGTATCTACTACTTAAATGAAAAGTGATCTATAAATCAATTTTAGTTCTTTCTAAGTGGCGGCAAGAGCCTATTTGCATGGGGCTGCAGAGGAGGAGCGTCAGAAGGCAGCTCATAGAAAGAGGCGTGTATGTCTTACGCGATCTCAATAACCCATTGTATCTGCCGAAAGAACATTATAGGGCCAATTACAGACTTAGTAAGGGTTTATTTCAATGGTTGTTCGAGAAAATAATTCCCCAACTGCTACCGGCGACAGTTTGGCGGTACTAAATTATTATTGTATATTTATTATTTGGTTCTGCACGACCAGTGCATTTAGCCAGTGCCAGGTAAAGAGATATAGCAAATGTTATGTTTTTTTCAACAGATTTTAAAAATGTCTAGTCTCAGTAAGTCAGATAGTCAAAAGTCTAGTCATGTCACGATTCAGTAAAGTGGTGGAGCTTTACTAAAATTTCCTAGGGAGTTCCGGAAAGAACACGAAATGGCACGCTTGTATCATTTACCTACACTAGTGCACGTTACCGAATACCTTACGGTTAATATTCCACCAATATTACACATTAACACTCGAAGATACACAAGTTTAGAACATAATAAAAAGTTAAACACCCGTTTCGATTTCGTTTCCCACCGAAAGTAGGTACTACATAATGTTATAAACTTTCTTGGTTATGGCCTTGCTAATGGTATAATCGTTTAATAATTTGTGGTTTTAAAATGACAAATTGAAAACGTTTACGTTTACTTTGCGTATCCGCTGTCGCCCTGCAGTTTGAGAAATAAAACAAAGCAAAACACCCGTTTCGATTTCGTTTCCCGCCGAAAGTCAGTACTAATATAGAGGTTTATGGTTTTAAAATGACAAATTGATAACGTTTACGTTTACTTTGCGTATCCGCTGTCGCCCTGCAGTTTGAGAAATAAAACAAAGCAAAACACCCGTTTCGATTTCGTTTCCCGCCGAAAGTCAGTACTAATATAGAGGTTTATGGTTTTAAAATGACAAATTGATAACGTTTACGTTTACTTTGCGTATCGGCGGTCGCCCTGCAGACGATTGAAACTATTCATTCGTTCAATAAACCATTACAATACGATTACTCATCGCGGTACCAATTTTTATTCGATAGTAATCGTCAATGGTAAACGTAAACGTAAATAAAACCATAACGATCGCTCATCCGCGGTCGACCTGCAGGTCAGAAAAATGAACAGTCATTAAATAGTCTATATTGTCTCGCTTTTATAACTCTATAACTGTAAGCTCCCAAGATCTATTTTGATATATTTTTTCAGCTTATATAGTCAGCTCAATTATGTAATTTTTGAGTTTTGACAAAAATTTGTTTTGTGATTTTTTATTCGGTATAACTCGCGATTTATATGAAATAGCTATTGATTTGGATATTGTTGTAAAGATCTCGTTGAAAAAATGAGATTTAAAATGAAAAAGTTTACAAAAAGTCTACATAAGACAAGGTAAATAAAAAAACGGGGTTGAAATAACGTAAAAATCACAAAAGTGTCTGTAACGCCTAGAAAATCTGTTTAAAAACTTATTAAAGATAAGGCTCATAGAAAGAAGAAGTTCTGGAGCTCACAGCGGTATCTTCAATTCTAGCACAGAGTGAACGAGAGGGTTCCAGGACCAGATCAAATTGTACGTGGCGTAGAAGTTTCACGACAGACAAGCGTCCGTGCGCCCTGCCACAGCCCTACCCGGGATTTTTATTTTAAATTATGCAAACACCAATTTTAAAGCAGATAAATCTATCAGCAAATCCTTTTTAGGGAGTTCTAGAAGCAACCCTTGAAAGCTCTTAGCGTGTTTACTCTCATTTCTTCGCTTAATACCAGATGAGAAACGCTAGCTTATAAACGCATATCACTCAAAGTGAGGATTCCGTGATCAGTTTTTTTGCATCATAACTAAAAAAGTTTTAATCAAAGGGTGCTGGAATTAATTTCTACTGTGCCATTTGAACATCTCCACCTGCACTGATAATATATATTTCTTTGTAGTAAATATACCATTGAAACAATTTGAATAACACACTGTCAATGAATTTGGCAAGGAATACCTCGCAATCGATCGTAACGATACAAAAACACCACAAATATCTAAGATAATATAACACTATAATATGCTTAATATCACACATACATTTTAAGTTTGTTTAGTAGCATGAGGAAGTTACCATTACAAAGAAAATTTATGACAATTTTTATTTGAGAATTACTTAATCCTGGAATAAGATTTCATCAGTTCACGACTCTGGAAGCTTCGATGCTGTGCCATTCTGGGAATGACAGTCAGGTGGACTCAACGATCTTATTCTAAAGTTTACATGTTAGATTACAGAATCATAAAAACAATGTAGCTGAGAAGGTTCAAGTGAGGGCGAGCCTAAAAAATAAAAATATACCCTAGCCTCAAGGTAGCTAACCAACGGTCCTTGGTATTCCGAGGCTAAGGTATTTGATTTTATTTACATAGTTTGATAATTATACTGTACTGTACAATATCTACTTAAGAATCATCGACAAACTAACAACCTACCATGTATTTACCTAACCCAACACCCTCACTGCATCCAATTTAACAACTGCACTTCAAAACTCTGCAACGAGATTCTCTAAGGTTCCATTACCAATCCAATGGTGCCAACTGCCAACCGGCAACGACAACTCGCTAACAGTGTTACCAACTTAGTAAATAGCGTGTAACGTGTGACCGAGAGGGAATAAAGGTACCTCCACACATAAGTTAATAAACATATGCCGCACTTTTTTTAATATCCTGAAGCAGAAAATTAGGCACCGAGCTGTCAATAACCTTTAGTAATTTTTTTGTTACATTTTAGATTCAGCTTGTTGTCGAACAATTGGCACAGAATAAATAATACTACGCCGTACTAAAGTCATTACTTGACGATCTGTAAGATCGGTCTTGATCAAACGCAGCTAGCGATTTAAATTTTAAGTTGAACGCTTTTGTA
The DNA here is from genome assembly GCA_946251855.1 of Alsophila aescularia. NCBI lineage: Eukaryota > Metazoa > Arthropoda > Insecta > Lepidoptera > Geometridae > Alsophila > Alsophila aescularia. The sequence goes on from OX276373.1 coordinate 9,523,346, forward strand.
TTTGACATTAGAATCAGGACCGAGGAGCTAGAACCCGAAATTCAATGTCATTCAAAATTTATCAGCAGCATCAAGATTTGAGGATGGTAGATAGAAAATATCCTAATAATCATGGGGACTGCATTCATGCACAAGTTTCATGAGAATCTGTTAAGTCGTTGAAAAATATTTCGGAAAATTTCAACGTGATCAGATTTAACGAAACCGTTAAATGAAACAATTAAATGAAACCGTTTAAAACGAATATGTTGCATGAGCATGTATTGGAACATATCTGGCCTTTCTGTTACTGTTCTTTTTGGTTTAATAAAGAGCATGAAATGTTACGGTCCTTACGTTCAGTCTTGCTGGACTGAACGGAAAAACGACAAGCATGCACGCAGGCACGTGTGTAGGTGCCATTACCATAACGTCTCTGGCTGCGAACTCTGGACTAATTCGATTTCCGATCGCGTCCGCGGTTGAAAAATAAGTTTGTGGACAGTTAAAACTGGATTTTGGTTGATTAGACGGGGTTAAAGTGATAATAGGCTCCTAAAAATGTGACTACATTACCTTAAATGTACAATAGGAACGTGTTTCGCCTCATCTTGCTGATTTGTACAACCCCGTGATGTAGTAACTGGGTGGGTGGTTAAGTTAATGGGTTCAATATCTCATTGCACGTAAAGTTTGTGAGTTCCACCCCCTTGATGGGACATATATATACCTTCGTTTGGTAATCATCTCACCTGATGGTAAGCGACGATATGGCCGAGGGAGAAAGTCGCAGATAAAAGATTAGCCAAGAAATCCAGATTTTAGTGACCGGGAACCAAACAAAATAGCCGGGTTTTTTTACCCGACTACAGCAAAGCAAGGGAATGGTAATGAGTTTAACAGTCTTTGTATGTATCTATGTAAATATGTAGTTGCAGATGTTCCACCATAGCGTCATCCCCATTGGTACGATTTTGACAAGCGAGTAGTCAATCGATTCTGCCACCTCTGTTGCATGCGCTTGCGCTTGGCACACGCGGTCACACACACTCCTTTAGTCAAGCACTGTACGTTATCGCGCATGCAACTTACCACGCGCCTATCAAACCTTTTTGTTAACGAATGTGTCGTTCATTATGTTCCCACCTACTTTTTTTTTGACTATATTGATTATGGTGATTTGTAACTTTTGAATGCCATATTAGTGATGCGTGGATGTTGTAATTCTGTTTAGCTTGATAACTTTAGTTACTAATTTTTTTGGTTTGTTTTGTCGTTCTCTTTTGTTTGAGGTATATTTGGTTAGCATATACACGAACTATTGTCCGCTTAATGCCAACTCAACCTATTGTGTGCACAATTAACCAAAAAATATATATTTGTGTGTGGTGTGCACTTAGTAGGTGCAATTATGTAGAAGGTTTTACATATATTACTAACTTATTTTAATATAATAGTATGTATAAATTTTTGAATTTTGTAACCCCAGGAAGAGACTAGTTTCCCACAACACAGGGAATCCTAGTGTGGGAACTAGTATACCCAAAATTAACATAATTACAAAATATCGTTTACTTTAAGGTGTCCGATTGTTTTGTAAGATTTTTGGCAACGAAATAAATTAGTATTATTATTTATTCGTCTTCAAGTACAGGTAGTGTTATAGGCTATTTTTTTTTACCCCCAAGGCAATGTAAGGGTTATGTATTTAAACTAAAATATTGGTCCAATTTTGACAAGCGAGTTACGATATCAATTGATTTGTCATCAATACTTAGTATATAACAAAGTCGATTTCCGCCGTATGTCTGTAGCGATTTATCTTTTAAATTACGCAACGGATTTTAATGCGGTTTTCACTATCAGTTAGATTATTTTTCACGGAAGTTTAATATATATGCTGTGCCCGTAGTTTTGCCCGCGTAGTCAAAATTCATGGGTTTTTTTGAGCGTAACCCTAATTCTTTTCAAAAATAAAATTAGTCTAATTACTCTTTATAACATCAGCTATCTGTCAGTGAAAGTTCCGTCAAAATTGGTCCAGCCATCCAGACATTTTTATTAATATGGATAATACGAGCATACGAGACCTAAACCACAGAATAAATAATATAAGCCTGAACGTAGCGAGGGGGAGGTGGCGAGCGATGTGAGCTTAATTTTTCGGCGGGCGGGGCGGGTCGCTAGTCATGTATAGAGTATCATAGGATTTTTTTTAACCGTTTTCGGTAAGGCAAAGGTAAAGTAATGTATCCAAACTAAAAACTTGGTCCGATTTTGACAAACAAGGTATCAATCGATTCGACTTCATCACAAGCATGTCATAGACTATTTTTACTTGACCGTATTAGAATAAATAATAGTACAAGTAGTAGTTGGGTTTTTTGAGTAGGGTTGTATGTTTGTTTCTTTGTATGTTTTTATTTTTGTTTGTTTGTACGTTTATAAGGCACGTCCTACAGCCTAAACGGCTAAATGGATTTTGATAAATGAGGTATCATTGGATTCGTCTTGATTACGAAAGTGCTATAAATAGGATAATATGAAGTGTCAAGAAAACCTATATGGCGGCTTATAGCTGCTTTAGGGAATTTCTGACGGAATAAAAATTACCGAACCTAACGAGTCAGGTATCAAAATACAAGTCTTTAAAGTACAATTTAAAAAATATACAATTATTTTAACCAAACAGTAGCAATTTACTTTTAAGCTTTTTACAAAATTTTCCATTTTAGATTATTCAAGTTAATGTATATACTGTAGCCTAATGTTGCAAATGCAACTATTAAACTAAACTAAAATATGTGAGTAAAATGGAAACATTACATTTATATAAATACTAGCTACGCCCCGCGATTTCACCCACGTCCCTCAGGAACCACAAATTTTTCCGTGACAGAAAGTAGCTTATGTGTTAATCCAGGTTATAAGCTACTCCCGTACCTAATTTCAAGTAAATCCGTTCAGCCCTTTAAGCGTGAAGAAGTAACACACACACACACACACACACACACACACACACACACACACACACACACACACACACGCACACGCACGCACGCGCGCACACAACACACATTAGTGTGATTATTTTTGTGGGCGGTCAGCTCGTATTCAATAATTTTGTTCGCAGTCGGGTTTTTTCAATTTATATAATAATTTTACTTGTAGTTTTTATTTTATATTCGTTTAATAACTGTTACGTTACTTCTACGCACTATAAACTTGGAATTATTAACGCTAATATGACCCTGAACTTAAGGTTAAGAGGATAGGGTACACACGCGGCTTCTACAGGTTTTGCCATACATTTGCGTTTTGGGAGAAAACGTTTCTACCATACTAAATCATAACCAAATACAATAATTCTAATAAGTCTCTTTTTATTAATCTCAGAATAAACTGTTTGTAGTTTCTTATTTTTATCATAATTTGTAAACAATTTGAATTAATTAGTGTTTTAATACCGATACTTTCTCTCAAGTTTGTGTACTGTTTAAATGAAAAATAATAATAAACTAAGAAAAAAAATATCTACGAACGTAGTTTATTCTGTGATTAATAAAAAAAGACCTGAATTATTGGATTTGGTTATGGTTTAATATGGTAGAAACGTCTTCTCCCAAAACGCAAATTTCACGGAAATGTAAGGCAAAACCTGTAGAAGCTACGTGGGTGCCCTTCGGTCTTAAGTTAGATATGAATTGGTTCTTGGTGAAATATGTAACATAACCTGAGGTTAGTGTTAACATATAATAAATTCTTATAATAGTCTTTTTGATTCCAAGTTTATAGTGAGAGCAGTGACGTGACAGTTATTAATAAATGAACAATTATAAAAATCTTATAGTTGCTTTATGGTTGCTAAAAACGCTATTTTAGGTTTGTTAATACTTCGCCAATCTATGATTTGTACTGATAATGGAATAGGAACAAGGAATTAGGTCATGCAACTCTTTGAGCGTAGAAAAAGGCTAAATATGGCTTGTTTCGTAGGACCGACCGTGTTCCTTTTAGTTTTTAATTTGCCAGTCTTACAAGAGCGTTATAAAGTGTTAAATCTTCTAAAGATTTAAATCTTTCTTTTTTCGGTCTCTTGTGTAGCTTTTGCATGTAGAACAAAATGTCTATTAATTAGAAACATAGTTCCTAATGCAGTAAATGTAATCCGTTTTAACTACATCACGTTTTACACATCGTCAGCGCTACGCCACACTCAATTAGCGCATTTCAAAGCACTACACTAGCGAACACAGAGATCTTACAATAGGAACATTCTCACCAGAGTTCTGTTCTGTTAGTAGACTGTCATTACTGTTTCAACCACAGTGTCCTAGATGCCCGTTTTGGTTGTGACATCGTGTTGAGAGGATTTTACAGCTATCTACATAGAGTGCGCCTGGGCATCTAGACACCATCAGTGTCTAGCTGCCCAGGTTGCGGTGGAAATTTTAGGACCATATAAAGACGATTTATTAAACATACATTCGGAGTATTAACTAAATATGTAAAAGTAAAATGTATGAAGAGACAATAAACATATTTTTTAGGGTTCCGTACATCCGAATGAAAAAACGGTTTCCTTATAAGATCACTCATGTGTCTGTTTTTGTCCGTTTGTCACAGACTAATCTGACTGATCGAAACACAGTGAATCCATTAGGATTCTGGGGTATTTTTCATACGTGGGGGCCGATAGCTATAATTATTATGTGTATGTCCCCATCTGGCCCTTTACTAATTTGTGGCTGCAAATGGCAATCAATTTTTAACCTTTTGCTCTCATTTCTAAAAGGAGAAGAATACCCATTTACAGTTACAGTTTGCTATCGCTTTTTGTTTTCCGCTTTTTTTGTTTGCTTGGGGGCATTTTGTGGTGGCAGACGGTAATGAGTCACCCTTACTGCCAGTACATCGTAATAATTGCTGCAACAGTCAAGCCTTTACCGAAAATATACAAGTTAACCTCTCTAAAGACATCAGACCACTTTACTCGCATCAGGACGTAATTCTGTCGCCAAATTTACATTTTCGCTTGTAATAAGGCTCACGACTCGGTAAAAGCTCGCAATGTCTGGGCGTATCTGGTTAATTCGCCTTCTAACCGCCTTCAAGCGGTTGGGAATGAAGCTTTGTGAGTCATTTTGTGTTTTTTGCTTGTTTTTATGGTACTTACGTGAAATATTTTTAGCATATTTTCCATAAGTTCCAACGCAAAACATTGACTTGACAATTGAATTAAATAAAATGCGGAATATCACTGACGATTGCTATTAATAATAATAATATTTGGGACAATTCACATCTCGCCCCAAACTAGGATTCCCTGTGCTGGGGTACTAGATAACGGATAAACGTAATAATATATAGATACGAATAATAGCTACATCCATGACTCGGAAACAAGCATTTCTACTCATCACTTATATGATTGCACCTAGCGAGATTCGAACCAGCGACCGTTGGTTGACTAATCAGGGTCACTAAGCATTCGGCCAACTGGCTTTCATATTTTAAGCGCATGTCTGAAGATGCCAAAAACGTGGGCCTAAAAACGTACGAGTATGTGCAATTGTGAGAGAATGCCTTACTGTTTTTTGGTCATCTGATATCTGCTTAAGGGTTTTAACTTTATTTTATCAAACTCAGTCTTTCAACTTTTTCAACTTATAAGTATCAAGAGTAAAACAAGATATTCCCAAGCCAGGGTAACAACGTTAAAACCTTCGTTAAAGCTGTCTTTGTGTAGTTCCCGAGCAAACCGCTAGATGGCGCTAGGTGTAGCGTTGTGTTGGGATTACGTAATTTTCAGCTTGCTTCGGACAATGAAATTACTACCTAGTTTACATGCTGAACCTCGTTGTTCGTAATTGAACTAGTTGAACAACATATTTGTGCGAAGAGATAGCTAGAACTTTGAATGTAATTAATTAAACAATTGTAACAAATTGGCTTCAGACTCTTAAGCAATGACGCAGAGGCGATGATATTTAATAGAGACACGTCTTAAAGAATGAACAAAAAGATGCTAAAAAACTATCGCAGATTAAATTTAAAATTAGTTGGCAATATGCTATGTTGTGGCTTGCGCTACACTTGTTATGATATGAGCAAGCGTAATTACCACCAAGAGTATTGATCGTGTTGTCAGACGTATTTCGGTTCTGAAAAAAAAAACTGCTGTAAGAGATATTTTTTATCAAATCTTTTGATTTATTTTACTTGCAATGTCTGTATATATGTATGTTTGTTTAGGTCAAATCTTGCCAGCTGCATTAGACCCACTTTCTCATATCCAACGGAGTTGAATGTGTATGTATTGGTTCAGTTCCCATGACAATGCATTTTTATGGTAAGTATGACCTGAATCGACATCCAGGATTAGCTCCAGATAAAAGAACTCTTCAACTGTCAACAGCACTGACAAGAAATGTTGTTTACGCATTTTATTATGAAAGCCGGTATAAGTTTTACCATAACATAGTCGCTGCCCTCAAGGTTGGGTCCTGACTAGGGATCTCCTCAACGATTAACAGCACAGACATGAAATGTTGTGTTCGCATTTAATTGTGATAGCACGTTCGAAGTTTCACCATAACATGGCAACTGCATAAAAGCTTTTTATGTTTTTGAAATTTACTTATTTGTTCCAAGTTCGATGAGCCGACATAAGGCAAGTAGCCTGTGACGACGCGTGCGCGTATGGTGAAACTATTGTCGCTGACAACTATTCTAACTGCGCCATCCGATAGTTGCAAGACAAATTAATGTTATCGTAAAGTTTGATGAAAAATAATTATTTTGAGCCCAAATACCTTAGAAAACTTCGTTGCAACTTCGTTGCAATACCGCACGAGCGTAAATTTGCCGATTAGCATACTTTTACGTTGCTATTTTAGAGAGTTTTTTTTAATATTTTTTTGCTGTTGGCCTCTACAAGCACGTCAAAGTTAAAATTTTGAAGATCGGCACAAGCGCGGACAACACATTTCTCTTAGTTTACACAGAACATCATTGGCAGAGGTGTAAGTTTATCGGTATTTTTACCCGACTAAAGCAAATCAAGGGAAGGGTTATGAGTTTAACAGTCTATGTATGTGGTTGTGGATGTACCACCATAGAGTTGCCCCTATTGGTCCGATTTTGACAAGCGAGGTGTTATCGTCTTCAGGTAGTTTTACCCGACCGTAGTCTGGTTTTATTTTGCGCACTTATATCTTGTTGATTCGTTTTTATGCCGCGGGTGGCGACAAACTGTGACACAAGAAGCCATCACTGCCTCATACGACAAGCAAGCAATAACCTAGGACCTAATAACCTTGAACTATTTTAGGCTAGATCGTCACGTCAGGTTATATGTTAAACAAAATATAGCATGGTAGAATAATCGTCGAAAATTATCTATAAGTACTTAGAATAAACTAGTGAACAATAATAGTGTTATTTTAAATCGTGTCTGGCGAATACATTACTCACCTTCGATTTGTCGATGATATAGTCATCATGGCAGAAACCCTGGAAGACCTAAGCACAATGCTCAGTGACCTCAATATTGTTTCCCAACAGGTGGGTCTTACAATGAACATGGGTAAGACGAACATCATGTCAAATACCCACGTCGTACCCGTGCCGGTTTATGTTGGGAACGATATTATCGAAGCTGTTGATCACTATGTCTACTTGGGTCAGACGATCTAACTGGGTAGATCCAACTTCGACAAAGAGGTCAACCGACGAATCCAACTCGGATTTCAGGAAATTACGTCATATCTTCTCGTCGCAGATACCGCAGAGCCTGAAGACGAAAGTTTATAATCAGTGCGTGTTGTCAGTGTCTGGCGAATACATTACTCACCTTCGATTTGTCGATGATATAGTCATCATGGCAGAAACCCTGGAAGACCTAAGCACAATGCTCAGTGACCTCAATATTGTTTCCCAACAGGTGGGTCTTACAATGAACATGGGTAAGACGAACATCATGTCAAATACCCACGTCGTACCCATGCCGGTTTATGTTGGGAACGATAATATCGAAGTTGTTGATCACTATGTCAACTTGGGTCAGACGATCTAACTGGGTAGATCCAACTTCGACAAAGAGGTCAACCGACGAATCCAACTCGGATTTCAGGAAATTACGTCATATCTTCTCGTCGCAGATACCGCAGAGCCTGAAGACGAAAGTTTATAATCAGTGCGTGTTGTCAGTGATGACATACGGCACTGAGACGTGGTCGCTAACTATTGGTCTCATACACAAGCTCAGAGTTGCGCAGCGTGCAATGGAGAGAGCTCGGTGTTTCACTACGTGATATAATCCGAAATGAGGAAATCCGTAGAAGAACGAAGGTTACCGACATAAAGGTCATTACGACATTGTAGCCATCGCAGGAAGTCGGTGGATGGAGGTGGCACAAGATCGCTCGTCATGGCGCTCTTTGGGGGAGGCCTATGTTCAGCAGTGGACTTCTAAAGGCTGACATGATGATGATGATGATGATGAAATCGTATCTGTCTGTTTGTCTATTTGTCTGTTAGTTTGTCTGTATGTTTGTTCTCGCATCACGTAAAAACTAATGGACCGATTGTCATGCGGTTTTCATTGTTGTTAGGGTTTAAATTAAAAACTGGGGTACATGGTATCTGTACCCGATGAGTTGAAGCCGAGCAATTGATAAAAATCTTTTTGACGGTTGAAGAAATTTTGATCAAATGTTGTATATTGGTGATTTAGGTCTTGGAATAGCACCTAGAGTAGTTTTAACCTAGAGAAATGACTAGGCGTGTGAAGGCGCGGGCACAGCTTGTATATTATAAAAAGCTAAAATTTTACTCAAAATAGCAAATTAAGAATCGGTGCAAACGCAGTTAATTTTGGGTTAGTCCAACTGGTTCTACTATTTGTTCTACGTACTATATAAAAGACTAGCTGACGCCCGCAGCTTTGCACGCGTGATTATTTCTCTAGGTTGAAAGTTCTATATTATGTGCTATTCCAGGACCTAAAATACAAATATACCAACATTTTATCAAAATTCCCCCTGCCGTCTGTTATTTTTATCGATTGCTCGGCTTCTATTCATCGGATTGAGATACCAAGTTTTTAAGTCAAACCCTAAGCTATCCAATAGTGAAAACCGCATCGCAATCGGGCCAATAGTTTTTTACGTGATGCGCGAACAAACATAGAGACAGACAAACAGACAACAACGAATTTTAAAAATGTTATATTCTTGTTCAGTAGTTTGTTTTAAGTACCCTAGACCATTTTTTTTTAATTATCTTTGTACAGACTATTTCGTTCTTATTGCTTTATTATAAGTATCTTTAGAAACCCGTATAAAATCTCACGAGTAAATTTCTAAATTAATTAACCATCAAAAAGCCAAATTTATAAAATCTCCGGTATCCAAAACCTTTTACCCAAACTCAAAACGACGTTACAATCCTTGCGTTTCCAACGTGTTTCCAACTTACCTTAATTCCGGGATATTCAAAATAATAACTCATCAGAGGCGATTCATCATCTGTATAATAATTTATGTTGCGCTCCTGAAATGTCAATCTGAATCTGTAACTCGTTTATAAGTTTAGGGTAGGGTGGAAGGGTTTGGGAAATATAGAATGGATTTAAGGACTGTTCTCTATCAATCCGATCGAATGTGAGATTTATTTACAACTACCTGAAGCCCGCGACTTCGCACGCGTGGTCATTTCTCTAGGTTAAAAGTACTTACTCCATATACTATTCCGTGAACTAAAATACCAATTTACCAACATATGATCTAAATTCCTTCATCCGTCAACAATATTTTTATTGATTGCTCGGCCTTTACTCATCAGATTGAGATACCAAGTACGCCAGTTTTTAAGTCAAACCCTAAGCTATCCAACAGTAAAAACCTCATCGCAATCAGTCCAGTAGTTTTTACAGGATGAGCGAACAAACATACAGACAAACAAACTAGTAAACAAACAAACAAACATACGAACAGACAGACACGAATTTAAAAAATGTTTTATTCTTGTTCAGGAGCTTATTTTAAGTACCCTAGGCTATTTTCTTTTAATTATCTTCAATGTACAGGCTTTTTCGTTCTTATTGCTTTATTATAAGTATAGACTAGCTACGAGTACATGCCGTGATTTCAACCGCGTTGTAAAGAATAAAATATGTAACCATGATGAAAAGAAGTTTATGCTCTTCCTCGTGTTTCCAGCTATATGTATACCAGATTTCACCATGATCGTCTGTCGTTTTGTCGTGCAAATGTAACAAGCAGACAGAGGAACAGAGAAAAAGAGAGAGAGAGAGAGAGAGAGAGAGTAACTTTCGAATTTATAAAATAAGTACATAAGAAAGCTGTGAGGTTTTTGTATTTCTTTAGGCCAGTAATAAGTAGGAGCCGTGGCCGTTGAATCCATGTCGTGACGTATCCCCCTTTTTATCGATATGCTCGCGAGTCCTTGCAGGCATCCCTACTCGTGATCTATAACATCATTGTACATAGCTAAAGCATATCTGCCTACTATTCGCACCAAAGTGGCGCGGCGGGTTCATATTCAATACTTTAGTAACATTTACTTTGAGGGTGCTTTTTTGTACAGTATCTACGTATAAAACGTCAAGTTAATCCGTCAAATCACTACAAAAAAAAAGTTTTCCCACGGTAAGTTAACATTTTCCGGGATGCAAGTCCTACATAATGTTGGTCTCTATATTGTATAGTACGAAGCTATAATACGATAAGTTATATAGACAATTAAATATTTTTTACACTTGATAAAGTTAAATACTTACTGTTTAAAAATTGACATAATTTTCTCAATTACCGAAACCTTATTTAGTAACTTTTAATTTACTAACTACACTTTTAATTTTATTTACTAATTTATTGTTTTATTTTAGTAGTAGTATGTACTCTTTATACCTTTATTTATTTGCATGTAATGTTCGCTTCGAGAAGGTCGTTACTTTAAATGTTTTTTATGTAATATATTGTAAAGTCCAGTTTAGTGAACAAATAAAAATTAATTCTATCAAGTGTAAAAAATATTTGATGTCACAGGGGTGGGGTTGCGAGCGCGAAGCGCGAGCTAAGCGTCTCTGTTTCAGCTTGAGCAAAAATGCTTTCGGATTTCCGGCTGTTCTCCTCTACAAGTCGGATTTCTCAACCAATTCTCGTGAAATCTTATTGTTGCTGTTTTCTTATCGATTTAGTTTTTCGAATTTTTTAAAAATGCCATTAAATTGGGGATTGAAAACGTAAAAAAAAAACATGTCAGCCATTCCAAAAAAAAATTCAAAATTGTCATAAATTACCCATATAAGACGCATAAGCTTCAAAGGGTCTGGGTTGTCAGGGGGTGGAAAATAATGAAAAATTTTGCCATAGCGCCCATGTAAAAAAATGACTCTCAGCTTTTTGTTTTAATGTGCGTGGTGAACATTTATTCAGTTTTAAGCAATGCAAAGTCAGACTCGCGAGGTCTACAGCGCACAGAGCCAGTAGTTATTAGAATTTATTGATTAAGAGTTAGTTACCTACTCAGCTCAGAAAAGCAAAGACCAAGTAAAAGCATCAAAAAAATGCTGAACGAAGTCATTCTGTCTTAATCCATTTCCATGTTTAGGGCGGATTGAACTGGGTCTAACTGGTATTCGTCAACAAATTACGTCACAGAAGACGCTCTCTCAGTAATCTTATAACGATGTAAACGGACAGAAAACTGGTTGTTTTGTGACGAAACTCTTTGTGACAAAGTTTTGTATGCTTATTATGAAGGATGCATCTTGATGCAAATCCAAGCTTTATTTAAGTTGATCCTAATGAGTTGTAACCTTTTAGGATAAACAAGGCCATGTACAAAGAAAGATAATACATGATAATGGACGGTCTCAACTTTTATATTCCTACTAATATCTAAAAAATTCAATGTTGTCTGTTTGTTTGTTTGCTGCGTTTTGACGCCAAAACGGCTGGACGGACCATTTTGATGAAAATTTATATGTAGGTACTTTTTACAACAGATACCAACGTGGGATACTTTTCATCCCGGAAAAAGGAACATTTCCATGGGAAAACGGGAAAATGTCGATTACGCACCAAAGCACATATGATGAAGTTTAAAATGTAGCTAGGTAGGTACACACATCCTAGAAATTTGATTCATTTGTTTAGATGACCATTCAGACTTATATAATATATAAATATTACGCATTTTCAACAATAGATAGATAGATAGATAGATAAACGCTTTATTGCACACCAAATAAATCATACACAAGAATAAACATTAAACTTAAATAGAGTACAATAGGCGGTCTTATCGCATAAAGCTATTTCTTCCAGACAACCGTTGGATGGAGAGGATTACATATAGTTTTCATGGACGGTGGTGCTCGATCATAAACAAAAATAAATACATATAAGAGGTACTGAATCTAGTTTTAACTTAAACAACAACACCACATATACAAATATATTAAAATACAATACATACACACATCTACATAGACTTAATGTAATATATATTATATCATTTTTTTAATAAACAAACTAAACAATAATAACAATATTACATACATACTCGTGAACTTGATAACCTCATTTTTTAAGTCGGGTAAAATAACAAATATTCTACGGATTTTTATGAGAAACATAAAACTATCAGCATATCCCATCAAGTCGTAAAACCGTGTGTGTGTTTTCAGAGGCAAATAGAAATAAAACTTCTGTTCAAAACGATTCCTATTGTACTTGTTACAACAAGCTCGTAGCATCTCTACAAGCGTAGTGCTACGAGGTACTACGCGAGTGCAACGTTCTTCAGCGAAGTGTTTATTGAAAAACGTATTTCAGTTGGAATTCAAACTGCAGAGAAATTGCGTAACTTGAGTCGTAATGGCTTTAGGAACTCTTGGACTAGTTGAATTTATAAGCTTTCAAATAAAAAGATTGGTTTCATTTGAGAGCTGTCAATTACAATTAAATTGAAAACTGCTTTTAAAAGCTTTTATTTAACATGCAATGTTTGTATGTATGTCTAGATGCATGTTTGTTTGTATGTCTGTATGTATGTCTATATGTATGTCTGTATATATGTCTGTATATATGCAAACATACGTTTGCTTAGGTCAAATCTTGCAAGCTGAATTAGAACCACTTCCTCTTATCCTACGGAGATAAATTTTTGAAAGTTGGTTTAGTTCCGATGACAATTCATTTTTTGGTAAGCATGACTTGAATCGACATCCAGGAACAGCTCCAGATAAAATAAATCTTCAACGGTCAGCAGCACTGGCACATAATTTTGTGTATGCATTATATTATGATAGCCTGTAAAGTTTTACCATGACATGACTGTTGCACTCTAGGTTGGCTCGTGTCTTAGGAACTTTTCAATAGCTAACAGCATAGACACAAAATGTTGTATCCGCATTTAATTGTGATATACCGTTCTAAGTTTCATCATGACATGGCCACTGCATAAAAGCTTCTTTTTAAATGAAGTTTTTGTATGATTCCATTCTGCCTCCGTGGAATTTTTTCCGAGATAAAAATTTCCTATATTGGATTATATGGTATACAACATGTGCATACAAAATGTATTTTAAACTGCCGTTATCGCGTGTAAGTGAGCTAAAGAAACCATCAATTAAACACTTATAAATATTAGTGGGGATTGGGATAAGTGGCAAATGGCATTCTGTAATCGTAATCAGTTTAACCGTTTTGATTCGAAAACGAGTACAACCACTACCACTACCAACATTTTCTCAAATTCCTGTGTATACTTTGCATTTTCCGTGTTAAATGTATCGTATGTTAATAATTGTAATGTACAGTACCTACCTACCTATATTTAAAACTTCCTCATAGCTATTTATGTGTGAATGCGAATAGTCGTCATTGTCCCATTTTCCCTTGGCAAGTTTCTATTTGCCTGCATAAAAAGTACCATATGTTATTCTCTATTGTTTACAGTATATACATACAGTATATACACAAAAACAAAAATATAAGCAGATAACGTTTCACTAATATAATATTATTAACAACCAGAAGAGGGTTTATTAAAAAATATATACGATCACACACACAAAGGTATATTACACTTCACAAAGTAAACTAAATCACTATTACAAAATTAAATAGGGGGAATTAAACTAAAATCTCCTGAAACTGAAAATCTCCTGAATCACTTGCGTTCCTTTTAGGAATGACCAACTGTTTCGACTGCCGACGAAAAAGTGGCGCACCGCTCCCGCCGCCTCACTGATGAAAGATCTGCCCAGCTGCTTGCGCTATCTTGTCACAACAAGACACTGCATACCATATAAAACCAGAGAACTCATCAAGACCAAAAATAAGTCCATACTCGAAAGATTTCCATAAAATGTTGTTGAGTGCCTATGACTACCTTCCGGCTCCATCGTCAGACCCTGGATACCACATAACACCAGAGAACTCATCAATACAAACCAAATGTGCCCAAACTCAAGGGTTCCATAAATTTGTTTTTGAGTTCTTGTGACCACCTTCCAGCTCCATCATCAGACCTTAAGTACCACATAAGACCAGATAACCTATCAAGAGTTACCAAGTGAGCCCATGTTCATAAGGGTTCTATCATTCGATTGTTGAGTTCTGTTGACTACCTTCCAGCTCCTTCATCAGGTCAGCTCAATAGTACCTACCATAGTTGTCATCAGAACTACACCTATGCGCAAAACTTCAGCATCTTTAGACGTCGTTAAATGGTTTAAAATTGGCGTGCTAACTAGTACCAAGTTAATAACACAGTGAATTAAATTAACGCTTGTCTAAAGCTACTAAACAATTTTTAATGAAATTTATACAGTACTAAAAAAAGTAAATCTTCTTTCTCAAGTAATAAAATCCATCTAATTCGGTTCAGAAACCCCAAGATATTAGAGAACTATGTTTTCCCTTTACCTGTAAAACAAATAGTTTTTTTTTAAATAAAAACTACAGAACCAATTTTGATGATGTTTATGTGGGACTGCACTGAAAGTCTACCCCCTCCGAATAAAAAAACAACCATCCAAATCGGTTTAGAAATCTTAGAGATATGAGGCAACATCAACACAAAATCAAGGCTATACACAGAACATAACATAATTACCTATTAGATACCGGG
Organism: Alsophila aescularia; assembly: GCA_946251855.1. Taxonomy (NCBI): domain Eukaryota; kingdom Metazoa; phylum Arthropoda; class Insecta; order Lepidoptera; family Geometridae; genus Alsophila; species Alsophila aescularia. The sequence continues at coordinate 9,538,493 of OX276373.1, forward strand.
GTGGGATAAGTGATTTGGGAGGCAGAATAATTAACGAGTTCTGAAATTTCGAAATTTTTCATCAATGAAATTACTTTTAAAGATTACGCAAAAAGACACTGTACATCAAACCCTATAGTAGCGCAGAATAATTAATAGTACTTGCCTAGTAATCAGCCAGGAAAAAACAATAATCATCTTGATCTTGAATTTACACTGCGCAATCAAAAGCTACAGCTCAATACCTACCTATAGTCAGTAGCTTGTTTGTACGTCAGTAGATGTCATAGTGAAAATAATGTCAGATATTCTATAATTCTTTGTGTAAAAAGTGAATCTTATAATAAAAATAGTAGTTTCAAGAGAAGAAATTGATAATTTGTAGTGTGCGTGTTGTGGTTCAGCTATACCACGAATAACTCTTGTGCATTCAACAACTGCAAAAATAACAAACCCTGGCCCCAATGTACTTTCTCGTAGGTACTGCTGGACCGTCTCCGGTCAGAGACCCATGCAGGCTCTCTATCAACGAGGTATTTCCACTAGGGTCCCAGCGAGAGGAGCAGATTGAACAATGTGTACAATACTACTTTTTGGTGCAACGTGTTAGTAAAAAAACATATATGGTTGTCGCTAATTTCTAAGATTTTACTTTAGTCTGTTTTTTTTAATACGATGTATTCAACCATCGTGCACATAAACGGATTCACATGCTTGATCGAAACAAACCTGCTGCGTATATATAACCTATTCAGTTACTCTTTGTATACAAAAAAAACAAACGGACTTACTAAACTAAAAAAAAAACTGCTGTACCAATTTTGATACAATTTATATGAGACCATCTGGAGAGTATATTCATTCAAACGAAAAAAAAATATTCAAAATCATTCCGCAACTGACGGAGAAATCAGCCGACATAGATTAAAAAGAACATGTTTATATTCGAACATATAACCGTCTCCTTTTGTGAAGTCGATTAAAAATGGTAACCAGTAGCTCCACGTATCAGTGTGTTTTTTTCACTGTATTCCAAGAAATGCATCTTAAGTCTAATGGGCGTTTTCATGAGCTCTTATTGAATGGTGATGGTACGCCGTTGAAGCCAACTTTTTAATATTCCATTTTTTATATACCTGTTCCATCGTTGTCGATATAAATTCCGTACCATTGTCTGACCCAATGGACTGAGGAATACCAAACCCTTAAATAAAATTTCGCACGAATGCATCTGAAATGGACATTATTTCTTTATTTTTTAAACGAATAGTTTGCACAAATTTATTTAATTCACACTGTATGGTCAACATGTAGCAATTATCATATACATCCCTATCTAAATAACCTACTTCATCTTACAAAAGAATTATAATAACTATAAATCAAATTAAATTTTGATATTCTCTAAATTTAATTAAATTAAAATCCATAATTATAATAATTCTTGATATAAAAATTAATGCTAATCTAACTTCATAAGAAATAGTTTGAGCTACACAACGTAAACCCCCTAATAAAGCATAATTAGAATTAGATGATCATCCTGCTACTATTACAGTATACTTTTTTAAATGTCGAGGATGCCGTGGTAGTTATTTCCATCGGCTCTTTAATATAATAAAATTCTTGGACGTCCTTTTCAATACTTGGCCAATAGTGTCATCTTTTTTAATAGTATTTATCATCCTATTTATTTTTTCCTAGTATTTACCAGCATGACTGCTAGAGGGTAGTAAATTAAAATCATTCAATATTATTTGTATCTCATTATTATCGGAAGTTCTCTTAACTGTTCTTATTATGCATAATCGTGGTTTAATAATTTTTAATAAAGTCTATATTTTCACCATTTATAATACAAACTTCATCTATGCGCATTTTATTGCAAAATTAACTCAATTTCTGCACAAATATGGCTTTCAAAAAATGTGCCTTGAAATCAAGATTTTTATTTAACATAATTTTACTCGATATGATATGCAAAACATTTTAATTCCTCAGTTATTACACCTTCTACTCTAAGTTTCATCAATATATTTCTATCCATAAAATTTCCACTGAATCACACAGCTTCTTTAATATATCCACAACTCTTGGTTGATCAGGCCAATTGTGATAAATTTACTAAGATCCGTAATTGTGCCCTTACTATCTTTCTTTTATGTTATCATAAATAGTGCTTAAGATCGAATGGTCGTAGAGTTATTGGATAAATCGTCGTCAAGTTTTCTCTCGTGATTGCTGTTACTGTGTTCCACTGTATACACATTTGAACACCACCTGAATTTATATTATTTATCATGTTTTGTTTGACGGCTGGTTGGTCTAGTGGCTAGTAACCCTAGGAACGAAATCAATCGGTCGCGGGTTCGAATCCTGCAAGGTGCAATCATTAGTGTGATGAGCAGAAATGTTTGCAATTAAGCCACCAATTAAAAAATATATTGTTCAGTAGCTTATGTTAAAAGTGGTCTTGGGTACGACAATTTTTTTATCGTCTTCTTTGTGTTTAACCCCCGAACTGGAAAAGGGGGGGTGTTATAAGTTTAGGGTGTGTATCCGTGTCTGTCTGTGGCATCGTAGCTGCCAAACGAATAAACCGATTTTGATGCGTTTTCTCTGTTTGAAAGCTGATGTGCTCGAGATGGTTCTTAGCTATAACGGGGGGTGAGGGGTCGGAATCGTAGCTCCAAACATATGTACTGATTTCCATTTTTTCTGATTTCGGTAAAATTCCATATCAAAGTCAAGGTATGGATTACCTAATTTATTGATTTAGTCTATTTAGAATATTTTTCTTTTACTCCTTGTTCAGGAGACATTTAAAATCTTGACTTGTAAAAAATTGCTATAATGTTGCTTCACAATAAAGTGTTTGAAATAATACTTAGTTTGTGTTATTTCAAACACTTCTCGAAATAAAAATATTCTGTACTCAAAACAATTCAAATACGAGTTTTACTAATTAATCACATAATCACTAATACCCTTCTAAAAGTTTCCTTATCTGTAATCCTTAATCTGTAAAAAAGTACGTAACGAGGAAGGATTAAGGTATTCAAAAAGTCTTTTAATAAATAATCACTCGAGGAAGTGCCTTGGAATAAATGTTATAAAAGGTAATTTATGAGTTAATTTTATAGTTCTTCAAATGAATTATGTTTATTTTTACTAATTATTGACTTAACATGACCTAACATGACTTAAAAATGACTTAACATGAATTATTCACAAACATTAAATGTGTGACATACATAAACTAGAATTGGGTCAGCGCGGTTGAAATTTACCATACTCTCTCTCTCTCTCTCTCTCTCTCTCACACACAAACACACACACATACACACACTAACCCACACACCCACCCACACACACAAACACACACTCACACACACACACACACACACACACACACACACACACACACACTCTGTGCAACTTTTTTTGAGTGATTTTTGAGACTCCCAGCAGTGGAAAAATAATGAAACAAAGTAGTGATAGAACAAAATAGCGAGTTTTTTGAGACATGACAGTGAGGTGGTAAATTCTGAAAGTTGTACTTTCAAATATTAATATTAAATGCATACACCTTAAACCTTAAAGTACTTTGACAAAGTAAAATGGTACCAAATATAACTCCCAGTAAATCAAGCAACTTCAGAATTTCCTATTAAGACAAGGTTTAGAAGCGTTAACTCATGAAAGTTGCAGTGAATCGAGGAATTAAATACTTCAGTCCAGCGCTGAGTATTCATTTTAAATTCGTCTTAAACTCAATTCGGTAATTGTTCCTTCGCGTAATTGCGTATAGTGATGGGAAAACAGCAGTCTTGATCTAAACGCTTGTCTTAAGTGAAAAAAAAAGCAGTAGTTCTTTTAATTTATGTCTTTGCAAATTAAGCTCTGGAATAGTAGATAACTGCATCGAGCGGAAAGTGACTCATTGCTGCACCGAGTGGTTAGATTGGAGCCCGAGCTTTAGCGAGGGCTCTAAAACCACGAGTGCAGCAAGGAGTCACTTGAGCGAGTGCCAGTAATCTGCTTTTCTTTTCAATACATAGTAATATCATAATTGTTCACGTAAATGTAAGCAGTACAATTTTCAGTCACAATGACATTTAAATTCTAGACAATACCACCGCGCTCAAAAAAATTGAAAAAAATTGTACATTAATTTTTAATTTTCTATTGGATGAATGCATTAATTCAATAATAGCTGCGCCCCGTGGTTTCAACCGCGTAATGGATGATGATGATGATGGTGATGATGATGATGATAATGATGATGATGATGAAAAGTATCCTATGTGTTATTCCAGGCTATAAGCTATCACCATTCCAAATTTCATCAAAATCCGTTCAGCTGTTTGAGAGTGATGTAAAATGGAGATAATGATGATGATGATGATAAAAGTATCCTATGTGTTATTCCAAGGAAGAAGCAATCTCCATTCCAAATTTCATCAAATTCCGTTCAGCCGTTCAAAAGTGATGTAAAATGGTGAAGATGATGATGATAATGATGAAAAGTATCCTATGTGTTATTCCAGGGTATAAGCTATCTCCATTCCAAATTTCATCAAAATCCGTTCAGCCGTTCAAGAGTGAATTAAAATGATGTTGATGATGATGATGAAAAATATCCTCTGTGTTATTATTCCAGGGTATAAGCTATCTCCATTCCAAATTACATCAAAATCCGTTCAGCCGTTTGAGCGTGAAAGAGTAACAAACGTACACAAACACACACAAATACAAACTTTCGCCTATATAATATGAGTGTGATGAATCATGTAACTAAAAAAACAGTGCAGTAATGGATTTCAATACTTACTTTCCGCACTGTAAAACTGTGCAGTAATGGATTTCAATACTTACTTTTCGCACTGTAAAACTGTGCAGTAATGGATTTCAATACTTACTTTCCGCACTGTAAAACTGTGTAAGTTTCCACACTAACTTTTCTGCATTCTTTTTATTGATCAGGAATGAGGTACTTTCTGTTTACGTTTTAGGTGAACAATGGTGATATTACTGTGTAGTGGGGAGAAAAAGCTTTTTCTTGTGTATTACTTCTGACTTTGTAAATAATTAACGTGTATTGATTGAGAATTATGGTAAGGCGCTTGCACCATTAGTGCCCCACAGCTAATCTTTAATACCTATGAAACAGTATTGTTACGCACTGTCTGACTGACTGACTGACAGGTAACGCACTGCCTAAACCAGTGGACTTAACGATTTCAATATTCCCTGTGTACCTGGATACACTAAGGAGATATTTTTAGAAATTCCATCTCTAAGGGGGTGAACGAGAGTGCAAAGCTTGCGCGCGGGCAAAGCTACGAGGTGCTGCTAGTTAACAATTATAGCACTCTCTGAAGTATTCAACCATCGTGCCTACTCACCACTCTTTAAACATGTTAATGATAATAAATATGAGCGGTGTGGTGTTATAACATCAAATCCTTCGATTCTCTGAGGGCACGGTTTAATAAGATCATGGTGGCTTGTCATGCAAATATAATGTTTGATCGGAAGAACATCAATATGTTTGTTAAAAAAGGGATGTTCTACATAAATAGTAATAATAGAAATAAAAAATAATTGAAAGTATCTGGATTCCGGTTACAGAAAGTAAGTAGTTCATTTATGGGAACTGTACACTCTTTCATAACAAGCACTAATAAAAAAAATATATAACCCCCAACCCCCCAGCCCCATTAGAGCTAAGAAGTATTTCAATCACATTAGGTTTCAAACAAAAAAAAACCGCATCAAAATCGGTCCATTCGTTTGGGAGCTACGATGCCACAGACAGTCACACATACATACATACACACAGTGATACACACCCTAAACTTATAACACCCGTCTCTTTGTTCGGGGGTTAATAAGTTACCAGACGGCATTGATATATTATCAATGCATAGGTTTCGATCATTTTTTAAAGAAAATCTCTTAAAGAAAGTACATAACCAGTTGCTTGCCACGCGCGCACGCGCATGTATGCGCTCAGTACTGCGCAATGTTAGATTTAGCGCCGCATGTGAATTTATATTATAATTTCAAGAATGCATGGCCTGTTGTCTCCAAGCACCACTAACAAAATCTTAGAAGTAGGTTGAAATAATAATTGAAGTAAAAATAAGTGGTTATTAGTTAATAATAATAAAAGTAATTAATTTTGTCTATCATTACTTCTATTGAAATATTATTTTTATGCATCAACGTTCAGAGTAACTATATTATAAGGTCACGCTCACTGAAATAAAATGTCTTGACTTGCCTGCTCTGTGTACCGGATCACTAAAATGGTTAGGGGGTGATGGCTGGTACACAAGACAAACTCGTGAACGTGTGTTGATTATGGGGACTGGTCCAGCCTGGTTTCTTATTAGCCATTTGTGTTTTTATTAGTTTTATCCCAGTTTGATGATTTTGGTACATCTCATTGGCACTTTTGTCTTTTGTATTTGACATTTTCATGTGTATTATTATAAAACCAGGTGTTTAAAAAAACTGGGATAAACAAAAAAATAAAAATGACACTCTCGTAGAGTTTCTTGGTGCTCTCTTCTCTAACGGGCGTGTTTCCGAAGCACCGATAGTGTCAAAAGTGTATTTCCTTTTCCTGTGCGAGATTCAATTTGGAGTCGGCACATGAAAGGGTAATTATCTTTGCAAACTCAAAGTATACCTAGTTTACCTAATATTATTGATTTGATATCTTCATAATATTTTATGTTTTTCTTATTGTTCATGCGATATTCAATTTTCATTTCTAAATGTGCTATTATTTTGCTTATTTACAATAAAATACATTGACTTTGTGAAAAAAAATAAAGGCAGTAGAGGCAGTAGTACTGCAAAGAGCCAAGAATCAGGTACAGGTCTACCAGAGTAAACGACTTAATAACTATTCACAGCCACCTGCTGTCTCTGACGTCTTCGACATGCCATATTTCCAGTCTTTATTAAATGTTAATTTTTATCTATAAACAAGCACCTAATTTTTTAGATATAAAACTAACCAAACACTATGTTATTTTTTTGAAATGCATCGTCATCCTTTTGTGAGCTACCCTGAAAGTTTCAGCCGGATAGCTATCCGGGAAGTGCCCGAAATTTGAGTTGCAACATACCACCCGGAACAACAGACAAACAAAAAAGTGACTAAATAATAACAAAGAAAGTGTTATAAGGACAATGCTAATCCTATTAAGCGTGAAACAAAATAATGCTTGTTGAAATATTTCAAGACTGCTGTTTACCCCCGCACTAGAACTAAAATGAGTCAAGAATCAGACGCTGTAGTACCGACAGTTAACTATTTACAGCGACTCAACTCTCTCTGAAGTCGCTTGCCACTGCTTACAAAATGTTAATGATTTATATCTCCTTTGCATTCTGAAACCTTTTATGTGGCGAATAAAGTTATTTTAGGTGGAATTTTTGGGAGAATATTTTTTCAGATACTTGCACAAAGAGTTTATATTTTTATATTTTTTACTCGTAACGGGAATATAACCAGTAACCGCAAGGTTTTATGCTACAAAGAGTACTTGGCCAAGTACTGTGCATACATGATGTGTCTTTAAAATCTTTGTTTTTTTTTTGGATATTTTGCTGAATCTAAAATCTTTTTTTTTTCTTTTTTTTTTATTACGGACTATGCAATCGTTTCACCACAATCTCACCTCATGGAAAGCGATGATGTGGTCGAAGGTGTAGCACGCTTGCCTAGTAGATACATATTCACTCTTGACTTGAACACACCGGGGTTATAATTTACCGGAAACACTGACGAGGGCAGGGCATTCCACTCCTTTGCAGTTCTTATAATAAATAAAGAAGCGTAACGCTTCGTTCTTGTGCGAGGTATTTCAACCTGAAAGGGTGGCGCTTTGCTGATCGTCTAGTCGTACGGTGATGGAAAGGTGATGGGGGAATCAGGTTGTGCAGTTCTTGTGCACACTCTCCATAGTGCAATCTGTAGAATACCGCCAGGCTTGCTACCTCACGTTGATGCGCCAGACTTTGAAGCTTACTCTTTACCAGAGTGTCATCCCCAATGAGCCTGATAGCACGTCTCTCAATTGAATCCAAAGACTCGAGCTGATACTTGGCAGAACCGTCCCAGAGGTGGCAGCAGTACTCCATACAAGATCGGACCTGTGCTTGATAAAGATTCAAAAGCTGTCCCGGTGTGAAGTACCGCCTAACCTTAGACAAAATACCAAGATTTTTTGCAGCTACCTTGGCTTTGGATTCAATATAAGACCCAAAATTCAGGTTTGATGTGAGTTCGACACCCAAAAGCTCCAAATGGTCGCCTATAGGTATTGTTATTTTTTTATTTATTTATACTTTATTGCACAATTAAAAGTGTAAAAATGGCGGACTTAATACTAAAAGCATTATCTACCAGTCAACCAAACAATGCAATGAGAGAGAGGTTGTAGGCGTGCAAGAAATAAAATTATAAAATAAGAGTTAAAAAATATTTATAAGAATACAATATATATTTATATATATATTGAATAAAATAAACTAATACATATAATAACATTATACATATAATTTATATCTATATAATTAAATATAATAAAGGTGACGTTATAAAAGTAGTGATAATGGAGTGATAGTGATAAACAGCTAAGTAGATGAAGCTTTAAAATAATGATCTCTGACCAACTTCTTGAAAACATCTTTGGATGGTGCTTTCCTTGTTTTTACAGGTAGCATACTCCACAAACGGACTGCGGCGACTTCGAAAGAGTTACCTTTGAAAGAGGTTCTGTGCTTTGGAGTACAAAGGGTTAGGGCACCGGTGGATCTAAGGTGGCGATCGTGTGAATCGGATAACAATCTAAAGGAGTCTTTTAAATAGGAGGGTGTTTGGGATCATATAAAATTGAGAAAAGTAAGCTGAGTAATCTGGCATTCCTTCTATCTCGAATTTTGAGCCACTTAAGTTTTGAACGATACTCTGAGATATGGTCATACTTTCAAAGACCAAAGATGAAGCGAATACAGGTATTGAGCAATCGTTCTAACTTATTTAGCTGGTCTTCAGTGAGATCAAGGTAACAGATGTCAGCATAGTCGATAATTGGGAGGAGAAGGGTGTTGACAAGAGAGATCTTAGTTTTGAGAGGAAGAAAGTTTTTGAAGCGGATTATGGCATGTAGGGATGCGTAGAACTTCCGTGAAACCTCATTGACTTGAGCTGTTCAAGAAACTTGGGAAAGACGGAGATCGGTGTAGAGGACTCTTTTTAGCAGAAAACAAACACGCTTGCGTTTTAGTAGCATTAAACTTAACCTTGTTAGCATCGCCCCAATCGCACACGGCTTCTAAGGCTAAATTTAAACGGTCTACCATAGCCTCTCTCTGAAACTGGACAGCGTCACAGCTGGCTTGAGCATTAGAAGTGTATCTGTCAACTACAGTACTGTCATCAGCATACCCAAAGGAACCGGGCTTCAGAAGGTCATTAATGTGTAGTAAAAACACTGTAGCCGAGAGAACCGATCCCTGAGGTACACCGGCATTGATAGCCATTTGATCGGACGAGCAGCCCTCTAAGACTTCTCGAATAGATGGTTCCCTCAAGAAATCAACTATCCAATTGCATAAGCCAACAGGTAAACCATATGAGGGAAGCTTGTTTAAAAAGTCATCGTGCCAGACCCGATCAAATGCTTTCGATATGTCAAGGGAGACGGCAAGCGCCTCACCACGCATCTCTATGGCTTCGCTCAGTACGTGAGTGGCATACGCGAGAAGATGCCCAGTAGACCGGTTTCGGTGAAATCCGTATTGCCGGTCACTGAGAAGATCATTGTCTTCAAGGTATGCCAAGAGCCTAATGTTTATGACACGCTCCATACACTTACAGAGTAAGGAGGTAATCGAGATGGGACGATAATTGGCCGGATCAGCACGACTACCCTTCTTTGGTACTGGTTGTACATTGGCAAGCTTCCAGCTCTTCGGAACTTTACCTGAGTGAAGAGAGAGGCGGTACAAACGCGTTAAGATGGGAGACAATTCGGGCGCACAGTTTTTCAACACAATCGCTGGAATACCATCAGGACCACTGGCCTTGTTCACATCTAGAGCTCGCAGCGTCCTGAGAACCTCCTTCTGGCGAATGCGAATTTCGGGCATAAAAGCCCCGCAATGAGGAAGGCAGAAAGGTGTCTTGCCAGAAGCATCTAGATGCGAGGCTTCTGCAAAAAGAGAAGCAAATAAATTCGCTTTGTCTCCAGCAGTGTGAGCTAGTGATCCATCAGGTTTCAGCAATGGTGGCAGTGAGGGGCGGCAGAAGTTTACTTCGACCGACTTGGCCAGGGCTTTGCTACCCGCGGGATATGAAGCCAGTTTGGCCCCAATTCCACTTACGTGATCAAAATGGGCTTTCCTAAGTGTCTTTTTGCAGGTCTTAGCGGCAACGTTAAATTTTCTCTTCTAAGCCCGAACATCAGAAGACTTGCGCTTTCGAGCATCAGCCCAGTCTAGATATGCCGCACGCTTTAGAGCCTCAGCATGACCACAGCTGGATCCAAACCAAGGCTGAGCTTTGCTGGAAAGAGTCTTGTCACTGAATGGAATGAAATATTCTATTGCCTGACATATTACCTCTGTAACAGCAGACGCGCAAGTCGACGGGTCCTGGGAGATGAAGCATGTTTGCCGCCAAGGGTACGATGCAAGGAATTGCCGCATCTCGTCCCAATCTGCTGAGTTGTATCTCCACACGCGCCTATTTCCTTTAAGGCTAGAATCAGGTGGAGAATACACTGAGACGGACTTAACCAGGCAGTGATCAGAGCTACCAAGAGGTGGGGATACTGATACGGAGTATCGATCTGGTTCAGTCGTCATCAACAGGTCGAGACAGTTGGCAGTGTCACCGTCACGGTCAGGTACCCGTGTCAGCTCCTGCACAACCTGAGAGAGATCCAACGCCAGAGCAAGCTTCCGCGTCTCTCTACCCACGTGGTCGGGTTTTTGGTATGGGACAAGCCACTCCTTGTGGTGTTAAAATTCGTTAAAATCCCCCAAAAACACCAATTGAGCAGAAGGGTAACGCTGTTGGGCCACACTTGCCGCCTCACCTAGATAGTCTACCAATAAAGTCGTCCCCCGATCTCCGCTGTGTGAGCGGTACACACAAGCATACATAATTTTCTCTATGCCCGTGTCCACCAGCACCCAAATCACTGAGAAGTTAGGGTGCTCAAGATTTCGGAGACGCAGACAGCAAATGTCATCACGGGCGTATACACAAACGCCGGCATTTGGGATAAATAGATGCTCTAAGATATAGCCTGGGTAATCCAAGTACGCCGTATCAGCTGGACATCATATCTGCGTCTCCGACAAGAAGAACAAGTGAAGCTTAGAGGTCTCCAGATGATAATGGACCGGTTGGAGATTGGAGTGAATCCCGCGAATATTCGCAAGATCCACTTTAAGTGTGAGGACGTGCATCTGCCGTTTTAACTTATATCTTCTTTGGACTTTTTTCATGATGTGTTTTTATGAATAGGTTGGACGAGTAATAGCAAACGAGATGTCGGAATGGCTAACCCACGGAATTCAAGGCATAACTACGCCATTGAAGAACTTGCGTGGATACCGCGGGGACGCCCGAACCTCCCTGAAATAATACATCAGTTCCTCACATCCGGTCGCCAGCCGGCCCAATGGACCATTTCAGGATTTTTCACAAGCGGCGGGGCAGCCTTTCGTAGCTGGCTAAACTACTACTTCGGCCCCCTACAACTTGCGGTCGGCCAGCAGAGAACACCGTGCTTCGGATCCCGCTCCCCTTCAAAGCAAGGCCTCCGACGCAGAAACACCATGATTCCGATCACGGTCCACGCTTCCAACACATCACACATGCTAACATTTTTTGTTTGTTTGTTAGTTTCTTTGTCTTTATGTTTGTTTGTGCATCACGTAAAATCTACTGGACCGATTGCGATGCGGTTTCCATTGTTGGATAGCTTAGGGTTTGACTTAAAAACTAGGGTACTTGGTATCACCACGTGGTCATTTCATTTAAAAGTAGTCCATACGTGTTATTCCAGGACCAAAACTAAAAGTACAATAACCTACATATCTTCAAAATTCGTTCAGCCGTCAAAAAGTTTTTTTATCGATTGCTCGGCTTCTACTCATCGGATTGAGATACCAAGTACCCCAGTTTTATGAATTTAAAACCTAAGCTATTGAACTGTTAAAACTACATCGCAATCGGTTTTCGTGATGCGTGAACAAACAGACAAACAAACAAACAGACAGACACGTTTTTTTATGTTTTTATTTAGTAGCTTATTGTAACCAAGACCATTTTTTAAAATTGTTCTCATTGTACAGACTATTTCGTTCCTATTGCTTTATTAGTATAGATTATAGGTACATACTTTTGGCCCTGGAATAACACGAATGGGCTACTTTTAAATGAAATGACCACTCGGGCGAGGCCGCGGGTACAGCTAGTTATCAATAAATGAGTTAGATTACTTCTTGCCAAAGATACATTTCTAATTACTCATTCCACTTCCCTGAGAAGATCATAGTAGTCACTTTATCGAGCTGACCTCAAAAATACAAGGAACGAAAATAAAGCTTACCCTTTGGCAGTAGAATCAACTCGGCACTTAATTTCATTCGTTCTTACGACGCCAGTCGGTTATCGAATTAACGAACTATACTCTGAGAAGTGGGCTTCAGACATTGTGGTGTTTAAAATGAGTCAGTAACTGACTGGTACGAGTTTTGTAAACTTAAAGATTTTTGTACGAGTAGGCATAATAAAACTGGCTATTCGATCGTGGTATGCATTATGCTGGCAGCTCTGCTACTGTATTTCTAATTGCCAAGTCTGTGGCGACCTCTAGCGATAACTAAATCAGTACCACCTAATCCAGTATTGGGCAAACTACGCATCAATCAAATATTTTATTAATTTAACTGGTGTGTTATTCAAAGAGTAACGGCTTCACAATAATTGAGAACAGAAGACTGTATTGATACATATCGAAACTATTTGCAATTTAATTTTGCATAATTCTTCGCGTTATCAAATTCAAATTCAAATTGTTTATTGCATTCCATAATGTTCAAATAAGGTGGTAAACATAACTAATAAAGTAACAGATCATTATGGACCCTGTTGGGCACAGCAACCAGAAGAGAGCAGGAGTTACAAACTTACATTAGTTTTTTACAAACCTACATTAGTTCAATTAAAATTAAAATAAATTTAGATTCCTACTTTAATTAAGTATATGTTTAATATTGTTTGTTATCTTTGAAGAAATCGTGCAAAGAATAATAACATTTTTTAATTAGAAAAAGTTTTAATTTAGCGACAAATACATTTTCTTTTTCAATTTCTTGTATGCTTTTAGGGATTTGGTTATAAATTTTAATCGACATAACATATGTGCTTGAGCTGTGCATTTTTAGTTTGGAGTTAGGAAGCGCTAATCTTTCCTTGTGCCTCAGATTAAATGGGCAAGTAGAGGCAAGTATCTTTAAATGACACCGCTAGAATAACTTAGAGCAGTGCTTAGAGCTCGAAAAGATAACACACTCTATTTTTACTCGACCGCGGAGGGTAATGTGTTTGGGTTGTATGTATATGTTTGTTTGTATGTACGTTTTTTAGGCGCGTCCTACAAACTAAACGGCTTGATGGATTTTGATACATGAGGTATCATTGAATTTGTCAATCATGAGAGTGCTAAATGCCTCTGGTGCTTTCCAGTACTGGAGTCATACCCAAACATCTCACTCACTACTTACAACAGATTGACTTGCCTAGTCATTTATTTCTGACTATGCAAAAATCTGCCATCCTTAACACTTGCCGAGTCGTATGGAAATTTTTGCAGGAAGATTTGTCAAATGAAACTAATTCCCAAAATGAACTTCATTTGGCTTAGGCCCGTGGTGTTCAAATTTATAAACCGAAATTCTTCAAATTTCGAGAATTAAAAACCTTTAAGAATAATAATAATAATAAATCTTTATTTCAGACGTACATGTCCATAGTACACCAAATTGTTTTTTATTTTTTATTATATAATATAAACTTCACACAAAAATTAAAATTACAGTGACCAAAATTCACTTTTTAATACCTAATAACAACTGTATTAAATGTGCTTGTAATGGACAATCAGTTTGTTCAGCAATGGTATTCAGAATGCTATTAACACTGCCTCGAGTTCTGCGTAAGAGAGATGCCGCCTTCTTTCTTATGATCGCGTAAAAATCATCAGTGCGTGCCTCTGCGAACATTCCAGACGCACTGCAAAACCGAGGCAGGTCCAACAGCACCCTGAATCCATTATTATATTGAACCCGCAGAGCGCTGCAGGCCCTCTGCGTATAACGGACCCATAGGCTGCTCGCGTAAAACGACTGGCAATATGCCTAAAAAAGAGTAATCTTAACATCGGCGTTACAGCGAGCAAACCTACGAGCCAGCATGTTGCATCTGACCGCCAGCGCCCTGCGTTCCCCGCGCCGTGGTCATTCAGCTTTCTGCCATATTTAATTTCCGACGGAACACCTAAATACCAAAACTTATCGAGAGAGGTATCAACATGAAAGTCTTTTAAAGACCATCCAAAACTATATAATTATTTCACCTAAACAGTAGCAATTTCTATTAAACTTCTTAAAATAACTAGCTTAAAAGCTAATAAAACTCGACAGCCCTGCCAAAAAAGAACTTTCGCCAAAAAATGTTAAAAAAACATTTAACATTTTATGTTAAATGTAAATGTTGTATTGTGTATACAACATTTTTTATTTTTTTGTTTGTGTATTCAAATTGTAGGCCTTGATAAGCATCAAGGCCTACAATTTGATACCCACAGGTAATTCAAAATTAAAAAAAAAAACGTACATTGCTTGGAGCCATAATGCAGCCATATTAAATATAAAAAAATGCCTGTCACTCGGAGGGTAGTAAGAACTCTAACGATACCCCATACGTCTAAATTTGTTCAAGCAATTAAAAGTAATTGTGGAATAAAGAAACTCACAAACATACATACATACCTACAAACATACATGAATCCTAAAAATATTACAATCCTTTTTTTGGGCAGTCGTGTAAAAAGAAACAATTTTAGTTAATTAAAGTTTTTAGTTTTCACGCCCGCGACTTCTTACGCGCGGACTACTGTTTATCGCGAAAAAAAGCATCCTATTTTATTCTAGGATAAACCAATGCAAATATAGGTATATCACCAATGCTCTTGATGTGTTTTGACAGACTTGTTATTTCGTTTCCATGGCAACCACAGACATTCTGATGAATGATTCCGTTCCTTACAGTGAGTAATCAACATTTTCCACTTTTCCGTAGAAACTTACAATTTCCCGGGATAAAAAGTATCCTATATTTTATTCCAGGGTATAAGCTAACTCCATTCTAAATTTCATCAAAATCCGTCAAGCCGTTAACGCGTGGAAGCTCCCCAAATAAACAGACAACATTTACATTTATTTATTTCTATATATTTATTGTATACATATATACAGGTATAGATATTCTAAAAAATATATAAAAAGAAAAATAGTTTCCCGGCAAAAGAATTAATCTGGCTTCAAAAGAATTATCATCGTGAGGTCAAATTTAAAACCACTCGAGTGCTTACGTATAGATTCGCAAAGTAGTGTAGGCGTGGGACGCGGGAAGCTCCAGGCAAAAAAAAAACTCGGGTTTTTAAAAGCTTATAATATAACTTGCAATGTTTGTATGTATGTATGTTTAGGTCAA
Organism: Alsophila aescularia; assembly: GCA_946251855.1. NCBI lineage: Eukaryota > Metazoa > Arthropoda > Insecta > Lepidoptera > Geometridae > Alsophila > Alsophila aescularia. Next base: position 9,554,289 of record OX276373.1, read on the forward strand.
ATATTGCAAGTTGCAAGCTCAATTAGAACAACTTCCTCCTATCTAATTTTATTTACTGTAAATAATTAAACAACAAGCTTCGAGGTCGTGAATATTGATTTAAAGTACCTACAAAGATGGTCATGAACTTGTACGTGAACTATATTTTTATTTAGTTGAATTTACTATATAATAACAGTTACTAGTACAAAGTAAATGTAGCACAGCTGTTCGCACTGGGAGTCAAACAGTCTGACTGCTCGCAAAGTTAAGCGCTGGAGGGCAACCGAAAACTCCACACCGCTTCGAGATCTATTTAGATTTGAAAGAAGAACACGGAGGCCAAATAATGATGACGAAACAGACTAATGCATTCGTTATGAATCCTTGTAGATATTCGAGTAACGTTGGGGTTGGAGTTAAGTCTTAGACGTTTAAATTATGCGTGACATTTTTTTTTTTTTAAATATACTATCATGGACAATTATTTTGTCGTGAAGATTGCGGACATTCAAGCCAAACTTGGCATCGCACCTTGACCTCACATTTACCTAACATGCCGTCTCGCTATAATTGATACTCGTATATGTATATAGAGAGAGTTGCTCCATAAAGGAGCGTAGTTATTGTTATTGTTTGAATTGGGCGCACTCATCGCGTCACTATGTCAGTTTTTATCAGGGCACCTCAAAGCGTTAGTTTGATACAATCAAACGCCGCTAAGCCAACAGTTAAAATCTTTCGGTTGCGATGCACGATTTAAGTTGGAATTTAAGATCGAACCATATAATCAAAACCGTAAAGACGCGCGTTTCGTCCGATAGAGTAATTGATTCAGTCACTGTTCATCTTCGTACAATATACACCGTCTGTAACCTGCACAAATATCGCCCAATTTGAACTATCAGGTAGTTTATCTTTAACAAGGAGCTCTAAAAGTCTACCTTTATCAAACAGAATTGCCCTCAAGTTTCGTGTCTCAATAAACGTCAGCGAGTACATTACCGTAATAGGCGCTGCTGTTGTTAAACGGACGTAAAAAAACTCGTAATTAGTGATGGACGACTTTCCTTTCGACCCTCTTGTATGTAGCGAAAGTGAGAGTTGTAAAATGTTGTTTTCCCCGACGCGAAAGAGGTGTTATAAGTGGTTAAAAGAGGTGTAAAGCCTGACTGTCAGTGTGTCTGTCAGTCTGTGGCATCGATAGCTCCTTATAGGATGGACTGTTTTCAATACGATTTTTTATTTGAAAGCTGGAGTTAGGGATATGGCTCTTAGCTTTGTTCAGCCGTTCTTGGGAACTCAGGATTAGATCACAGGATCACAGGATCTCAGGATCTTGGGATAACTCAGGTCTGATCATGCTGTTTTGTATCTATTACCGCTGGCAAAATTGAATTATAACTTTAAACTTTCACGATTTGAACGCTTAGTTAATTATTTTAACGGAACCTTACCGTACTGTTACCGCTATTTAATTTACCTCAACGTTTTAATCTAAGATTGAAGTAGGGTGTCAGCGTCGAGCAGGACGAATGTTGTCTCCAACTACCCGCATTTGGTTTTAACATTGACTTTGTGTCAAATATTTAGCTGCAATGTCATTTTTCGTGTCCGCATAATTGAGGGGTCTATTAATGAGTAGCAGATGAAGACTTGAATCGAGGTCCGTGTGGGTTCAAGAAATTTAAAAAATGGCGTTTAGAAAATTACAAGCCAGTTATAAAGTATGTTTATAATCAGAAATATTTTTGCGAAATACCTAACTAAAACGAAAACGAGTGACGTTTTACGACAATTTTCGAACAATTTCACCGCGTTACGTGCGTGAATAATCATAGCGAATAAGGGCCCAGGTCGAAATATTTCCGATTATCTTACCTGTGACAAGTTACAGCCCTTTTACATAAAACACCAAAGAACGAGCTCAGTGGCGTGCATTAAGAGAGGCCTACATCCAGAGTGGCCAGATATAGGCTGATTATGGACCATTCACTACAACTGTATTGTTATGAAGACCCGGTTTTTTCAAGAATCATCTCGATCACATCAGTATTCAAACATAAAAACCGCATCAAAATCGGTCCACTAGTTTGAGAGCTTCGATCATCACCCCCATTCTAGCTAAGAACCATCTCGTTTACCTCAACTTTGAAACATTAAAAACTACAGCTATATCGGTCCATACGAGTCTCACCCCCCCCCCCCCTGTTTATCACCTCCTCCAACCTCAATATATCTGTGAACCATCTCGATCACATCAGTTTTCAAACAGAAAAAAACGCATCAAAATCGGTCCATTCCTTTAGGAGCTACAATTCTTCAAAACCAAATCAATTCAATTCTTCATTTTCTTTCAATCCTTACCTAGTAGGTAAAGAGCTGATTCCACTGGTAGAAACCTAAAAGTGAGCAATTTACTGCATTTTGAGGAGCTATTCTGCTTATCACGCCGAAAATCCTCATCAGGTCTTTTTCAAATTTTTATGAGACCAACTTAAAGTTAGTACCTTTCAAATAAAACAAATTCAAATAAAAAAAAAATAACCTTCATAACTTGTTAGAAAGCTGATGTTATCGAGATGGTTCTTAGATATATGGGTGATGGGTGGGAGAGGGGGAAGGAAGGAGAGGGTTATTCTATTTCATGAAGATTATTTTATTTTTGGAAAAATACACCTACATAATTTTATTAAAAACTGAATTAGTTTTGACGAAAATTATCTATGATTTCACTGGAATGAAATGAAACTCTTTAAAAAAATGGTTACACATCTCGTAGATAAGAGGAAACATAAACCCAAAACAAATGGATTTATAAATTTATAAATTGTAAATGCTGTAATGATGTATGTGTCCAATCAAATAAGCCTAAACTCGAATGAGTTTCATTATTTTATGGTTGGGTAATGGGTTCCTATGATTCAATCTCCATCATCATACCCTCAATACCTCATTAGACCAGAGAACTTATGAAGACAAACCCAATGAAAACAAACTCGAAGGGGTTCCATTATTTTGTTGTTAAGTTCCTGTGACTACGTACCGGCTCCATCATCAGACTTGAAAACCACATAAAACCAGAGAACTCATCACGAAAAACCAAATGAGCCGAAACTCGAAGGGGTTCCATTATTTTGTTGTTCAGTTCCCCTGTGACTATCTTCCGGCTCCATCATCAGACCCTGGATACCACATAAAACTAGGAAACTCATCAAGACAAACCAAATGAGCCCAAAGTCAAAGGGGTTCCATCATTTTGTTGTTGAGTTCCTGTGACTACTTTTTGGCTCCATCACCAGACCCTGGATACTACATAACACCAGAGAACTCATCATGACAAACCAAGTTAGCTCAAACTAGAAGGGGTTCCATCATTTTGTAGTTAAGTTCCTGTGACTACCTTCCGGCTCATCATCAGACCTGAAAACCACATAACACCAGAGAACTCATCAAGACAAACCAAATGAGCCCAAACTCGAAGGGGTTCCATCATTTTGTTGTTAAGTACCTGTGACTACCTTTCGCCCCAAAGTCGAAAGAGTTCACGGCTGGGCATGAGAAATGGCGATGAACTGAGAGGGGCAAATTGGATTTGGACAGCGGAACCAAAAGGGTCAGCGATTGGCCGACTTCATGAAGAAGGAGGGACTCTTTATGATGAACTCCTTTTTCAAGAAGTCATAAGCACGAGATAGATTTCATTTTTACCACCAATAAGCATATATTCAATAATAAATCTGTGATCAACAGGGTTAAGACCGGCAGTGATCACCGCATGGTAAGAGGCTCATTGAATATCAACGTAAAGCTGGAGAGGTCTCGTTTGATGAGATCTACTCTTCGCCCAAATCCTGATCAAATCCAAAACCCCGAGAGGTTTCAGTTGGAGCTCCAAAATCGCTTCCAAATTCTTACCGAATACGATACAGTGGACGAACTGGTGGAAATTGTTCACGCGATCGGGTCGGAGTTCTTTAAGGCCCACCGCAAAATAAGAACACAAAAATTCGCTGAACATACACTCAAACTTATGGCAGAACGAGGCGAGATGAGGCTGCAGTCTTAAGTGGATATGTCGAGTTACAGCTGGCTTAATATACATATCTCCAAGTCAATGCGACATGATTAGCGTTCCTTTAATACTACTTGTATTAAGAACGCAATTGAGTTGAACAAGGGCTCCAAAGTATTCGCAAGAGATCTGTCTATTGGGCCTGTTGCCAAAGCTGAAAACCGACAATGGCAGCATCGTTTTGTCGAAGCCAGAGATTTTGAGTGAGCTCGAGAAGTTCTATGGTCAATTATACACCTCACTAGGACTACCTCCTAGCACTAATAGCGATGCAAGAGCCCGTTTGAACCGACATTATACCGAAGATATCACGGACGTCAGCCAATACGAGATCAGAATGGTTCTCAAACAGCTTAAGAGCAACAAGGCACCAGGAGAGAACGGAATAACGACAGAGCTACCGAAAGCGGGAGGAACACCGGTACTTAAAGTCCTTCAGAAGTTGTTTAACTCCGTCATCCTCGAGGGTACTACGCCAGAGGCGTGGCACAGGAGCGTAGTGGTTTCGTTCTTTAAGAAAGGCGATAAAAACCTCTTGAAGAATTATAGGCCCATTTCGCTGCTGAGCCACGTCTATAAGCTGTTTTCAAGAGAAGTTACAAACCGTCTCGCTTGTAGGTTTGACTACTTTCAGCCTCCCGAACAAGCTGGATTCCGGAAAGGCTTTAGCACCGTAGACCACATCCATACGCTCTGGCAGATTATACAGAAGACCGAAGAGTATAATCGGCCACTATGTCTAGCGTTTGTGGATTACGAGAAAGTCTTTGATTTAGTCGAGACCTGGGCAATGCTACAGTCATTACAGCAATGCCAGATTCATTACGGTACATCGAAGTGTTGAAGTGTTTGTACGGCAAGGCCACCATGACAGTCCGTCTTCAGAATCAGAGCACGAATTCTATTTAGGTGCAAAAAGGCGTGAGACAGAGACGCTATTTCTCCGAAACTGTTCACCTCTGCACTAGAAAATATATTCAAGCTTCTGAACTGGAACGGATATGGTGCTAACATCAATGGCGAATACATCACTCACCTTCGATTTGCTGGTGATATAGTCCTCATGGCAGAAACCCTGGAAGAACTAAGCTCAGTGACCTCAATTTTGTATCCTAACAGGCAGGTCTTAAAATGAACATAGGCAAGATGAACATCATGACAAATACCCATGTCGTACCCATGCCGTTTTATGTAGGGAACGATATTATCGAAGCTGTTGATCACTATATATACTTGGGTCAGACTATCCAACTGGGGAGATCCAACTTCGACAAAGAGGTCAACCGACAAATCCAACTCGGATGGGCAGCCTTCGGGAAATTACGCCATATCTTCTCGTCGCAGATACCGCAGAGCCTCAAGACGAAAGTTTATAACCATTGCGTGTTGCCAGTGATGACATACGGCACTGATACGTGGTCGCTAACTATTGGTCTCATACACAAGCTCAGAGTTGCGTAGCGTGCAATGGAGAGAGTTATGTTCGGTGTTTCACTACGTGATAGAATCCGAAAAAGGAAATCCGTAAAAGAACGAAGGTTACCGACATAGCTCTCAGAGTTTGCAAGTTGAAGTGGCAATGAGCAGGCCATATAGTTCGGAAAACTGACAACCGCTGAGGAATAAAGGTCCTCGGATGGCGACCACGATCAAGCAAGCGAAGTGTTGGGAGTCGGTCCAATGATCAATGACCAATCCTACAATGTCGAAGTTGGACCGTCGACATTGCAGCCATCGCAGGAAGTCGGTGGATGGAGGTGGCACAAGATTGCTTGTCATGGCGCTCTTTGGGGGAGGCCTTTGTTCAGCAGTGGACTTCTAAAGGCTGACATGATGATGATGATGATGATGATGATATTATGGTTTGTCTATACGCTTTAAAACAACAAAAGTGTTTATCGAAATATAGTGAAGTACATACACAAATCCATTTTCATTTCTTTCCAATTTGATCGAGCTAAACCAGTTACAACCCTTCAATACGAACACTCAAAAATATTTTAGTGCCTAACGCAATTAGAGACATAAAACGAAACGCTTTCAAAACCTACATTTCACTGAGAGCCGGTTATTGGCATACAAATCTATTATTTACAACATCGATCAACAAGACTTATCCCCTATAGCAACGCTTCAAGGTTGAAATTTAAAATTCGGGTGTATAATAAAGTTTGTTGTTGTGCAAAGCTGGCCAGAGACAAATGACAGTGATATTGGCAGTTAAACCGACTAGCGTCGACCGTCGTTTTTTGTCCAGCGTTTTTAAGTCCGGACCACTGTGTTCGCATAAAGTCGGCGAGATGTAAGTTTTGGGTGTTTTTTTGACCGTTCGTACATTTGTGTGTTGCGAGTCTGTGTTCAGCGTTTATAAAAGAGTTTCTGGGATTTTTCTGACATTTTCCTTTCTGAGTTGCTGGTTCATGGCTTTTTGTAATTGGAGAGTTCTGGAGCTTGATAAAAAGTCTACAAAGCAGTGCTATTTTGTTATTATTATTTTTTCTTTCTAAATAACCGGCTAGATGTTTGGACGAGTCCTACAGGTTGAGCCTCGCTTCGCGGCGATATAGTAACAAAATATGCTTGGCTAAAACAATTATCAACAAGACATAAGTTCAAAAACTAAAACCCGACTACGGTCGGGTAAAAATAGCCTATGACACTCTTGCGATGAAGACGAATCGATTGATACCTTGCCTGTCAAAATCGAACCAAATTTTTTGTTTGATTATATAAACTTTTCTTTTAATCACCGTAATTTTGTAAAAAAAAAGTCTATTAACTCTATAAATGCAGACAAATCGATAAATACCTCGTTTGTCAAAATCTAACCAATAGGGGCGACGCTATGGTGGAACATCCACATACCCACTTACATACATACTTACATACACACATAGACTGCCAACTTCATTACCCTTCCCTTGCTTCACCGTACTCGGGTAAAAACAAAGCAATCGAATACATGTTGTGACAAACGAAAACATTAACATTAAAATAGGAATATAAGTACACAAAACAAAATCTTTTTTTAGATGTTTGGGTATCCACACCAACATATAAAAGTAAAACGTTTTCTGTTTGTTTGTTTATTTATTTGGGGAAATTGGATCAGCCGTGTTTGCTGATCCAATTTTGATAAAACTTTGTTGTCACGAGGCAGCCCAGTGGTTTGGGTTAGTTCCACTAGCCCAGGGACCAAACCTCAGTAGACACAAAATTACAGGAACAATAGGAGCATTATTTCGTGCTTCAATAATCTGGATCAAAACAACCACTTACGAAGGTATTATCATATATATTTTAAAAGAGTCCAGTTGTAAATAAACTTATTTAGGTATTTTATGACATTATTTCGTAAAATTCGGTTTTGCTAATACAATCAATATGGGAATGGCAGGTTATTTGAATTTAGAATTAATAATGACAAACTATCAAATGGAATGAAATGGATTATGAAAGAATTAAGACATCAAATGAGTATTATTATGAAAGAGGTTTTGACATCGTCACAATGTAAATAGGTACTGTACAGTATACAGACCAACATACTCGTAGCATACTTTTATCGCGGAAAATGGTAAGTTGCCACGGGGAAACTAGAAAATGTCGATTACTCGCTGTAAGGAACGGAATGACAGGTTGCCGTGGAAACAAAATAATAAAAAGTCTTGTCAAGAACATCAAGAGCGTTGTGCTTTACTTTTGCATTGGTTATTAATCTCATGTAATCCGCGTGGACGAAGTTGCGGGAAAGCTAGTTTTAATAATGAAAATAATAATAGTTCAAATTTTCGGCAGGATTAATTCTATATTTCTTATAATGTGCATTTAACAAAAAAAAAAACCTGTGCTCTTGTAGTATAAAAACGAAATCGAAAGTGAAATCCCGCCGCAAAGGTGCTGTTAAAACATATTTTTTTTAATTTCTATAATAACGAGAATTTTCCCGGATTATTTATTTCGAATACCCTTCGACTAAGGGTATTTTTATAAATATTTGTAATTCAAAAGTCTCGCAAAGGCTCGTAATTAAGGAAGTTTCTTTATTTGTTTGGACATCTTGAGTAAGGGCCTAGCGATGTTTAGATAACTATCTGAAGGAAGACAGTAAAAGACCCTCTAAAGTTACTGAAATGAATTGTTCTTCTTTATACTTGTCAAAGATAAAGACTGAATAGCTTCACACATCTTTATGTATTATTACCCGATTACGACGAAACAAGGGAAAGGTAACAGTCTATGTATATACTCATAAGTATGTATGCATAAATATATTATGTACTAGCTGTACCTGCGGCTTTGCACGCGTGGTCTTTTCTTTAGGTTCAAAGTACCATAATGTGCTACTTCAGGACCAATATACCAACATTTGATCAAAATTTCTTCAGCCGTCAAAACTTTTATCAATTGATCGGCTTCTAACTCACCGGATTGAGATACCAATTACATTGGTTTTTAAATCAAACCCTAAGCCATCTATGAAAACAGCATTGCAATCGGTCCAGTAGTTTTTACGTGATGCGTGAACATACATACAGACAAACAGAAAGAAGGACACGATTAAAAAAATATGTTATATTCTTGTTCAATACCTTTTTTAGCACACAAGAGCACATTTTTTTGGCATTGTACAGCCTTTTTCGTACCTATTGATCTATTATAAGTATAGATGTATATTATATGACTGTGTCAATTTTCATCAAAAGGTCCAGTAGTTTCAGCGTGATACGTGTTCTTTTTAATAATTTTCAACCCCTATCATGCGGAAACTCTTTAGTTTTTCGGGATGTAAAGTATCCAATGTCCTAACTCGTAGCATGAACTCAAATCATGCCAAGTTTCATTTGAATTCATTCAATAGTTTCGGTGCGATGCGCGGTCAAGATACGGACAAACAGACAGACAGACAAAAATAAAAAGTAAAACAGTTTTGGCTTCAGTATCGAATATGGAGAACCATCCAATCAAAATATTATTTATTTCTTCAATATTAACATAACTTTGGACCCATATCCCGCAGAAACCCTTTATTTTGTTGGGATGAAACGTGTCCTCAATTTTAACCCATCATATAACTTAAGACCGTGCCAAGTTGTATCAAAACCCGTCTATTAGTTTCAGCGTGGTACGTGTTCCTTTAAATAAGTTTCAACCCCTATCCTGCGAGAACCCATGATTTTTTCGGAATGTAAAGTATCCTATGTCCTACCTCGTAGTATGAACTCAAATCATACTAAGTTTCATTTGAATTCATTCTGTAGTTCCAGCAACACAATGCGTGGCCAAGATACAGACAGACAGATATACAGACATAAATGAAAAAACATACAGCTTAGGCTTCATAATCGAATAAAAACTAACCTCCAAAAAAAAACTCAATATCTTTAATGTACAGAATTTGGACCTATATACCGCAGGAACCCTTTATTTTTTCGGGACAAAAAGTAACCATAATTTTTACTCATCTTATAAACTATGTCTGTGCCAAGTTGCATCAACATCCATTCAATAGTTTCAGCGTGCTACGTGTTCTTTTAAATAATTTTCCACCCCTATCCTGCAGGAACCCTTTAATTTTTCGGTATAAAAAGTATCCAATGTCTTACCTCGTAGTATAAACTCAAATCATAACAAGTTTCATTTAAATTCATTCAGTAGTTTCGGAGTGATGCCTAGCCAAGATACAGACAGACAGAGAGACAGACAGACAAAAAAAAAAAAAACAGTTTTGGCTTCAGTGTCAAATAAGGAGGACCCTCCAAAAAATATATTCTAAATATCTTCTATGTACAGAATTGGACCCGTTACAGTTTTAATATAAGTAATATATAATATATATATATATAGATGTGTGTATGTGGAGGTTCCACCATAGCGTCGCTCCTATTGATCCGATTTTGTCAATCAAGATGTCAATCAATTCGTTTTCAGGGTTAGAGTATCATTAACTATTTTTTTACCCGACTACGGCGAAGCAAAAGAATGTATGCGTGTTCAAACAAAAAAACTTGGTTTGATTTTGACAAGCGAGGTATCAATCGTATAGTCATCATCTCAAGAGTGTCATAGGCTATTTTTTACTCGACCGTAGCCTGGTTTTAGTTTTTAATCTTATGTCATGTTACTATTATATGAATTATTCGACATAATTATACCGGTGCCTGGCATTGTGTTTGTGTGTGTGTGTGTGTGTGTGCGTATGGCTTTGGCATCGTAGTTCCCAAACGAAGGGACCGATTTTGATGCGGTTTCTTTTTGTTTGAAAACTGATGTGATTGCCTGCTTCTTAGCTATAATGGGGGTGGAGGGTCGGTGATTATATATTTTTTGTATTTTTGCTTGTTTAAAAGCTTTTATATAACTCGCAATGTGTGCATGTAATTTTTATTAGGTCAACTCTTGCAAGCTGAACGAGAACCACTATTTCTTATCATACGGAGTTGAATTTTTACATGTTGGTTCAGTTTCGAGACATTACACTTTTATGGTAAGCATGACCTGAATCAACATCCAGGATTAGTTCCAAATAAAGGAACTATTCAACGGCCAACAGCACAGACTCTAAATTTTCTGAACGCATTTTATTATGCTAGCCAGTTTTAAGTTTTACAATGTTTATGTTTTACATTGTTGCTGCATTGTTGTTGGTAGGCTCCTGACTAGGGAACTTCCCAATGATTAACAGAACAGACTAGGTTTTTTAATTAACTTATTTTGGATTATTCGTTTTGTTTGTAAATTTACATTATAGAATGTTAGTTCAACATACTAGTTTTAAAATGTAAAAAATACATCTTATAAACAGAAGTCATGTTTTGATCAGAAATAATTACCCCAAAAAAATATTTATTTAAAAACTTTGACATCGAAGTTTCTTAAAATCAAGTTATTTTATGGTTATACCTAAGCCAAAATGTGAAAAAGAAAAGAGTGAGAGTAAATAAAAATGTATCGAAAACAACACTCTCGTGTGAAGTTATGTTCGTACTCAACTCAGTATTTATGTTCCCTGGTTCATTAACATCACACATTTTATCTCCCAAAATTCCCAATTTCCCGAAACTCCTCAACCAATTTACCCATACCGGGTAATTTCACATTGATTTATGGCAGCACAGGCGTTGTACGTTCGTACGTAATTCATTTTAATGAGCTATAACTAGACGTAACAAGGTTTTGGTCCGTGTATGAGTTGTTTAACTAAACTGATAATTTTAATAAGTAGTTCATATAATTAGAAAAAACCATCAATGAGAATGAGAATAAATATCTAGTATTACTACTGAACCAACCATCAAAATAAGCAACTAGTATTAAAATAAACAATTGTACTACTACTATGAACTACTATTTAAATAAACAATTGTACTACTACTATGAACTACTATTTAAATAAACAATTTTAAATATTATGAACATATTGTCTTAGGAAAGTTTGATGAGGCTGACTATTAATTACAAAGTACTTATTAAGACACAAGGTTGCATCCCAAAAAATGTTACAACTTGATGTACATATGAACATTGTACTAAACCTGAAAACCGATTAACTGAGAGAGATCTGTAGCCGCGAGCTTAGTTACTACGGAAGAATGCTAGCACTTACAAAAATCTATCAAAACCATTAAATTAGAAATTCGCTTCTGGCGATCAAAACTAAGACATACACTTTTTCAGTTACACGTTTAATTTTAGTAGTTAAACAAATCTAAATGGGATTTGAAAGTATATACCAATTAAATACGTGAATTCACTTCTCAAAACACAGCCTCAACATTATAACATCCAACTTAACACCACAATGTTGGATGTAAAGCTAAATTAAAGAAAATAAAAGCTCACTCCTGCACCGCAGTATATTTGACCCTCTAAAATCCGCGAACAAAATCCTCCAACCAAAAGCACTCAAGATAAAGCTATTCTCTCGACTTCAGAAAGTGTAACACCTAAAGCCATTCCACATCGCACTATCTCTGTAATAACAATATAAACACTCGTTAAACAAAGGCTAGCGTGTAGATTCGTCCTAAGTGGGTGAAGCTACGCGGAGAATGCTACCAGGAGAGTGCCTACAAGATTCTTCGCTTGCACTGAGCCGGGCAGTCCACCACCTAGTTTTCACTGCGATCTAAGGAGCTAACAAGTAAAATGATTATAAAAATACAAAAAACCCGACTGCGAACTAAATTATTGATTTATACCGCAAAAATAATCACACTAATCGATACATCTGTATCTATACAAATAAATAAAAGTGAAGTGTCTGTTTGTAATGTCAAAGTAACAGCTTTTTACTAAAATAATTAATTTATAAAAACCATTTTTTTATTGTCTGTCTGTCTTTCTGTTCCCGCTAATCTCCGAAATGGCTCAACCGATTTTGACGAGACATTCACTGGAAGGTGGCTGATGTTACAAGGAGTAACACAGGCTACTTTTATTTTCGAAAAATAATTATGTTTCCGCGCACAAAAACGCCCATAAATTTTGACCAGGCGGGCAAAGCCGCGAGCACAGCTAGTATAATATAAAGATAAAAGTTCCCCACACACCTACCCTCATGTGTGTTGTGTGTATGTTTGTTACATCTTCACGCTTAAACGGCTGAACGGATTTGGATGAAATTTGGTACAGAGGTTTTACCTCCTGAGGGAACGTATGGTTCCTGAGGAATGCGGGTGAAACTGTAGGGCGCAGCTAGTATTTATATTTCTATTTTATTCACATATTTTACTTTACTTTAATAGTTGCGATTGCAATATTGGACTATAGTATTTACATTAACTTGAATAATCTAAAATTGGAAATTTTGTGAGAAGCTTATAAGAACTTTGCTACGGTTAAGTTATAAGAATTATATATTTTTGAAATGGTCTTTTAAAGACCTGTATTTTGATATAATAATAATAATAAAAATATTTATTCCCAAAAAAAAAACAAGATATATTAGCAGCTTTAATTAAACTTAAAACTAGGAACTTACACTAGTTTTACAATTGTTACTGCTTTGATATTTGAGCTTTCTAGTTCCCACACTAGGATACCCTGTGTTGTGGGAACTAGTCTCTTCGGAGGTAGGAACAAAATAATTTAAAAATATGATGTAGTTACTACTTAGTAGTGTGCGTGCGTACAGTGACTGTAGATGAGGTGTAAGTATATGCATGAGCTTTAGAAATAATGTGGTGTGTGTAGGAACAGATATCACATATCAGACTCGATATGTTTTGGTCCTTCTTTATTCCGTCAGAAATACAGTATGGCAGCTGTAAGCCGCCATATTGCCACCATCCACCGACTTCCTGCGATGGCTACAATGTCGTCGGTCCATCGTGTGGGCGGTCTCTCCACACTTCGCTTGCTTGTTCGTGGTCGCCATTCGAGAACTTTTATTCCCCAGCGGTTGTCGGTTCTGCGAACTATATGGCCTGCCCATTGCCACTTCAACTTGCAAACTCTGAGAGCTATGTCGGTAACCTTCGTCCTACGGATTTCCTCATTTCTGATTAAAAAAAAACATTATTGATGGAGATTGAGAGAGTATTTTTTTCTCAGTCGAGTAAAAAATAATTTTAATAACGTCAAAGAAAGATAGTTAAGATAACTGTTAGGATTCATGTTGTAAATAAGGTCAAATTAGTTGACCTATCACGATGCACACGAATCGTTATCTCGCAGCATAAGATCTTCTACGCTTGGAACCTAGATGTTCTATTTTGACACTAAACCGTGAGTCCGATCAGTTTGTTGTTATTTATAACGTGTAAAATTCACAAAAAAATACATGTTTGTTTTCTTAGGTTTCTGAAGTCGTAGTTCTGGCATCTGGTTTCAGAGTTTGTTAGAACACCCGATTTGGCTTAACGACTGCTATTAACAAATAACAGACACGACGCATGATATATTATAAATCTCCTTCACTGACGACGTGGAATTTAGTCCTTGAATTTGCGATACAAACAAAGTAACGCATTCCGTGTTATATTGCCACAGTTCTACATTATACTAAAATCAGACAGCATAGCAGAATCTCAAGCCATTGTCTCAAACTTATTTAAAAACCCAAAACTATGAAATGTAGGACTACATGAAATTCTCATATAAGTTATCGCTATAGCATCGCTCACACCTAGGGCAGAGGGCAACTGCAAGCCAATGACTAATGTTGGTAAAGACCATTGTACTAATGGTCACGTTCACCTAGCGTGGTATATGGCTATCTTGCTCCCGGTGCTATAGTGAAATAGTGATTTTTATAAAGTGGACTTGTATGTGGCTCGGATGCGAGGTAGGAATAATAAAAAACGGGGGAAAGTAACGTAGAACTCATACAAAATTTTATATTTTCCGTTGTTAATATTTGTGAACTTAATAATAGATATATAACTACTTACCTTAAATCGTTATTTCTTATCGGTTTGAATGCCAATTAGCATTAGTAAAATTTACGTCTCGGCAGTTATAGTTTAAAACTACCTTTATTAATAGTAATTACTTACGAAGTAACACTGACAAAGAAAGTGTCTCATGCTCTTTTTTCGAATGATTTTGGTCAGAGCAACCAGGATATGCATTGCTAACGCGATTCAGCATATTCGAACATTGCATTTTTGGAGTCAATTTTTATCAATATGGCGTACCGACTTCTATCAATTTTAAGAAACTGGGATCAACGGCTAAGCTTACTCTCTGAAACACTAAACAAAACCAAATCTGCATTAGCACGTAGCCAAGGATCAAATCCGGTGACGTTGGATTGCAATATATACATTTTACCATTGCATACCATGGGCCATACGTTAGGCTAACTACCCCCTTTTCGTATACTTTTGTGACTCTATGTCGAGGTACTCGTAGCTGTATATCGGCTCACAGCATTACTGCGGCGGTGAATCAGCCGTGGCTTGGCTCGGCGACAAATCGCAGCATAAATCAAGCTAGAACGGGCGCGCTAGCGAGGGATTACAACGGTTTTAATGATTCATGGTTTTGTTTATAATTAGGACGATTGTAATTCGGTTTTGTCTTTAATTACCTAAGTGCGAGTTATTGGCTCAACATTTTAGTACCTTCTCTAAATAAAGGGGTTGGCTGTGTAGTCTAATAATACTTTTGGCTTAGCATCTGCCATAAATTTCCCATCCAATGTATTATTTACGCAATTCTCTTGTGTTTTAAATGTTAAACGTATCGCCCGATTGGCTAGGTTTAGAGTTTAACACTACTTTGAAGTTTAAGCAAGAGTCCACTTAGAGAAGTATCGTTGCTTTGCCAGTTATAATCGCCCACGGACTCAACTGTACCAACGCCATTTCCATTTAATTCATGCTCTTCTTTAGTTTTTTTTTGGCAGATATTTATGTCTTGTTATTTTTTCATCTAGTCACTCTTCAAGTTTTCTTCCGGGCATTTAGTTGCCATATTATTATGCTCACCATTATTCCTTTTCAAAATATTTAAAGCTACTACCTACATTGCATTAAAACTAAAGCCTGTACATACGAGGTGTCCGCGCGGCGACCCAGACATTAATCACAGCCGCGGCGCACTGCATCATAAACATGCCGCGTTAGTGTTGACGGGACGGGACGGGCCGAGTACGACACGATTTATACGAAAATGCCTGACTTCCAAAGACCACTTAATATAAAATACAACCTATTAAATTCTTCATTTGAATGTGTTGAATTCGTGTAGATTGACACCGTGTAGATTTATCTAAAACTTAACCAACCTAGGATTTTCACTATCTGTTTAATACATGTAGTATGCTCTTCCTTAGCCTGCATCATCACTACCACCCCCCGTTACTTTACTTTTCTCCATAGAGACGTTGTAAAATGCCCATACATATTAATTTAATTATATATTGAATACATGAAATATATACATAACTAGCTGCACCCCGCAGCTTCTTCCACGTACAAATTTGTCACCCATCCTTCACCCCCTTAGGTATGGCATTTCATAAAAATCCTTCTTATTGCACCCCTAGGGTACTCAAGGAATATATCTTCCAAATTTCAAATCTCTATGCCCACCGGTTTTGGCTATTTTGTCAGTCTGACTGTTAACGCAAAGTCTAAACCTGTGGAAAAACAGACGGGTAACCGGTATAAATATAGTACTAGAAGTAAAGATCACAGGAAAAAAAGAAAAAAAGAAAAATTAAGGTCAAATTAACTCGCAGCCTCTGAAAAATACTTACTGCGGAAACTGGGTGCAGAGAGCTGAAGACCGAGCTCAGTGGCGTGCATTAGAAGAGGCCTATATCCAGCAGTGGACAAGTATAGGCATAAGATACGTATAACTAATGTTTTATATATCTTCATTATGTAACACTATTAATAGACAGTAGCGGTGTCTCGTCTCTAAAATTATTATTATTCTAGTAAATAAAATAAAATAGAGGACGTTAATTAAGTATTTTAAAAAGCCATCGGTAGCAGTAAAAGGCTTCCCGCAAAGCCTCCATTTTTCACAAGCCACATGCATAGTTCACGGGGGAAATATTAGCGGGAAAAATGCAAAAGTTGTTTATTTGTGGCGCTCCGGGGATTGCTTTAGAACTGAACATGAGGTTTTAACGACTTCTGCGTTTTAAGATAAACTTTGCGTTAAATGTAATTGCGTGAATAAATAGTCAACACAAATTTAACTTGTAATGTATTTGAAATATGATGCAAATGGTTTAGTATTGAAACATTAAGTTCTCATCTAATATATACTGAGATAATTATGTGTGTGTATCTAAAATATGTGAGTATATAATTTGTGGTTGATATAACGTTGATATACGCGCACGCGTAGCAAGGTACTGGTTAATATTCAAGAACGAAACGCTTGTACGATGCTGCTTTCGAGCGCTCGCTTCGACCGGCCATCTAGTGAAAAATTTAGGAACTTAACCCCATAATTTTGTAGCAGAATAATTTGACAGTTGTAACATAACTATAATTCTATTTCCTTGTCAGACAAGTAATCAGCTGCTCTTAGAGCAGAGACAACAAACACGACTAGTGTAGAGTAAGGCGATTAAACAGGAAATATGATCGTTCCTACTAACGAACTACATAATTTATTGAGAATCGAAGCTTCTAAACGAATGGACCGATTCAGATGCTGTTTTTTAGGTTCAAAGCTGAGGTAATCGAGATGTTTTTAACTATAATGAGGGTAGGAGGGAAGGAGGTGAGTGGGGGGCGGGGTTTGGGGGTGGGGTGAGAATAGTAGCTCCCAAACGAATGGACTGATTTTGATGTGTTTTTTCTGTTTATAAGCTGATGTGATCGAGATGGTTCTTAGCTATATGATGGCGAAGGGAGGAGAAGGAGGTGAGAAAAGGGGGGTGAGAATCGTAGCTTCTAAACGAATGAACCGATTTAGCTGCAGTTTTTTAATGTTTGTAAGCTGGGGTAAACGAGATGGTTCTTAGCTAAAATGGCGGGGTGGGAGGGAATGGGGGTGAGGATCGTAGTTTCCAAATGAATGGACCTATTTTGATGCTTTTTTCATGTTTGAAAACTGATGTGATCGAGATACTTCTTAGCTATAATGGGGGGTGGGGGGCCGAGGGTTATATAATTAATAATTTTTTTGTTTGTGCTTGTTTGTTTGTTTGTTTGTTTGTGTGCTAGTTAATTTGGGTCTTTTACCATCACTGGCATGCCAGCTCCATCGTACCCTAAACATGTCAATCTATCTACCTTCTATCTATCTATCTATCTATACTTGTAATAAAGCAATAGCAACGAATAAGTCTGTACAAAGAAGATTATTTAAAAATAAACGTCTAATGTACTTAAAATAAGCTACTGAACAAGAATATAACATTTTTATTATTGGTTTCTGTATGTTTGTTGGTCTGTTTGTACGTTTGTCTGTATGTTTGTTCGCGCATCGTATAAAAAATACTGGACTAATCGCGATGCGGCTTTCACTATTGGCCAGCTTAAGGTATTATTTAAAAACTGGTGACCATAATATCTGAATCCGATGAGAAGAAATCGAGCAATCGATAAAAACTTATTGACGGCTGAAGGAATTTTGATCAAATGTTGGTATATTGATATTTTAGGTCTTGTAATAGCAAATAAGAGTACTTTTAACATAGATAAATGAACACGCGTGCGAAGCCGCGGGCACAGCTAGTACTTATAATAAAACTGTAACAGGTCCAGTTCTGTACATGAATATACCTAATATTGTATAAAAAAAATTAAGGCTTTTCTATTTTCTTTACTGAAGCCAAAACCTGTTTTGTCTGTCTGTCTATCTGTTCATTTGTATCATGGCCGCGTATTTCGCTAAAACTACTGAATGAATTCAAATTAATCTTAGCATGATTTGAGTTTACACTACGAGGTAGGACATTGATACTTTTCATCCCGATAAATTAAATGGTCCCCGCCAGGATAGGGGTATTTTATTTGGAGTTGGTATTGAGTTTTTCCGGTTTATAGTTACTTCCGTAGTGCAACTCTAGGATAGTCAAGGAATATTCCTCTTAATTTCAAATCCCTAGGTCCACCGGTTTAGACTGTCCGTTGTCTGTCAGTCAGTCAATTGGTATGTCAAAGTCTTAAAAAAGTAGAGTACTCAGTAAGCTTCAAAGTCTGGCGCATCGACGTGAGGTAACAAGCCTGGCGGTATTCTACAGATTGCACTATGGAGAGTGTGAACAAGAACTGCACAACCTGATTCCCCCATCACCTTTCCATCACCGTACGACTAGACGATCAGCAAAGCGCCACCCTTTCATGGTTGAAATACCTCGCACAAGAACGAAGCGTTACGCTTCTTCATTTATGATAAGAATTGCAAAGGAGTGGAATGCCCTGCCCTCGTCAGTGTTTCCGGTAAATTATAACCCCGGTGTGTTCAAGTCAAGAGTGAATAGGTATCTACTAGGCAAGCGTGCTACACCTTCGACCACATCATCGCTTTCCATCAGGTGAGATCGTGGTCAAACGATTGCCTAGTCCGTAATAAAAAAAAATTAAAAAAAATGTCGCGGTACTATTTTATAGGCATGATTAAAATCTTCTATACACATTACATACATACAATATACGTATACATACAAATAAATAAAATTCAAGTGTCTGTTTGTAATTTCAAAATAATAGCTTGTTACTCATTGCGAAAGTATTCACGGTACTCAAAACAAAAAAGGCATATTTTATTTTTTTGTCTGTCTGTCTGTTTGTTCCTGATAATCTCAGAAACGGCTCAACCAATTTTGACTGGACTTTCACTGGAAGATAGCTGATATTACAAGGAGTGACATAGGCAAACGAAAAATAATTAAGGTACCGCGCAAATAAATAAAACCCATAAATTTTGACCACGCGGGCATAGCCACGGGCACAGCTAGTAATTTAATATCTTTTTATTATTCTGCCCAATGGTGAAGGGTAAATAATGCCCGGTAAATTGTTATTTCCAATAGTTAGTAGTCTCAACTCAGCATGAGAATGTGAACACCGCGCTGTTTTTCAACTACCCCACTGCTTGGACTACGGTGTTAGCCGAGGAAGATATGTGATTAGCGGACAAAGTTCATTCAAAAATATTAACATTAGGTATACTCATACATCAGAGAAACATAACAACTAAAATCTATGATCTATCTATCTATCTATCTATCTATATATCTATCTATCTATCTATCTATCTACCAGTTATGACCTATGGAGCCAAACCATGGACACTCACGGTGGGGCTGGTCCACTAATTTAAAGCCCGCTGGTCAGGTGAAGTGGCGCCTTGCCACAGAATAAATAATAGTACAAGTGGCCTTGCGAAAGGCGTCTGGTAGCTGGATGACGAGAGCCGAAGATAGGACTCAGTGGCGTTCACAAGGAGAGGTCTACGTCCAGCAGTGGACGAATACAGGCTGATGATGATAAATAAAGCAATAAGGTACAAAAAATATGTACAAAGAAGATAATTAAAACAAGTAAAATTATGATAAAAATGCAATTTAATAAACCCGACTGCGAACAAAATTATTGAATACGAGCTGACCGCCCGCAAAAATAATAACACTAATATTATAAAGACGAAAGTTTGTATGTATGTTAGGGTGTGTGTGTATATGTTACTTCTTCATGCTTAAACGGCTGAACGAATTTGGATGAAATTTGGTATGGAGGTAGCTCATACCCTGGATTAACACAATAAAAAAAAAAAGAAAAAAAAAAAAGAAGAAGTTTATTGACATAATAATTATACAGAACAGTAATGAATCCATAGGCTCCCGAACTAGTAAGAACTGTGTTTCAGGAGCCAGTTGTTTCATTTTGTCCCGATAAAAATACGGTTTCTATGGACGCGGGTGAAACCGCGGGGCGCAGTTAGTTTTTATTTAAATTTAGTGTTTCCTATTTACTTACATATTTTACTTCACTTTAATAGTTGCAACTGCAACATTAGACTCTAGTATTAACATTAACTTGAATAATCTAACATTGGAAATTATGTAAGAAGCTTAAAAGAAAATTGCTACTGTTAAGATAAAAGAATTGACCTTGAAAAATACCTGTGTCTTGACTCACTCGATAGGTTTGGATAATTTTTTGTTCCGTCGGAAATACAACATAGCAGCTATCAGCAGCCATATTAGTTTTCTTGACACTTCATATAATCTATATCACTCACGTGATCAAGACAAATCCAATAATACCTCATTTTTCAAAATCCATCAAGCCGTTTAGGCTGTAGGACGCGTCTAACAGCCGTATTCACAAACAATACTTGCCCATGTAAAGCAACAACACTGTGCGAAGTAAGCCATTTCACTATGCGTTCGTCGTTGCGAGCCATCTAATTCACAAACGATACTTAGACGACACTTTACTATGAGAACGCAGTGCGGACGGACCAATCAGGGCGCAGTATTGGCGCCCTGATTGGTCCGTCCGTTTATGTTCATTCAACTATTTGGCAGCTGTGCCGATGACATTATAATGACATATATTTTGTTAATCTGTGGTCGTAAATACTCAAACCCTGCGTTTGAGATGATGAGATGGCGTTGTGGGCAGTTTCGAAATGTGCATTTTTAACAAGCCGTTTTCTTTGAAAATTTTCAACACTTTTGTAATTTTTTGTAACTTTTGACACTACTGATCCTTTCCAAACTTCCAAACTTTCCTATGTCAACATGTCATCGAAACTTGCAAAACGAACTGTGATCGAAAACGT
Organism: Alsophila aescularia; assembly: GCA_946251855.1. Lineage (NCBI taxonomy): Eukaryota > Metazoa > Arthropoda > Insecta > Lepidoptera > Geometridae > Alsophila > Alsophila aescularia. The sequence goes on from OX276373.1 coordinate 9,575,551, forward strand.
TCAGAACGCTAATTTCGCCCACGAATGGCCAAAGGGAACGCCAAATGTTATGTTAGCGTTTTTAACAGTTATTTTCGCAAATTGTTACAAAAGGATCGGCCCCTACATCAAAATTCTTAGCCAACAATCTCAACTCAACGTAAGAAACGTACAAACATACAAAAAGCATACACACAACCCAAACACATAACCCTCCTCAGTCGGGTAAAAAATGGCCTAGGGTATTTTAAATAAGCTACAAAACAAGTTTTAATAAATCGTGTGTTTGTTCGCGCATCGCGTATAAACTAGGTTTTGTCAAAACACAAAAAACAGCTAGTGCATATTAAAACTGCAATTACGTAAGCGGAAAAATCACTGATTCAAAAACAATTTGTGCAATGATATTGCAGCATATATCTATAATCTATTGTAAAATTTAAAATGTTTCTCGTCTATTTCAAATGAAACGAACCAAAGGTTCTGAAATTTATAAGACAATAGCGAATCGCCCCGGCTTCGCACGGGTAGCTCAGGGTTTATTTTTATTTGTACACGATTCTATCAGTGTTTTTATAACCAAATTGAACAAAAACGGTTATAGTCGGTTATGGTTATTGTGACTTAACTTAATAGTTAGACATATCTTCGCGTGAGTTTTTGTTGTTAATGATGAGTAATATAAACATGTAGTAGGTAGTTAATATATTATTTTATGTACTATCAATAGTTTTAATATAAACATGTAGTAGGTAGTTAATATATTATTTTATGTACTATCAATAGTTTTAATATAAACATGTAGTAGGTAGTTAATATATTATTTTATGTACTATCAATAGTTTTAATATAAACATGTAGTAGGTAGTTAATATATTATTTTATGTACTATCAATAGTTTTAATATAAACATGTAGTAGGTAGTTAATATATTATTTTATGTACTATCAATAGTTTTAATATAAACATGTAGTAGGTAGTTAATATATTATTTTATGTACTATCAATAGTTTTAATATAAACATGTAGTAGGTAGTTAATATATTATTTTATGTACTATCAATAGTTTTAATATAAACATGTAGTAGGTAGTTAATATATTATTTTATGTACTATCAATAGTTTTAATATAAACATGTAGTAGGTAGTTAATATATTATTTTATGTACTATCAATAGTTTTAATATAAACATGTAGTAGGTAGTTAATATATTATTTTATGTACTATCAATAGTTTTAATATAAACATGTAGTAGGTAGTTAATATATTATTTTATGTACTATCAATAGTTTTAATATAAACATGTAGTAGGTAGTTAATATATTATTTTATGTACTATCAATAGTTTTTTCAGCGCACGCCAAATTATGACTATTACAGGCAAATTTTTGAAACCTTGCGTTTCTTGATTGCAATTTTCGTATAATTTTTGAAAAATTTAACAGTCCATGTTACTCGCTGATAATATAGCTTTCTATAATTGAAATTTTTAAATCGACTGTGTTTTTCAGTATATCCATTACAAACAACATAAAAAAAAAACAAATCATTTCTCTTTATAATATTAGTGTAGACTGGGTCTTTTCAAAGAATGTAATAAAAGCAATCAATAATCTCTCCTACGCGTATGGATATATTTTTTCTGTAGAATTATGTATATGTTTATTATAGTAAAGTATTTCTTACGTATGATTATATTTATTAGTATGTCTTTTGTCCAATCTAAGATTATCTGAAATAAATATAGCTTTGAGCGGTAAGACAGCTCATTGTTACATTTATATGCATTTTTTAAATATGTTGGACAGTAACTATCTATATAACTAAAATAACTAAAGAAGTACCTAACTTTCTAAAGTGAGGTGCTTTTTCCACGTCACTTAACAAAGTCACTTCATATTGTGAAAGCAACCGTATAATAGTGACCGTAGTGCAGCGGATGTTGTTGTAATGAATCAAACAGGAAATGGATGTAAAAAAGTTTATTTCAACCAAACAATTCAAATTTCAAAATGCAATTACTATTTTTTTCTTTTTTTGTCAATTAACTTTGAAAATATTTCCCGCATCAGCTATTAAAACCAGGTTCAAGAAAAAAATTATAACTCCTCATTCGATTTGAATATCCTTTTCAATAATTATTTTAATTTGTTTATTTATCTTATACTTTACCTTGCATTTTTGCTATATATATATGTATATATAGCAAAAATAAAGTAGCGAAAATCCGCTATATATGAGCTGATTTTTGTTGCTTTATTTTTCTTTACTTTGATTTTTCCGCTCACACAACAAACCATGCATTTACTCTTACGGACATTTCAATTCACCATTTACAATGTATACCTTATAGTGATCCATAAAGGTTTGCTTTATCTTAAGTAGTTATGAGGAATTAAGGGTTCGGAATTGTTTTTGGTATGCGATCAAAAGCATTGCATGCCAAGTTTATCGGTGTGGTGGTTTACGTGATTCGAATGGTGTATCATTTAGTAATAACTTTGGATGTCATTGTGATATATATATGACAAATCCGACTAGTAAATCATCCAGGTACTCTGCCCTCTTTCCTTATATTCATGTGTGGTAGCGTAAATATTGTACGGTACTTTGGTAAAAGGTACAGTTTATAACCTGACATAATTAATATTGAATGATCTATTTTTAGTCGACTTCACAGAAGAAGACGGTTATATGTACGAATAATTTTTTCGTCGTCCTATTTCTCTGTCAATTGCGGACTGATTCTGAAAAATGTTTTTTTGTTGTATTACAATTTTATGGAATATAGTTTTGGCATGGGGTTTTCGCTGCAAGAGTTACAACAAATGCTAACCAGCCTAGCAGTGCCACCCGACATGTTGGCCTCCGCATGAATATCGATAAAACAAAATTTATGATAAATCAACACATTACACTGGAATCAGTAGTCGTCAGTGGCAAGCCTCTCAAATTTGTGCAGTAGTATGTCTATCAAGACCTTCAGCCTAACAAACTCGTATGTAGGGCAGGTCTGTAGTCTTTGCTCAGGCATACCCTTTCGATCTGGAATTCACACCAGTTAATCCATACCAATATATAAAAGTGAAACGTTGTCTGTTTGTTTGTTTATTTGTTTGTTTGTTTGGGGAGCTTTCACGCAATAACGGCTGGACGGATTTTGATAAAAATTGGAATGGAGATAGCTTTTACCCTGGAATAAAACATGGGATACTTTTTATCCCGGAAAATTGTAAATTTGCACGGGAAAACAGGAATAATGGACAAATGATTACTCGCTGTAAGAAACGGTTGCCATGGGAACTGGTTATTATGTCAAGTCAGGTTACTATGCCAATAAATTGCTACTTTAATGATGTCATCAAGAGATTTATAATGTGTAACAACTATTTAAGTGGTTCTAAAAAATAAAATTTGTTTATTTATCAAAGCACCTCATTCCTATAAAAAAGTAACTTGATTGATTTAAATATGTTCGATATCAGAATCAAACATTAATATATTCAATATCACAATACTTCTTTTTTTGATGAATGTGTGCCTATGAATCAAATATAGACAAAAAACAAACTGTAAAGTTAATATACTCATTTAAAAAAGCACCTGATTATTTTATATAAGTAACTTTATTGATTTGATTATAATCCATACCAGTTTTCAGTTTTGCTTTATTGATTTGATTATAATCCATATCCGCTTTGGCGCAGACAAAAATAAAAAAACTACAAGAGTGGTGCCACAGAATACCTAATAATAGTACGTAGTGGTGCTACACCTACTTTTGCATTGCTTTTTAATATCCTAGAAGAATATAGGATGCTTGCTTTCGCGATAAACAGTAGTTCGCACGGAAGAAGTTGCGTGTGGGAAAACTAGTCCAAAATAAATCCATCCGCAATGCAGTAGACGCCCACAGGTATCATAAGAACGTCAACTTGCATTGCGATCTCGAACTTCCCTCGATTCTTCAATTTGTGAAGGATGCCCCTCGCTGCTACTTTGACGCAGCCCTCCATCACCATCATTTAGTCCAAGCATCCAACTACTCGACAGTAACAACGAGACGTTCAGTACCTCTAATATGAGTTCAATTAAACGGTCAAAACTGTACTGTACTATCAACTAACGTAAAAGTTTTGTATGAAATCCAGCGCTGCGCCGCTATTTTTCACTATAAATTGACCCTCCTCGAATTTTTTTGAGCAACCCGGATGGTGAAACTGCAGTCGTCAAAGATCTCGTAATTTATTGGTTTTATTCGCCTTCGAGTTTCTTGCCGCTTCTTCTCGAAGGAGTATTCCGAACCGGTGGTCTGTTACTCAAATCAATCAAAGGGCTCCTAGCCAGTTTGTCAGGGCCCCCTGGATCACTACCAATACTAGACCTCTAATACCGACCCCGGTGTGTTTTAGTTCGATCCCCGTAATATAGGCGACGGCTTAAGTCGGTGTTCGTACTCCCTGGGTGCCCTTTAGCTAGTCACCAAAAGTTTAACTTTGGCATACGCTTTCTGCGCCACGCTTTGCGGTGGAGCCCAATCGCGCCCACCTTCCCAGCTTGGTGATGCTGTACAGGCCGTTAGAGACTTGTTAGAGGTTAACAGCAAATATCCTTCCTAAAAATATAAACTTTGAGAGGGAAGCCGATAGGCGGATTCGGCTGGACTGGGCAGCTTTTTTGAGAAACTTCATCATGTCTTCTCATCGCCCAACCCACAGTGCCTAAAGACGAAAGTTTTTCACCAGTGAGTCCTACCCGTAATGACATACGAAGCTGAAATGTGGACACTGACTGTGAGACTGGTCTAGAAATTTAATAAGCTATAGCGTTCTATACTACTACTACTAATGCTGCAGAAGTACTGTCTGACTACGTGTCTGACAGTACTCCTGCACCATTAGTATTTAAGAATTTAAGGTTAAAATAATCATAGTATTGTATTATCGTGGGAATTAAATTTATGTACGAGGTTTTATGTGAATCAATAAAAGTAGATAACTCTGTCATAAAATTTGATGTAAATAATGATATAAGTGGACACAATTAAAACAGTTTTCAGACATGGTGACGCATGCCTAATGAAAACATAATATCTCGTATTATCATTCCTAGTTTCATTAAAATAGAAACGTAATTGCGATCTTCTTTTAGAGTTAATCTTTTACTATTACGACTATTATATTATATAGTAATTCTTCGAAGCATATTCCGAAATATTGGATCCAAAACTCTCAATAAACCTTCTTCACATCTGAAACTAGTCTGATTCATAAAGTAAAATATTTAACTCGCATGACAGTTTTCCGGTTTTCCAATATTTTGCGAAATATCTGATATTAATAAATGCTCACTGCGACGGTGGTTGGACAAAAATGGAAGAATGATTTATTGTGAGCGCAAATTAATAACGGAAAAATCATTGAATGCAAAAACTTGACGCAGATAGTTCTAGATAAATTAGCAGGTGATAAATTAGCGAAACTTTTTTTTCTCCCGGCAAACGACCGCAGGGAAGTACAATTTGTAGGTATGTGCTGTGAAATAACATAACTACTTTTATGATATTTAATTTTGTTTATATGTACTTTTATTCGAGGTGAGACTATGGTTAAACGAAAGTTTATAAAAAACTAGCTGTGTCCGTGGCTTTGCCGGCATTGTCATTTCTATGGGTTGAAGTAACTTACCACGTGTTATTCCACGACCAAAAAGTACCATTAATACTATATTTCATCAAAATTCATGTTAAGCCATGCAATACACTGGCCTTCTTAACTTAGTAGCACACTATTAAGATTGCAATTTTTCCTAAACTATGGAATTCATCAACTTTCTTTGAAATTATTATTTACTAGGTGATGCCCGCCCTGTCCCCCTGACGCCTGTGGCCATGTGGAGTGAAGACCTGCGAAAAGCGTCTGGAAGAAAATGGATGAGGAGAGCTGAATACCGAGCTCAGTTGCGTGCATTAGGAGAGGCCTACGTCCAGCAGTGGACAGATATAGACTGATAATGATGATGATGATGATGCCCGCGGTTTCGCACGGTGGTCATTTATGTAGGTTAAAAGTACTCTTTGTGCTATTCCAGGACCTAAAATACCAATATACCAACTTTTGATCAAAATTCCTTCAGCCGTCAAAAATATTTTTATCGATTGCACAACTTCTACTCATCGGATTGAGATATAAAGTACCTCAATTTTTAAGTCAAATTAAGCTATCCAACAGTTAGAACTGCATTGCAATAGGTCCAGTAGTTTTTACGTGATGCGCGAACAAACATTCAGACACACAAACAGACAGACACGAATTTTTTAAGTGTTATATTCTTATTCAGAAGCTTATTTTATGTACCCTAGACCATTTTTTTTTAATTATCATCTTTGTACAGACTTTTTCGTTCCTATTGCTTTTTTATAAGTATAGACTAGCCGTAACCGGGGCTTCGCACGCCTTGCCATTTCTCTAGGTTAAAATAAATCTATAACTATTCCAAGACCTAAAATACGAATATACATTTCAACAAAATTACTTCAGCTGTCAAATTATTTTTATCGATTGCTCGGTTTCTACTCATTAGATTGAGATAAAAAGTACACCGGTTTAAGTCAAATCCTTAGCTATTCAATAGTTATAACTACATCGCATTCATTCCTGTAGTTTTTACGTGATGCGTGAACAGACTAACAGACAGACACGAATTTTATGAATGATTCATTTATATATCAGTAGCTTATTTTAAGTACCCTAGTTTTTTTTAAATATCTTTCTTTTACAGATTTGTTGGTACTAACTGCTTTATTATAAGTATAGATGCCCTTCACTTTTGGGCAGAATAGTAAATATATGTACGAATAATTTTTTCGTCGTCCTATTTCTCTGTCAATTGCGGACTGATTCTGAAAAATGTTTTTTTGTTGTATTACAATTTTATGGAATATAGTTTTGGCATGGGGTTTTCGCTGCAAGAGTTACAACAAATGCTAACCAGCCTAGCAGTGCCACCCGACATGTTGGCCTCCGCATGAATATCGATAAAACAAAATTTATGATAAATCAACACATTACACTGGAATCAGTAGTCGTCAGTGGCAAGCCTCTCAAATTTGTGCAGTAGTATGTCTATCAAGACCTTCAGCCTAACAAACTCGTATGTAGGGCAGGTCTGTAGTCTTTGCTCAGGCATACCCTTTCGATCTGGAATTCACACCAGTTAATCCATACCAATATATAAAAGTGAAACGTTGTCTGTTTGTTTGTTTATTTGTTTGTTTGTTTGGGGAGCTTTCACGCAATAACGGCTGGACGGATTTTGATAAAAATTGGAATGGAGATAGCTTTTACCCTGGAATAAAACATGGGATACTTTTTATCCCGGAAAATTGTAAATTTGCACGGGAAAACAGGAATAATGGACAAATGATTACTCGCTGTAAGAAACGGTTGCCATGGGAACTGGTTATTATGTCAAGTCAGGTTACTATGCCAATAAATTGCTACTTTAATGATGTCATCAAGAGATTTATAATGTGTAACAACTATTTAAGTGGTTCTAAAAAATAAAATTTGTTTATTTATCAAAGCACCTCATTCCTATAAAAAAGTAACTTGATTGATTTAAATATGTTCGATATCAGAATCAAACATTAATATATTCAATATCACAATACTTCTTTTTTTGATGAATGTGTGCCTATGAATCAAATATAGACAAAAAACAAACTGTAAAGTTAATATACTCATTTAAAAAAGCACCTGATTATTTTATATAAGTAACTTTATTGATTTGATTATAATCCATACCAGTTTTCAGTTTTGCTTTATTGATTTGATTATAATCCATATCCGCTTTGGCGCAGACAAAAATAAAAAAACTACAAGAGTGGTGCCACAGAATACCTAATAATAGTACGTAGTGGTGCTACACCTACTTTTGCATTGCTTTTTAATATCCTAGAAGAATATAGGATGCTTGCTTTCGCGATAAACAGTAGTTCGCACGGAAGAAGTTGCGTGTGGGAAAACTAGTCCAAAATAAATCCATCCGCAATGCAGTAGACGCCCACAGGTATCATAAGAACGTCAACTTGCATTGCGATCTCGAACTTCCCTCGATTCTTCAATTTGTGAAGGATGCCCCTCGCTGCTACTTTGACGCAGCCCTCCATCACCATCATTTAGTCCAAGCATCCAACTACTCGACAGTAACAACGAGACGTTCAGTACCTCTAATATGAGTTCAATTAAACGGTCAAAACTGTACTGTACTATCAACTAACGTAAAAGTTTTGTATGAAATCCAGCGCTGCGCCGCTATTTTTCACTATAAATTGACCCTCCTCGAATTTTTTTGAGCAACCCGGATGGTGAAACTGCAGTCGTCAAAGATCTCGTAATTTATTGGTTTTATTCGCCTTCGAGTTTCTTGCCGCTTCTTCTCGAAGGAGTATTCCGAACCGGTGGTCTGTTACTCAAATCAATCAAAGGGCTCCTAGCCAGTTTGTCAGGGCCCCCTGGATCACTACCAATACTAGACCTCTAATACCGACCCCGGTGTGTTTTAGTTCGATCCCCGTAATATAGGCGACGGCTTAAGTCGGTGTTCGTACTCCCTGGGTGCCCTTTAGCTAGTCACCAAAAGTTTAACTTTGGCATACGCTTTCTGCGCCACGCTTTGCGGTGGAGCCCAATCGCGCCCACCTTCCCAGCTTGGTGATGCTGTACAGGCCGTTAGAGACTTGTTAGAGGTTAACAGCAAATATCCTTCCTAAAAATATAAACTTTGAGAGGGAAGCCGATAGGCGGATTCGGCTGGACTGGGCAGCTTTTTTGAGAAACTTCATCATGTCTTCTCATCGCCCAACCCACAGTGCCTAAAGACGAAAGTCTTTCACCAGTGAGTCCTACCCGTAATGACATACGAAGCTGAAATGTGGACACTGACTGTGAGACTGGTCTAGAAATTTAATAAGCTATAGCGTTCTATACTACTACTACTAATGCTGCAGAAGTACTGTCTGACTACGTGTCTGACAGTACTCCTGCACCATTAGTATTTAAGAATTTAAGGTTAAAATAATCATAGTATTGTATTATCGTGGGAATTAAATTTATGTACGAGGTTTTATGTGAATCAATAAAAGTAGATAACTCTGTCATAAAATTTGATGTAAATAATGATATAAGTGGACACAATTAAAACAGTTTTCAGACATGGTGACGCATGCCTAATGAAAACATAATATCTCGTATTATCATTCCTAGTTTCATTAAAATAGAAACGTAATTGCGATCTTCTTTTAGAGTTAATCTTTTACTATTACGACTATTATATTATATAGTAATTCTTCGAAGCATATTCCGAAATATTGGATCCAAAACTCTCAATAAACCTTCTTCACATCTGAAACTAGTCTGATTCATAAAGTAAAATATTTAACTCGCATGACAGTTTTCCGGTTTTCCAATATTTTGCGAAATATCTGATATTAATAAATGCTCACTGCGACGGTGGTTGGACAAAAATGGAAGAATGATTTATTGTGAGCGCAAATTAATAACGGAAAAATCATTGAATGCAAAAACTTGACGCAGATAGTTCTAGATAAATTAGCAGGTGATAAATTAGCGAAACTTTTTTTTCTCCCGGCAAACGACCGCAGGGAAGTACAATTTGTAGGTATGTGCTGTGAAATAACATAACTACTTTTATGATATTTAATTTTGTTTATATGTACTTTTATTCGAGGTGAGACTATGGTTAAACGAAAGTTTATAAAAAACTAGCTGTGTCCGTGGCTTTGCCGGCATTGTCATTTCTATGGGTTGAAGTAACTTACCACGTGTTATTCCACGACCAAAAAGTACCATTAATACTATATTTCATCAAAATTCATGTTAAGCCATGCAATACACTGGCCTTCTTAACTTAGTAGCACACTATTAAGATTGCAATTTTTCCTAAACTATGGAATTCATCAACTTTCTTTGAAATTATTATTTACTAGGTGATGCCCGCCCTGTCCCCCTGACGCCTGTGGCCATGTGGAGTGAAGACCTGCGAAAAGCGTCTGGAAGAAAATGGATGAGGAGAGCTGAATACCGAGCTCAGTTGCGTGCATTAGGAGAGGCCTACGTCCAGCAGTGGACAGATATAGACTGATAATGATGATGATGATGATGCCCGCGGTTTCGCACGGTGGTCATTTATGTAGGTTAAAAGTACTCTTTGTGCTATTCCAGGACCTAAAATACCAATATACCAACTTTTGATCAAAATTCCTTCAGCCGTCAAAAATATTTTTATCGATTGCACAACTTCTACTCATCGGATTGAGATATAAAGTACCTCAATTTTTAAGTCAAATTAAGCTATCCAACAGTTAGAACTGCATTGCAATAGGTCCAGTAGTTTTTACGTGATGCGCGAACAAACATTCAGACACACAAACAGACAGACACGAATTTTTTAAGTGTTATATTCTTATTCAGAAGCTTATTTTATGTACCCTAGACCATTTTTTTTTAATTATCATCTTTGTACAGACTTTTTCGTTCCTATTGCTTTTTTATAAGTATAGACTAGCCGTAACCGGGGCTTCGCACGCCTTGCCATTTCTCTAGGTTAAAATAAATCTATAACTATTCCAAGACCTAAAATACGAATATACATTTCAACAAAATTACTTCAGCTGTCAAATTATTTTTATCGATTGCTCGGTTTCTACTCATTAGATTGAGATAAAAAGTACACCGGTTTAAGTCAAATCCTTAGCTATTCAATAGTTATAACTACATCGCATTCATTCCTGTAGTTTTTACGTGATGCGTGAACAGACTAACAGACAGACACGAATTTTATGAATGATTCATTTATATATCAGTAGCTTATTTTAAGTACCCTAGTTTTTTTTAAATATCTTTCTTTTACAGATTTGTTGGTACTAACTGCTTTATTATAAGTATAGATGCCCTTCACTTTTGGGCAGAATAGTAAATATATGTGCTTTATTACTGTTTTTTTAATCATGCCTATAAAACAGTACACATTCCTACTGACTGACTGACAGACAACGCCCAGCCTAAACCAGTGGACTAGGCTGGGCCTATATATTACCTAGGTATTTGAAATTTGGAGTAATTTTCCTTGAGTATCCTAGAGGTGAACTACGGAAGTAACTATAAACCGTAAAACATAAATAACAAATTCAAATGAAATTGATCGATTGAATAGAACTGGGCCGATGGCGATGCGATTTTCATTATTGGACAGCTTAAGTTTTGATTTAAAAACTGGTGTACTTGGTATCTCAATCCAATGAGTAGAAGCCAAACAATTTACTAAAACATCTATCAATTTTAAAAGTTCGGTGCTACGTATTGAAGGCCAGTGTTGTAATATTTATTGATTGCTCTGCTTGTTCTCATCGGATTGAGATACAAACAAAGTACACCAGATTTTAAGTCAAAACCAAAGCTGTCCATAATTGAAAGCTACATTACAATTTTTAGCACAAAATTGATAAATGTACCTACATAATCAGGATGACATCTGCTAAACATAGACACACAACAGAACAGTGTTCCATGTTGCAGCATTAAACATAAACACATTCCCTGCTCGTGTGGACAGCAGTCCGACATAATCTCGATCCGGAATCGCAATCACGTCACGAAATCATCCGGTTTAGGCCAGAATTACGGGCGTCCGGACACTCGGGTCGCGGCATGTTGACCGTACCGTACAACAGTAAGGAATCCAGACGAGTCACATACGCAAGCGGTCACTGCACACTATCAAACGCATAATAACTCGACATAGGAAAGCGTATTCCGTTTTTACGAGAATTCAGGTTCCACAAATTACGAAGTGGTGAGTGCAAAATGCGAAGTTTGAATGAGAAGTGGGTTCGGGACGCTCAATTGCGGCGTAGTTAATCTTTCTTCTTACTTACTACCTACAATTGTAGTGATTTTAGGAAACCATGGTCTAAGTCTTAATTCTCCGAGGAGAATGCGGGTATCAGCGCTGCAGCATCGTTAACGAATGGCATTATTTATAAGTACCCGCGTTTGATCTTCTAAAATTGGCATGTAGGGGAGTATGGGCAGATAGATAAGTTTTTGTTTAAAGGCAGCAAAGCAATTAAAACAAACAATAAAAACGATTGTTCGATAGTTGCATCCTGACTTTATCAATGTAACTTAATTATGATTAAAATGAACAAAAATAAAAATATGTAGCTTACTTCCGCCAAAACCGTAAGTCAGACAAATAATAAATGGTAAAAATAACACAAGTAAACCCCACGCTAAACAAACCCTACCTGAATTGAACAATTGTATATAAAATAAAAACTTATTTATTTATATACAAATAACATATATAAATATATATATACAATAAAAAAACCCCACGCTAAACAAACCCTACCCAAATACAAGTATCGTAACACTTATATATTTATATACATATAATATAAATACACAATAAAAAACATATACCTCAATCCAAATACCGAACGTTTGACATCAATACGACACGTGTTTCGCCTCTGCACGAGGGATCTTCGGGTGATGTTGACTCGCCGAGTTCTAGATTGAGAGTGACTAAGCAACGGTGAAAAATTACTTTATATAGGCTACGCGCCTGAGCTAGTGCGACTGCATTACTGCATCGACGCGAACCAGTCTGAGCCGGAATGAATCACTATGATTTCACAAGGTCGCGCCATTATTGCACCATATTTACGATTACGTCATCGCCGCCTGTTACTTGTGACGCATTTCTAGTGAAAATATGCAACAAAGGTGATGAAACTAAGTTGGTTTGGTCGTTCAATAATGTATACCTATTATTGTTATGTCTTAAAATTTCTAAATGTTCCAATACACACAAACGGAAACCTTTGTCCTATTATCACTCCGCAGAGAGTGACCGGACTCAATTAAATGTTTAGCGAAATGGGACTGCTCTGGATGACTATTTCTATACGCGGCCTTATTTTCTTTAAACCTAGTTTCAAATTTGCGGCCGGTCTGACCCACATACACCCCGTTACACTCATCACAAACCAACTTGTAAACACCGGACTTTTTGTGGTTCTCTGTCCGGTCTTTACCATTACAAAGACGACGCAGATTGTTATTAGTTCGAAACGCTACATGAATGTTGTTTTTCCTAAGCAAGTTTGCGATTTTATCTGAAACTGGGCCCATATACGAGTATGACAAACTACCTACATATTTGTTGATTTTATCCCGTGGACCCGAAAAAGTAATGATGGAACCCTATCTTGTAGTTTTCTTTTATAAAATTATCTACCACTTCTTTATTGTACCCGTTTGAAATTGCAATTTGATAAATTATATGTAATTCATTATTATAATTTTCAGAGGACAAAGGAACTGACAATAACCGGTGTACATAACTATGAAAGGCTGCTAATTTATGTTGAATAGGGTAACAAGACGAAGAAGGAATAGCAATATCCGTTTTTTTATTATTTTTTTAAATACAATTGTGTTTTTGATCATTTTAAATATGAATTTCCGCAAAGTAACGCCTGAATCTAACAATTATAATTATGATTAATGTCATCTGTAACATGAAAGGTAAAATAGTTTTAACATGTTTTTTCAAAGTTGGTCTTTGAATCAATCTGCCCCATGCACGGGGTACTTTGATAGTGATACATGCCTGGAGCACATTGATATTGACTATTTAATTTGCCTATATTATGTAAAACGTATCCTTTAAAAACTTCAAAAGAAACAATATCAATTTTTTTTAGTATCATCATCATCATCATCAACCCATTTCCGCCCACTGCAGGGCTTAAGCCTCCTCCCTCTTACGCCACCCATCCCGGTTTTGAGCCAATCTTGGCCAGATCTTTCCGACCAATTTTTCTATATCATCGACCCATCGTGCCAAAGGTCTTCCGCGGCTGCGTTGTCCTGTACGTGGCCACCACTCTGTCAGAGACCTACTCCACCTACCGTCACCACATCTTTTGAGTAAACATATATTAAATTTATTATTAAATTGGCAGGAACAATGTCGTAATGAAATTTAAGTTTTTTAAATCACTTCTATCTAATAAATTACATATCCACACATGATTTTTAAAATGAAATGAAATACCAAATAATAAATTGACTTAGTAAATGTAAATAAAACATACAAACTCAAGCACAGTGATTGGTTTAACCGAAACCTGTGTATAAGTGTGTGGACAAGTTTAGGCTGCGTTCAGTTTGACTTTTATTGTGGCTGTATCTATGTGCCCCGTGCATCATTCTGTTCCTACTCCCCCTATGTGTTCCGCACGTGACATTTGTATATTTCTTTCTTTTTTTTTCATTTTGACCGTATTTAAGTTACTGTACTGATAGGTAGGTACAGTGCCAGCGTGCTGACCGCAGCGTGTTAGACGCGTCAACAACGCAGGTGTGACCGCGGTGTGCGAGATTAATGATTGTAATCCTTCGTCAAACATGTTCGTGACGTCAGTCAGGAGTTTTGTGATACATGACGTTTTGAGTTTGTTTACAACCTTACTTATTTAACATCGTTGGAACATACGTCAAAGTTTAAATTTTGTTTATTTTTAACGCGATTTAGCTATCATTTTCATTTTATTTTATATCTAATAGTATGGCATGGATTTAGAATGTAAATGCAGGCATATCTGGCTCTAAAAAAAATGTGATTTTGCTGTCAATGAGAGTTAACATATTAAAAGTAAAATATGATTTTTGACGTTGAACATCATTAAAATCACTCTGTGTTAACGAGCGCAATAACAACTGAGCTATAGCTATAAGCAAATATAAGTAGTCATGTATAGAATCGTAGAGATTTAAGATTTAAGTAAAAGAGCGCAACTGAAACATACAAATACATGTGAATAGGTAGGTAGAAAATATCAACACAGAAAAATAGGCTTAGGTGTTACAAAAACTTTGCGTCATTTGGCATGTAAGTAGGTTAACGCATAAGCGAGATATTAATTGTATTGTATGGGCTTAGGAAACAGGCAAACGTAGTGTAGAATCTACGTGCCATCTCATACGACGTCTATAGCATACGGGATGGCCACGTACCTCTTTAGGTTAACTGGGAACATGCAGCCACAGAGAGACTGAAGCTGTGCCGTTAATCCACCCTTAGTTTCTACCTACCTATTGTGGTAGCTAAACAAAAATGAAACTAAGGCAAAGATATTCAAATTATAAGATTTAATATAATAAAAAAAAACAAATGAAGTTATATTATAATAAAATTATGATTAAGTTAAAAATACTAAAACTGTGCCCTCCATGCACATAAATTTATGAGGTCATGGTTCGATCTGAAGATTTCTATTGTTTCCACTTCCGAAGTGCAGTACTCCCCGTGTAACGTAAGTTTGGCCGAAAATGGTGGGTAGGCCTCAGCTTAACGGAGCAGTGCGGAGCAATAGGCAGCCAGGATCAGCAAGGGAGATGGCTGTCCTCGGTGCTAGGTTGCACAACGAGGGCGGTACACGGGATACCCATGTATTATAAAGAAATCCTTGTATTGAAATAACTCCGAGTGATGCAGTTTTAGCGGTGCACCTGAAATCGATAAACCAAATAATTACAATTTGGCTCATCTATGCATCCGTTCTGAGGGCTCACCACGGCATTACGAAGAAAAATGGGTAGGTACTTACGTAGTTGTTTTTCCGTGGTGATATCTACTATCAGAATGGAGTTCACAATTTAAAAGCAAGAGAAGCTGAAGGTCAAATGATACTAAAGGGAACATCGTAATCCACATTTAAATAAAACAGATAATAAGGAATTTAGAGATATAATTTAAAAAAAAACAAGGTAGTTGTGAAAAATTAACGTGATGAAATACTTACGGAAATTTTCAAGTGGTAATAAAACTAGATTTGCGCAGATATAAATAGTATGGGAAAAGAAGAAAATGAAAGATTGATTACACAAATCGTAAAATATAACAGTATAAAAAGCAAGTCGTGATGTGTGTTTTGTGTGCCATTCAAAACTTACTCTATATCGGGAAAACACACTCACTACTCACACGGAGTTTAGGTTGACGTTAATTGTTGTAAACCAGCTAAACCGTTGATGTTAAATGTTTACAAGTATGATCGCGCTTGCCAGCTAGGACGCTGACAATCGCTAACCTCACTGGAGCTAAGTTTGCTGAGAGTGCGTGCGATGCGCGGACGCCACTCGCTTCGTTTGCCTCCCCTTCCCTTGAGTCTTGTCCCGCAGGCTAAGTGGCTGTGTAAGATCACAAGATCGGAAGTTCTCCTCGCACCCGTAACAAGGCCATACAATTAGGCTTTATTTATGGTGCAGATTCAAAGTACGACCGTAGCAAACTTCTTTCTTCTAAAAAAACGTTCTTTGTTCCTGTTTTCGAGCGTGGTAAAGTTAGGGCAGACAACAATGGTGTGAAACCATGTTATGAATAAAATATAACAAAACGCCCAATATGAGAGCTTCGCTTGTTTTGCGTTTACTATAAATACGAATACTTCCAAAAATCTGGGTGCATTTCGTCAAAAGTTCCCGTTTGCTGTAGCTGTCGAAACAAGAAGCTCTCCTATAAGTGACCAATATTAACTAGTAGCACCATGAAGTTATATTAAGGTTCCAATAGCCAACATTTGTAGCCGGGATAACAAAAGCTATATTCCATTACTATCCTTGTTTACGAAATATATGAAGAATATACAATCTAAAGTGTCAACAAGTGCGTTTTCGTTTCATCCTCCTATCCTGAGCTCATCAAGTCTCATTTCCTCTGCAACTGGGACCCTACACCTACGTGAGAGTCTGCAACACTCTGATACACATACTGGTACCAGGATTAAAAAGTTTACCGTGATAAAATGAGCCCCAGAGATTTAATGTTGGTATATTTTTTTTACTTATAATTTAGTTTATATTATAGCTGACTAAGTTTAACGATGTAATATTAAATTATTGTCAAAAGACATAGGGGAGACAGAGATGGGCAGGACGTAAAGAGCAAAATCAGAAAAAAAATGGTTTGTGATCTTTAATTCGGTATAACTCGCGATTTGTAAGTAACGTATTTTTTTTTCAGTAAGAAATATATCGTGATCTTTAAAGGTCAAAACGAAACCATTTCCTGTGGCTAAAGAGTAAAAGTTGGAATTTTCTTATCCTCAAGATTTACTTTTGCTTAGCTGGTGCTTCATATTTTGATAAAACCTCATCTGCTCAGCTATTTCTTACAGCATACCCCATTCATCACATTGTTTTAGCGCAGTCACTATATGCATTCAAATTCAAACAGCGTGCTGGCTCGCTGGATCTGGACCGTGAGCCAGACTCACAGCTGACAGATGTCTAACCAGTGTAGAGATAGCTTTGTCTAGTGATTTTATACTCTGACGCAAAAAAGACCTGTTATTAGCCCTTCCTAAGATATTCAACTCTCTGGGCTGAATGATTTACAGGTAAATCAAAGAGTAAGTTGGCTCATGATGGTGTACGAGTGGCGCAATAAAGGAGAGACATGTGTCCAACATTGATAAAGTCTTATGATGATGATCAAAAATTAGCTTAACTTACACCTGTTAACTAATTATTAGGTATTTAGGACACTGTTTTCCAAAATATTGGTGACAGCTAATTTGGCTTGACCTTTACAAAACCTAGCCCACCCACACGCACCACCTTCCTAAGTTCTGAGTATTTTAATTACCTCCGTACACGTTTTGTCCTGGTTGGTCCTTGACAACTCACCCTCACTGGGGCAGAAAGGCTTCTTGTTAATTTAACGTCCATGGACGAATAAGAATATAGACACCTTTACTCATCGAGACAATTTATACGGGTGTGCTTAATTTTTTTTTTTGTGAATATACTAAACCGGAAAATAGTTGGAAACTTTACTTAACAATTGCACATAAACTCAAAAAAATCGCAAAGAAACATGTGTGTGAAGTGTATTCAACATACGTAGGTGAGTATGGGACACTCGTCTCTCCAAATAACTGTACCTTAACTGCATATTTTTTATTGGTACTGTTGCATGCATAGCATCTCACATCAATTAATTTTTCATTTACTCACATCTACATTGCTAATATCATCATTTCGTTTGATGTAACCGCCTCAATCATGTTTTCTGCTTCTGTTGCGGAGTCTATGGACTCATTCCTCTGTGTTGCCATGTTATGTTTGCAGCACGGCTTCTAATTGAAATTGGATATTTAATGTGCGGTAACCTGGCAATTAGGTGCTGCTTGGTGCGGGATTGTGCCATCCTAGGATTGTCTTGTTTAATCATGACCATGGTTATTTATTTTACCCAAACTGGAGCAAAAACACAAAATAGAGTACATAATAACTGAAAAAAAAAACAGAAAAATGATCACAGAAAGAACTAAATTGAAAGAAAAAGTAATTAAGACGGAAGCTGAAAGGAAAGAACTGAAGAAGTTATATGATACAATTCGGAAAAATATAAAAAATAACAAAGAAACTTACAAAATGAGAATACTTGAAGAAGAATTAGACAAAAGACGATCGGTGAAGAGAGGACACAGACGAATAAATAACACAAAACAATGGATACAAACATTTAAAAAACAACAAAGATACTGATTTTTATAAAAATCTCTACAGCACAAAACTTAACGGTACCGATAGCAAAACAGACACTTGCGACAATATAATGGAGGAGATCCCTTTGTTCTTGGATACTGAAATAAGACATGCTATAATTAATCTTAAAAGTATGAAAAGCCCAGGTGATGACCATATTACTAATGACGTAATCAAAGCAATCATAGAACCACTGACACCTATGCTAACTCAACTATTTAATAAAATCGTTTCGCAAGAACAATTACCCGAACAATGGGAAACATCAATAATAACGCTACTGTATAAGAAAGGAGACCCCCTTAATATAAATAACTATAGACCGATCAGTCTTCGTCAATCACCATATAAATTTTTTACTAATGTAATCTTAAACAGAATCAAGAAACAGATAGAGTCTCAACAACCAAGAGAACAAGCAGGCTTCAGAAGCAAGTACTCAACTATTGGCCATATATTTGCCCTGAGGCAAGTATTTGAGAAATACATAGAGTATGGAAAAACTTTATATGTGGCTTTCATCAACTACTCCAAAGCCTTTGACACTATTCTGCACAAAGAACTTTGGAGAGCTTTAAGAGAGCAAGGAATACAAAACAAGTACATAAAAGTCCTAGAACAAATCTATAGTAAAAGTAAAGCTGTTGTTAAGTTGGAGAAGAAAGGTAATATGTTTGAGTTGAAGAAAGGAGTAAGGCAAGGGGATCTTATTTCACCAACACTATTTAACTCTCTACTGGAACACATTTTTAGAAAATTACAATGGGCTGGGCTTGGAATAAATATCAATGGTGAACTTTTAAGCCACTTACGCTTCGCTGATGACATTGTCATATTAACAGATAACCACAAAGACCTCCATTATATGATCCAATCCCTCGATTGTATTAGTAGAGATTGTGGACTAGAAATGAACCCTGAAAAGACTTGTATTATGACTAATAGAAATGAAGAGACGATCACAATCAACACCAAAAATATTGATTACGTCGATCAATATATATATCCGGGTCAGAACATTTCTTTTTTGAAAACCACTATAAAGAAGAAGTTGAAACAAGAATCAAGAAAGCCTGGATCGTACTGGTCACTCAAACATATTTTTAAATCCTAGATGAATATTAAATTAAAGAAAACTGCAATGGACTTGGTTGTGACTCCAACACTACTGTATGGTTGTCAATCATGGCCCATTACAAAGGAAATCATAAATAAAATACAAACCTTCCAAAGATCCGCAGAAAGGAGCATGCTCGGAATAAAACTTAAAGATCGCGTGAGATGCAGTGACATCCGCAAGAAAACCAAAATAGTAGATGCTACAAAAATTGCACTGTGCTTGAAATGGCGTTGGGCTGGACACACGGCAAGAACTACGGATAATAGGTGGAGTGAGAGGATGTTACACTGGTACCCGCGAGGTGAGCGCCGTCCACCTGAGCGTCCACGCCGACGCTGGGCAGATGACATCGCAGCCGTTGCCGGGGTCACGTAGTAATTTTTTAAAACTTATAAATTATACATTTAAGATAATTGTTTTTAAGGTATACGAAAATTTGTTTTAGTAATGTATACTTTATTTTAGTTATATTGTTCTTAGAAATAAATGGCTTATATTATATTATGGTTATTTATTACCCGACTACAGCGAAGCAATGGAAGGGTAATGAGTTTAACAGTCTATGTATCTATGTATGTGGTTATGTGGATGTTCCACCATAGCGTCGTCCCTATCGGTCCGATTCTGACAAGCGAGGTGTCAATCGATTAAGCTTTAAGTATAGAGTGTCATAAAGTAGAATTTACCCGACTACGGCAAAGTAAGGATTTTGTGTTCAAATTAAAAGCTTGGTCCGATTTGGACAAACTAGTATCAATCGATTCGTCTTCATCACAAGAGTGTCAAAGGTTATTTTTTACACGACCGTAGTCGAGTTTTAGTTTATAAACTTATATCTTGTTCAGACCATAAGTACATAGGAACTCTGTATAGTCAACACTTAACTATTTAAATTATGTTAATAACAATTAAATAGTACAAAGAGAGACTAGGTACGCTTGGTGCTAAAATTTTACAAATTAAAACAACTTATCTAGAGGGCTATTTGGTAACTGGATGTATTCCCAGCTGGAGGCCAGATATCAAACAATACGTGCTGGCGTAGCGTCTAAGCTACTCGAAACTAAGTAACTATTTAACTAACCCGTATCCCAGATTAATCACAATGTGTGTGCACACATCCTGTGGTAATTAACATTTAATTTTATTATGTTGTTCTGTTATAAATATCATTCCTTTTTGGAGCCGGTGGCGCTGCGAGACGTGAAAGCAATCTAACGGGTGAGTAACAAAAAGTCTGTACAAGAAGATGAGAAAAAATGGTCTAGAGGTCCTAAAATAAGCACTGATCAAAATATAACATATTAAAAAAAAGGTGTCTGTCTATTTGTTTGTTCACGCTAAACATAAAAACTACTACAACGATTGCGATATGGTTTTCATGTTGAATAGCTTCTGATTAGACTTAAAAACTAGTGTACTAGGTATCATAATCCGATGAGCAGTAGCCGAGCAATCAGTAAAAAACGATCAAATCGTTTTTTACTGATTGCTCGGCTACAAAGTCGGTCTGAACAAAGTTTGGTGAAATTTGGCATATTTGTACTTTTGGATCTGGAAGATCAAATAGGATTCTTATTTTCTAGAAAATAAGAATGATCATGCGAGAAACACGGCACAGCTAGTGTAAAATAAAACCGTATCACTTAAAGTTTTTTAGTTGCCTTTATCATGTTTCTAACACAGCCTAAAACCAGCAGCGTTTTACATTAATTAACGCACTGCAATCCACATTTAGTAGAATTATAGGCGTTACATACGGCAAAGCCGTTTAATGAGCTTAACCTATCAGATACCTACAGAAAAACTAAGTACTTTTCTCAACATCATTGTCAAATTATTACGTTCTCAATTCTTGGGCTAAAGTTGTAAGCTGTCCCTATTGCTAACAATATTGATAGCTGTCGATTAGCCACTTCAAGCATCCTTGGGCGACCTGACAAATTCTGATACCAGAAAGGTCAGCAGTACCTTTTTATAACCTGCAACTGCATTAACTAAATGTTGGTGTCCAACAACTGCTGTAGCTTTCATTAGCATGTAGAGCAAGTTCGCCAACTTGCTCCAAGCTCCAGCTTCTAAGCTCATCCAACAGTATGACTTAACCAAACCCGATGGCAGTACCGCACTAGATGCGCTCGTCCGAATTTATCGCATACATTTAAATTGCATACTTTACTAGTCGTGTCCATAGCTGTGCGCTGCATTACCCAGCGATGTTTTGCGTCACACAAAAAAAAAGAGAACCGCAGCTTTGTTATCGAAATGTTCTCTGGTCACAGCAATTTTATTGGTTTTTTAAGGTCGGAAATGGCGCTTACCTTCAGGCGAATGACCTGCTTGTATCGTCATTTATTTGTCAAAATCAAATAAAAACAGAAAGAATATCCTTTTTTCTTTACTGCGCAACGCAAAGGACGGTAATTTGTTTATCCTCCTATATAAATCTATGTAGAGCACCACAAAGGAACAGAGTATGTCTGTTCCTTTGTGGTGCTCTACATACATTACAAACGCGTAGACTGATTTTGATAATTCTTACGTCTATCGATTTGTCTTGATCTTGCGTGTATCTCTAAAGATATACCGGTAATCAATATTCAATATGGCGACAACCAAACGACATATTGAATTTTGAAAAAAAAAAAATGAATAAAATACTTTTCTAAAAAAAAAACGTTAATAAAAATGTTATTGCCAAACAAAATAGTAGCACTCACTCACTCACTCAAAGCGATGGTAAATTAAAATCAAGGATGAATAAACCTACATATATAACAACTGAATTAGTGTTGATGAAAACTGTCTATGATTTCACTGGAATGAAACTCAAAAAAAAAAAAACAACAAACGGTCGGTACTTTATTTTATTATTATTTTTATTATGGACTATGCAATTGTTTGACCACGATCTCACCTGATGGAAAGCGATGATGTGGTCGAAGGTGTAGCACGCTTGCCTAGTAGATACCTATTCACTAATGACTTGAACACACCGGGGTTATAATTTACCGGAAACATTGACGAGGGCAGGGCATTCCACTCCTTTGCAGTTCTTATAATAAATGAAGAAGCGTAACGCTTCGTTCTTTTGCGAGTATTTCAACCATGAAAGAGTGGCGCTTTGCTGATCGTCTAGTCGTACGGTGATGGTGCCATTGGGTTTGCCTACATATATAACAACTGAATTAGTTTTGACGAAAATTATCTATGATTTCACTGGAATGAATTCATTAAAATAATGGAAATACATCTCGTAGATATGAGGAAACATAAACCGAAAACAAATGGATTTATAAGTTCCATCATTTTGTTGTAGAGTTCCTTTGAATATCTTCCAGCTCCAACATCAGGCGCTGGATAATACATAACACCAGAGAATTCATCAAGACAAACCAAATGAGCCCAAACTCGAAGGGAATTCATCATTTTGTTGTTGAGTTCCTGTGACTACCTTCCAGCTCCATCATCAGACCTTGGATACCACATAAATCCAGAGAACTCATCAAGACAAACCAAATGATTCCAAACTCAAAAGGGTTCCATTATTTTATTGTTGAGTTCCTGTGACTACCTTCCGGCTCCATCATCAGACCCTGGATACAACATACAATATAAAACTAATGAACCAATTTTGATGAAGTTTTGAATTAAAATAACAACTATCTAAATTGGTTTAGAAATCTCAGATATAAACACAAACTGGAGAGTATACCCTTTCAAACAAAAAAAATATTAAAATCGGTTCTCAATTGACGGAGATATCGACTAACATAAAAAAAAACATATAGACGAACATATAACTGTCTCCTTTTCTGAAGTCGTTTATAAACGACGAACTATAATAAGAGGGCTATCATAGAGGGTAATAGGTCATCATCAGGTTTATCTTATAATTTTTTATTTCAAATGATTATTAAGGATCTTAAACGATTTTAAGTTGGATAGCAACCATTCTCACTTAAATTGTCAATACTTTTAATAAAGCTGTGATAAAGTTCATAATAGGTATTATTAACCTATTATGAACTTTATAATAATAATCGCATAATAGGTCTTGTTAACGTGAAATATTGTTATTAGTTTTTTTGCAGTTTGATTTATAAATAAATTTAAGCTTAAAGAAAAAATAATGCGACTCATCTTGCATTTGGCAGTTTTTTTCTAATTTTGTTATAATCTAACAAAATCTGAAACCGTAATTGAATCGAATATATGGTGATATAGATAATTTTGATAAAGAAAGTACCTAGAACCTAATTTG
Source organism: Alsophila aescularia (assembly GCA_946251855.1). Classification (NCBI taxonomy): domain Eukaryota; kingdom Metazoa; phylum Arthropoda; class Insecta; order Lepidoptera; family Geometridae; genus Alsophila; species Alsophila aescularia. The sequence continues at coordinate 9,599,562 of OX276373.1, forward strand.
CATTTGACGGGCTTTATTCAATTAAGGCCCAACAAAACAAGGCCTAGATTGAATCGAATCCAGGAAAATTCACGAGATTAGAAACACGATATAGATCTATTGGATTTTGTTTACAAACACAAAACTAGGTCTTAGTTCTGCCATACGATAATGTAACTTACCCCTCGAAAAATAAAACAGCCATCAACAATGACATTTTATATTATAAATTATATATTAGGTAGGTAATATCATACTCTTACTAATTAATGCACTAATGAAACAGCGCAATTTGACAATACCTACAGGACACACACACATATATATATATATATATATATATATATATATATACATCTAGCACTATATATATATATATATATATATATATATATATATACATCTAGCACTATATATATATATATATATAAAAAGAAAATATAGCCCCGAATAGATATATATATATATCTCATTTAAAATTATTCACAATATGCTATTCGGGGCTGCACTGCATGACATCATGAGTAAGTGCGAACGACCAGGGCTCTTATTCACTATGCCGCATGAAATTCCTTGCCAATAACGTGTGACGTCAGTACGGCAATTGCCGTAGGATTTCACGCAGATATCTTAACGCGGCGCGTAAAGTGTCTTATTGGCAATAGAGAATAATGGCCCTGTTCATCTAGTTAGTCGTCATTGGGTGCAATAAAAAAGTTTTTTGAAAGAGATGAATATTATGATGTGCTTGTAAAAGTATTACCTACCACTAAGATATAACCCATACTTTCTGATTAAACAAGCACAAATTTAACAAGTAAAATTATTATAAAAAAATACAAAAATCCCGACTGCGAACAACATTATTGAAAACGAGCTGACCGCCTGCAAAAATAATCACACTAACATTATGAAGACGACAGTTTCTATGTATGAAGGGTAAAGGTGTGGTATGTGTATGTTTGTTACTTTTTCACGCTTAAAAGGCTGAATGGATGTGGATGAAATTTGGTACGGCAGTAGCTTATAACTAAAAAAAAAAGTGTAGTTCCTGAGGAAAGCGGGTGAAACTGCGGGGTGCAGCTATAATATATAATTTATATAAATACTTATATAAATTTAATGTTTATTTTTTAGTAATATATTTTACTTTATTTGAATAGTTTCAATTTCAACATTAGACTATAGTATTTACATTAACGTGAATAATCAAAAATTGAAAATGTTGTAAGAAGCTTTTAAGAAATTCGCTACTGTTTAGTTATAGAAATTATATATTTTTGAAATAGTCTTTTAAAAACCTGTATTTTGATATATATCGTTAGGTTTTGGTAATTTTTTGTTTCGTCGGAAATACAATATGTCAGCTGTAAGCCACTATATTAGTTTTCTTCACACTTCATAATATATTCTTTATCACTTTCGTGAATAAGACGAATCAAATGATACCTCATTTATCAAAATCCATCAAGCCGTTTAGGTTGTAGGACGTGCCTAGGAACCGTAAAAATATATAAAGATACATACAACCCAAACATATAACCCTCAGTTGGGTAAAAATATACAACCCCGGTAATAGCTAAGAAGCATCTCCATCATATCAGCTTTCAAACATAAAAAACTGTATCAAAATCTCTCCATTCCTTTGCGATCTACGATCCTCCCCCTCCCCCTATTTATTGCTAAAAACCATCTCGATCACATATCAGCTTTCAGACAGAAAAACCGCATTGAAATCGGTCCATTCGTTTGGGAGTTACGATGCCACAGATATACACAATGATACAATGATACATACACAACCTAAACTTATAACACCCCTCTCTTTGAGTTCGGGGGTTAAAAACTAAAACTAATAACAAAATTCAAAAGTAATGGTGAGAATAGCTACACCGTATTTAAACATCAGTCAGAATCAATCAGCCGTGTCAGAGGTCCTCAACCCTGACAAATTCCACCATAGAAGCCAGCATTACCTCACACGAAGAGCATGCAATGAATCAGTATTTTTAAGGCTGGTCCTATGTTACTCGTATTGTAGAAGATATATACCTCTAGCTATTCCACGCTCAGTACTGCGGAACTCCAATTGAAAAGAGATTTGCAAAGCAAATGAGCCTGGAGAATCAGGGCACCAATCGACACAATTTGTTTTATCCCCGAGACAAACCAATTCCTGTTTGACGATTAAGGTACGCCCTTGTATTGGGGATTATGGGAGGGTTGTTTTGGGGATGAGTGGAGATAGGCTTGTTCTCGTGTTTCTACGCGTTTTGTTTATTTTTATCAAACTCGTCATCATCATTCGTTATTTTCATATGAATTGATAGATAATAGCAGATTTTTAGCTTCAACATTTGAGTATGAAAGTTATCGGAATGAAAGTTAAAGTCAGCAAAGAAAACCTATTGTGACACCATTGCCACTTTCTCGCTTTTTATTGAAATACACTCGAAAATCCAATAGTCCTTCATAACGAAGAATCTATCATAGTTGCAGACAGAATTGGACTTCGGTAGGAGCTTGTATTTTCATATCATATAAGAGTTTAATGACACTATCAACGGCTTAAAGAACCTACTTACTGAAAAATACGAAAGAGTTTCATTCCCAAATGCACTCCATTTATCCGTTCACCATTATTTTCTCACCATTAGGGCGCGTCCACATTACGGCTATAAAACCTGACGTGACGCCGCGTGTCGGCATCCCGTTACGTGCCACGCCTGTCCACGTGACTCCGTGATACGAGCCAGACGTGATAGCGCCGTGACTGGACCCTGAAGGAGGGTACTACGAAATGGCATCGTTTTAGGAATACGTTCCGAAAAAGATAAGAATTAATGTGGTGTATTGTTGAGTAGGAGATGGTTCACTAGATCCTGGTATCTGGTTTTCCATTATGTCCCATCCCTGGTAAGTCTTACACATTCCCAGCTAAATAAAACAGAAGACATTACTACTACACACACGGACACGGACATTATTATTTACTTTCGCACTCAAAACTGCCATAGTTACGCTAATAAAGCTTTATTTTTTGTATGTACTCGTATTTAAGCGAGCTTTAGAACAAACACACTGTAACATAAAACAAGCACAAGTAAAAAAATGATGTAACCCTCCATTGTACCTAGCTAAGAACCATCTCGATCACATCAGCTTTCAAACCAAAAACCGCATCAAAATTGGTCCTTTCGTAAGGAAGCTACGATCCCAACTCCCCATTAAAGCTTAGAACCATCTCGACCACATCAGCTTTCAAACAGAAAATCTCCGTCAAATTTGATCCATTTTTTTGGGAACTACGATCCCAAAATCTTAGCTAAGAACCTCTCTTTCACATCAGATTTCAAACAGAAAAAAAACGCATCACAATCGGTCCATTCGTTTGGTAGCTACGATCCCGAACGATAATAGGGATTATAGCTAAGAACCTCCTCGATCACATCAGATTTCAAACAGAAAAACGCATTAAGCACACACGCATACACACCATATATTTATAAAACCCCTCTTTTTCGCTATTTCGGTTATAAATAAATAAACTATAAAAAAGTATAAGTAAGTACTAACATAATATTATAACTATGATTATAACTATGTATTAGGAACTTTGCTTGTTCAAGAGAAAGTAGTCCATTTTTGCCTCGAAGGTAATAATTTAGTTAAACTACGTTAGTACCTACATCCATCAATTCTAACATAGCGGCAATCCATACCAATATATAAAAGTGAAACGTTGTCTGTTTGTTTGTTTGTTTGTTTGTTTGTTTGTTTGTTTGTTTGTTTCGGGAGCTTTCACGCAATAAAGGCTTTTGATGAAATTTAGAATGGAGATAGATTATACCCTGGAATAAAACATTGGATACTTTTTATCCCGGAAAATTGTAAGTTTCCACGGGAAATCTGGAAAATGTTGAATACTCGCTGTAAGTAAGGGTTGCCATGGGAACGAAATAACAAGTCTGTCAAAAAACATCAAGAGCATTGCTGCTATACCTACTTTTGCATTAGTTTTTAATACCCTAGAAGAACATAGCATGCTTTTTTTCGCGATAAACTGTAGTGCGCACGGACAAAGTCGCGGGCGGGAAAGCTTGTTTGTAATAAAGACTTGTAAAGTCGTACTGCGCCGCCCGTTGTAGTACAGATCCAATCACTGTTTTAATTGGCACAAAATTATAACTTTATTTCAATATCCTTTAACATTTTCGCTGTAGCATCTCCGACTTTATTTATGTTTGTGATTCTCGGGTTGATTCCAATGTCGGTGTATGTTCGATTTTGGCGAAAGTAGACATTTTTCTCCCCCCTGAAATATGGGAGAGGATGTAACGTGAAGGGTGAACTCTTGCCATCAGTTTGTTACATTCTACTGCACGGGTTCACTTCTAGTGATGGAATCTTGGGTTTTGTGGTTGGCTTACAAATAAATACTTATGTGTGAGGGACACAAAAATACTATTATGTATGTAGTAAATACATATTTCTAGTCCACCTAGTATCATGAACTGCGTGATCTTATGGTGAAGTACCTACGTAGTACGAAGTTTGTAGTGTACCTATAACAAGTGAGCGAGATAGTACTCGCCATAATCGGAAGACTCACTCGCGGCCGCCACAAGCGAACCGTCGGTCAGATATTCGGCAACTATCGTCGTCTCGAAACTCATAAAAGAGAAGCTATCTTTCTCTAACACGCTTATACTGGCAATCTATCTACTGCTCCGATACTTTAGTAAAATACTTTGTAGATTAGGTACGGTACGCGATGGACTTCATGGACTAGGTGCTGTCGTGGTATTTTATTTAATAATTAAATATATGAGTTATGTGTCCGTCGGGTGGCAGCTGGGTGAACCGAGGGTGGCAGGATCACGTCAAGGTTGGCCGCCCGCAGCTGATGAAATTCGGTTTGCCACCGACGGACGACATGATTTGCTGTAGGGAACGGGTTGCCTGGATGATGTGCCCGTTGGAGAGCGATTTGGGCCTTTTGACCAGGCCGTACTGCTTGTTGGGCCTCAGAGGCCCACCCCAGATAGAAAGGGACCTACCTGCGCCTACAGCCAAGGAGAGTGAGGAGAAATCATAGAAAAAAAAGGTATTATAAGGAGCACTTACAGATAGTTTAATGCATCATTTTACAACAATGTTTTCATATATATTTCATATAAGACTTAAATACTAACACAAAGATGCTTTGGTTGAGTCCATTGATATTGATCAAGAGGAGAGGGGGCACGCAAAGGGGGCTTAGGGTTACGCTGTTAGTTAGGTCTGTTCTGTTCCCCTACACGGGCGCGAAATCTTTATAAAGCAACCTCCGCAGGGGTGAGTCGCGGGGTGAGGCGCGAGCCCTTGTCCGTCTTCCCCCCTCGAAATATAACCTTGTTTGTATCACTAAAAGTTTTACAACTAAATAGGGTTTCACTTATATTGCTAGACTACAAATAAATACTAATGCATCTACATGAAAACTCTCCTTATAAAAAGGCCTAATATAGATAACAAAAGAGCGTTTATGAACAGCTGGACGATCCGATACGAAGCGTAATTTTGGGTGATCCACGGGCTCCCACGGGCTGGTTCCCGATTTTTCGGGACGAACAATAAGTTATTATCGACTTCCCGATTCGATATAAGTTCGTTCGTGTCGGTGAGTGAATGCGGAAGCCCGCTTTGAAAAGTTGTATAATTTCTATAATGTCATTAATAGCGACCATGGATTTCATTAGAGGTCTAAATGTTTTTGAATCAATTGGGAGGGCAGGTTGTCCTACTCCCTTGAACGATTCAACACGGGAAGCCCTGTTGAATTTCACCGTTCTGTTATTGATTTAAGAAAAAAAAAACCATAACATTATTTATGAAACACGTGGGGAGCGTACCTAACGTGATATCAATTTTATATTAAAATTTTATATTAACGTGATATCAAAATTATGTCTATGTCTATCAATCGAATTGATGAATTGCCTTGCTATGCGTAAGATATCAGGCATTATGTTTTCATATTATGGGTTTATCTAAAAACTCCACCTTTGTTCACATAGAGGGGTCTCTTTGGCCACTGCTGGGGTTGGTTTCCGGTCTGTCTTGGATAAAACCACAAGTTATTGACATCTATCACGAAGAAAGGGTAAGTGAAGGATCATAAAAATGGAGTAGTACGACAGTGCATGCATGATGATACTGTCAAACAGCCGAGTACATGTGATCGTGGCCGTCGCGTATGCTTTGTTTCGCTTGATACCTCGATACTCGATGCCGATACGTAATGTCAACTTATACGGTGATGATGTAAACATGGCTTCAAAAGGAATTACTTAATTATTTAATTTTATATAACAATAAATAAATAAAACACACTAATATTATTAAGGTGAAAGTAATATGTGTGTATGTATATGTGTGAGTGTGTGTGTGTATGTTTGTTACTCCTTCACGCTCAAACGGCTGAACAGATTTGGATGTAATTTGAAATGGAGATATATATAGCTTATACCCTGGAATAACACATGGAATAGTTTTTATCATCAGCATCATCATCATTCATGCGGGTGAAACTGCGGGGCGCAGCTAGTATAACAATAAAACTATAATTGTAATGAGATGAAAAACACAATAAAAAAGAAAATAAAAAAAAGTTATGCATGTATACAAATTACCTATAGATGTAAATAAAATGAATTTAATTCTTTTTCAATAGAACCATAAACAAAAAAAAGTTTACAAATAATTTAAAAAAAACAGTCATTATAGTTATTTTCTTATATAATTCTCTTCACTTCCACTAAGAAAAAAGAGCCACGTGCTTGAGAAAAAGTACAGTTAATATTTTTTGAATGAATGATTTTTATTCGCTAAAATCCTGTGTATTGTTAAGGTGGTAGTGGTGTAAGATTTGTTTTTACCCGACATGTTGATATGTTTGGGTTGTATGTATGTTTGATTGTTTGTATGTTAAAAACAATCAAACATACGTAACGTTTCTTAGGCACGTCTTATAGCCTAAATGACTAGATGGATCAGCCTTTTGATTCCCAGCCGAAGTCATTATTACCGCGTGCGGTTATGTAGCCTGTGATGCTATTATCACTGCGTGACTCGGTATCGATAACTTCAAAGCATTACCTGCTTTCAAATGATCCACCGCTGTCTCCACTTGCCACGGCCTCTTCACCGTATCTTGAGCCAGAAACGCTTCTTCACGTAGGTGAGCCCCTAGAGACAAGATACACCTTTGATAGATCCGGAACTCCTAAAGGCCTTAGGAATATTTGTAACGGAGACAGATGACGGTCAGAGGTACACCTCAACCCAGATGAGTGGGACCGTGACATAACTGACGATCTTGCGAAAAGATGCCCCTTGCTTAAGGATGGCCTTAAAAGGGAAGTACGAGAACAAGTATTTAAAAAAATACGTTTTCCCTAAAAATTGCCCGTTTATAAACCTCCAGTGTTGAATCCGGAGATTGCTGCGATGCTTACAGAGTCAGCCAAGAATAGAGACGTTAGGCTTACAAAAAAGCAAGCGTAGCTGGGTTGCGCTCTCACTATTCTTGGAAGGACAATGTCTGATATGCTGACAATGTTTGTATATACATCAGAGGTACTTATTAACCTCCAACCAAATATTGGTAAGATCCTAACAAACTGCCACTTTTAGGAAACCGAGACTAGACGGTTTCATAGAATACCCACGGTGGACAAATCATTTGTAAACTCAATTAAGGATTGCAGGAGAGTCACTTGTTCGGTGACAAGCTTGGCGTGTTTATTAAAAGCTCCTGAGGTAAACAGAAGACACGAAAGCTGATTCAGCTTGTCGTGATTGCTACTTCCATTCATTTAAACTCGAGAAGCCCAGCGTCGCGTGACCAACAGCAAAGGCGCTGCTCCCGGTCGACCAACCACCAACCAAGCCCCAGCGCGACGCTGGGCGCCCCAATATCACCGCTGCACCCCCCGTCTGCCGGCCCAGAACAATTGTGTGCCGCCGAATCGCAAGCACGCTGCAGCACCACCCAAACGTAAGCAGTATATTTACTGGTAAACGTTGGCCGTCTTAGGCACTTGATTAATGTTTTGAATATTGTTTCGGGCTATGAAATTCCTATTTTTGAATGAACTTTTCAAGCTACTGACATTCACGCACACTATTTTATATCTACCGGAATGTGATAATGCTTTTATAGCTACAGAATTGTGGAGGTTAGTTGTGTGGAGCGTTATACGTAAAAGAAGTCCATGCAGAATAGTTTCTAGTATTTATTTAGTTCCGAAAAGATTGATTTTAAATCTTAGACAACTGAATAAAATATGTGCCAGTCACTTTAAAATGGAGGATATAAGAACCGCAATAATAAATTTGTAACTTAACTGTTACATTAATGAGGCATATTTTTTAGTGCCAATCCATAATGAATACACAAAGTACCTACGATTTTACTTTAATTCAGTTTTATAAGAATTTTTTGTTTTACGATTTGGTCTCGCTTCAGATCCTCATGCTTTTACTAAACTAATGAATCCAGACGCGGTCGTTTTATGGCCTCAAGGTTTAAAGTAAGTTTTTTACCTTGACGGTAGCTGTTATTTTGGCAATAATTATGAAAGCTGCATCATAAATCGTAAAAATATATACTATAGCCCTTCTTTTAGAACTAGGTTTTTTTCTTATAAACTATGAAAAAAACACTTGGCTCTAGTAAAACACGACAGTTTTTGGGTTTATACTAAACTCCTTAGACATAACCTTGGTATTATCAGACAAAAGGATCAGGGCTTTCTTTTAAGTTCCGAGCGAATGATTAATGCATATTTTCTTACCATTCGTGCCTTTGCTTGTTTTCTAGGAATTCTCACAGCAGCTTGTCCTGCTGTTGCTTATGGCTGGTTTTATACAAAAAAAAAACTTGGTTTTACTGTTCAATGGAGGCTGATGGATGATGATGGAAATTCCGAGTAATTTACGTGAAGATATTTTATGATGTAAAAACTTGGCTGGGGAGCTGCGTGTCAAGAGGAGAAAATTTGAGGTTCTTGGAATTCGGAAGAAACTACTTATCACATAAATTACTTGGAACTTCCAGCTGCTTTCTTTGGCGTGGAAGTGTTTTGCTAGTATGCTTAGTAATTGCCACATTTTAAAGCGAATAGACAATACAACATCTATCGCATATATCAAGTAAATGGGTGGAGTTCAGTATCCACACCTTAACGATATTGCTCGAAAAGTTTGGACTTGGTGCCAAAGACGCAGCATTTTTTCGTTATGCGTCTTTTATAAATTCTTCGTCGAATTTCGACGCGGATAGTGAGAGTAGAAATATAGATACAGAGGGGATTACATCCAGATCCTTTTAAACAAATCATAAATAAATTAGGCAAGCCTTCAATAGATATTTTCGCATCACGGTTAAATAATGCCAAGTGTAGGAAATAGATATATTTCTTGGAAAAGAGATTTGCTTACAATGTTGATGTATTCACAATTAAATGGAATGTTATGTTCTTTTACGCATTTTCCCCTTTTTTTTCTCTAAAATTGAAATTGGTTATCAGAACCTTGGTTTCCGGTCTTCCAATGCCTTATTGTTTGCGAAATCATCACATTTCAGTCTGATCAGTTGATCAGGCATACACTGACGTATTTCCTTGGTTACGAGCGTTTTAGCCGGGAAGCGTTCAGCAGGCAACAAGTTCCACAGTCAGCATTGACAGTGATTTTGTCATCGTATCTAATAGTTTAAAGTCCAAATAAACGTCCAGTCTTAAACTGTGGCAGTATTGTCGAGCGAGAGGTTAGGATTGTATGGATGGTTCCGTATATTGTGTGTTGAATTTCTTGTCAGAACGTTTAGACAAAGGTTCCTCTTACGGGACTTTGAATACACATCATTCTGCTTTCTTTTATTTCTCAAAATAAAGTAGGAGAAGACCATGAGAGTAAAGAATGAGGTAAACGGTTTTTAGGGGTGTTTTCACAATAAATACAACCTTTGAAAAGTATCAAAACATATGGAATCCAAATATTATAGTTAATTATCTCGCTCATTTGTACCTTAACCACTCCTTGACTTTAGAGCAACTAAGTAACAAGCTTGTTGTGTGTATAGCCTTGGCCACTGGACAAAGATGTCAAACGTTCGATCTTAATTGTATAATTCTATGTAAGTTCGTTTGATCATTTAATTTTACTTGTAACATGTTCTGTCCCCCTTCAAAATGCTCCGGCGCCCGAAATTGAACTATGGGTACATATAACATTTTATTTTTAAAAGTACATATAAAATTTCAATTAATTAATTAACATGATGTCATGCATAACTAAATATGTTTGTCATTAATTAACTAAGAGTGATGGTAGCCTAATGGTTTAAAATAGTGCAACTTAGAATCCAACGATACCAGGTTCGATCCTATATAGGCTCCGTATTTATGACTTTTCTAAGTTATGTGCGGTTTTCCATCAGTCCATGCATCGGAGGGCACGTTAAGCCGTAAGTCCTGGCTTACGGCTTATAATTATTGTTATTGATTAATAGCAGTCGTTAAACCATGTCAGAGGCCCTCGGGCGGCTTGACAAACTCAGACACCAGAGGCTACCACTACCTCATACGACAAACAAACAAACAAACATTAGCTAAAACAGTCAACTATTGTGCATACAACATAATAAGATGAGCAGGTCATTCAAATGATAGTGTTGCATAAATATAGGTAAAATTATGTCCACTTCAGATTAAAAGATGTAACAAACAATATAATTTCACAGACAAAGAATCTCATTTCAGACCAAGCAGCCACTACCAACATATTTCACCACTAACAAAAACAAGGAATCTCACCATATCGTCGGGTCACAGCCATATTTTATTTCCGTACTTACGCCGTGCGCGCCAGTTGATTAATCTGGTGCATCCACGATGCGGGCCGTGTTTTATGGACGCATTACCACGGCTGACTTATAGCCCTTTCTGTTAGAGTTTCGTTTTCAAATGATTTTCACTGAATTTGGAATGATGTGCAGTTGAACGTTTTAATAGTTATTGTGATTCTCCGGTGAATGAAGTTTTTTATGGTTACATAAAAAGATTTGTGTTTATTGGAAACTATCTGCACCCCGCAGCTTCACCCGCGTGCTAGCTTTGCCATCCCCGTCATCCCATTAGGTATGAAATTTCAACAAATTCATCCTTATAGCTCCCGTAAGGTTGACACCTGTCACTTTGCTTTGACATCTGTCATTTTGACACCTATCACTTTGACACCTGTCACTTTGACATCGAAATGGAATGGAATTCCCTATATTTTTCGATACACTTTTTTTCCTAAATTGAGATGAAAGGTACCCTATGTCCTTTTTTGTACCACTAACAACGTGTGTGCAATATTTTATGATGATAGATTAAATAGTTGAGGCGTGAAAGCGAAACAAACAAACAAACTCACTTTCGCATTTATAATATTAGTAGTTTGTTTAGGTGGTCTGAAGAAAATAAAATTATTGATTGAATATTGATTGGTTTCATCAAACAGTTCCCTACAGCAGAAAAAAAAGTTAAAAAATGCTACTAGGCACCATGCTGGCTTTTGCTATTAAATAGAGTACCTACAATCTACACGTTACCACTGTTTAATGTACGTACTTACATCGTGTGTTCGCAGTTGGTTAATATGGTGCAACGAGGATACGGGCCGCGCTTTATGGACACTTACCGCTGCTGACTTATGGTCGTTTTGCGCAATAGAAGTTACATAAGTCAAGCTGGTTTATCTACAAGTATGTTAGTATTTTGATTTATTTATAAGTACACGTAAAAAATAATAATTGCTGCTAGAAATAGTAGGGCGTTCAGCAACGGTAAGTAAATTTTCCAGGAAGGTAAAAAATGGGGGTCGAGAGGAAAAGCCACGACCGTGAGCTGATGACCGTGGCTTCGTTATTTCTTTATGTTAAAAGTGCTATTCCAGGGCCTAAAATACCAATATACTAACAATTGATTTACAAAAACCTTCAGATGTCAAAAATATTTTTGTTGATTGCTCGGCTTCCCCAGTTTTTAAGTCATACCCTAAGCTATCCAACACTGAAAACCGCATCTCAATCAGTCCAGTAGTTTTTACGTGATGCGCGAACAAACAGACATACAGACAGACATGATTAAAAAAAACACATTCTTATTCAGTAGCTTATTTTAAGTACCCTAGACCATTTTTTTTCAAACTTTCTTCAATGTACTGTTTTATTCTTACATATAGCTTTACTAGCAGTACCCGCAGCTTCGTACACGTATCTTCGTCATTTCCAGTACTCTATGTACTATTCCAAGACCTAAAATACCAATATACCAACGTTTGATCAAAATTCATTCAGCAGTTTAAAAACAATTTTTGATTGCTCGGCTTGTACTCATTGGATTGAGATACCAAGCCAATCAGTTTTTAAGTCAAACCATAAGTAATTCAACAATGAAAACTACATTGCAATCGGACCGGTAATTTTAATGCGATGCGCGAACAAACAAACAGACAAAAGGACAGACGATTTTTTGAAATGTAAAATTCTTTCTGTAGCTTATTTTAAGTAACCTAGATTTTTTTTTAAATTACCTATTTTGTACAGACTTTTTCATACACATTGCTTTGTTAAAAGTATAAAGTACAGATTTATAGATAGATTATTAGTATGGATTCTATGGGATGTAAGGGAGTACAACTACCTTCCTGTACTGCACTCCAAGTCAACCTCACCTGCCCGTGGTACATCCTGCCTAACAACGACCGAGGCTCTGGTGACCGACAAATGGCGGTATAACCATTCAAAATTGGCGCAGTTAAATTCTACAGACCGGTGAAGGGCGTCAGCGGTGCAAGAAACTGTGCCCTGCGATCGCCAACCTGCCTGCCCAGCGTGGCGATTATGGGCATTACCTCCCACACACATGATAAGCACAACGAAAGTACGGCCCCCAGTTCTCGGCAGCCCTGCTATTCCTGGCCATGGCGGCGGTCATGGTCACGGCAGGGCAGGGGGTGCTAAGAATCCCCGGGCTACGGAAGGCCGCCAAAACCGACTGACTCTGGCTACGTATATCACACGCACGTTAACGCTCGACAAACATCTGACAAAACTGGAAGAGGAGCTGGGGCATATGAGATGGCACATTCTGGGGTAATATGAAGTCCGAAAAGAGGGAGAGGATAACTTTACCTTAGAGTCGGGCCGGGCCATCTTATGTATTTTAGGGAAGGAGACCAGCAATCCCAAGGCGGTGTCGGGTTCCTTCTCAATAAGGTAGCAACCTATCTGACTATATTGTTTTCATTTCCAGTGTTTCGAATAGGGTTGCTAACCTCGTAATGAAATTAACCGAGAGGTATTCAGGTATACGCACCGACATCGAAATATTCGGATGATAAAGTAGAGGATATGTACGAAGACATCTAAAGCCTAAGATAACACGGATGTCTCTGTGATCACTAAGTTTAGAACCGGAAGTGAGCACCGACTTGTCCGAAGCACTCTGGTTATTGATTGCAGACATGAACATCTACGTCCACGCTCCGACCTAACCTGCTCCAAACCATTGTTGCACCTAAAACATTCCAGTTGAAACTGGAGTACCAATTCGCTGCCCTGGAAAGCACAATTGACATTGACATTGACAAGGAACTTAAGCGCGACTTGGTAAAGTAGAGCAGAGTGCCCTCCAGCTAGGTGGAGCGACGATATACGCAAAGTGGTTGGCAGCAGTTGGAAGAGAAGAGCCAGTGGCTTAGTGGCGTGCTCCGGGACATGCCAATGTCAAGCAGTGGACTGACACGGGCTGATGTTGATTATGGATTCTACATAAAATTATTCAGATTTATAAACTTTTTCAGCAAACATCATAACAAATTGATTATGATCTTGTTCACGGGAATATATAAAACTCGTTAATTTAAATATTATGACATTTATCTGCAATGCAGACGATATTACGTTTTTAATGCGTATTAATAGGGACAGTATTTTGTAGAAAAGACGAGCAACATAGGATGTACCTTAAATCAAATGAAATATAACATTATGTTCTAGCTGTGCCCGCGGCTTTGCACGCGTGGTAATTTTTCTGGGATAAAAGTATCCTATATACTCGTACGAGTATTATTCAATTACCAAAAGTACCTATAAGGTACAATATACCACATTTAATTCTGCCGTCAAATAGATTTTTATTGATTGCTCGGCTTCTACTCTTCTGATTGAGATACCAAGTACACCAGTTTTTAAGTCAAAACCAATAGTAAAACTGCATCACAATCTGTCCAGTTGTTTTTACGTGATGCGTAAACAAACAAACCTGTCCGTCTGTTTGTTACAAACATAAATACAAACATGTTTATTTAAAACGTTATATTCTTGTTCAATAGGTTATAGGCCAATTTATTTTTTGTACAAACTTTTCGGTACTTACTGCTTTATTATAAGTACAGATAGATTTAAAAAAAAAACAGAAGAGTACTCTCATTAAATACTTAACGGCGATGCTAGTAAAAGAGCTGAAGCACTGATAATGTGCTTACAGTACTGCAGAATCTTTCTTTTATTTCTTACCCGATTACGGTGGAGCAACTATGTATGTAAGTATTTGGTGTGCAATAAAGCGTTTATCTATTTATCTATCTATGTATCTATGTTTTTATGGAAGTTCCACCGAGCGTTGCTTAAGGTCCGATTTTTACGAACGAGTTTCCTTTTATAGCGTGAGTGCCTTTTTTAAGCTGAATATTGCTTCCATAAAATATATTGTATATAATGATATTTCGCTGACCATTCACTTATTAATTTATCTGTTTGTGGCTACAAGTAGGTGATACGTATATAAAAACTTTAATTTAAAATTTTCTGTTTAATTATCTATTTTCTAGTTATAATAAAAAAAAACGGTCTCTTCCCCTTCCTGTAATATATAATCGAACTATTTGAATATCGGAGGCAACGTAAAGTATTCACAAAATATAAAGTTCCTAACTGGTTTTAACAGTAGCACCGAATGAATATTATGCCTCCGTAAGCAGAAACTGCTATTTCCAAAAGGAATAGAAAACCTCATCTCTATTCCACTTTCGCTGTATCTTCTCTTATCACAGTGCTCACCGCATTTTTCACATTAGCATCGTTCCAGCTAAATTACCAACTAGCGGAATCGTACTAATTACCGCTGAAATTTTTAAAATAGAAACGTTACGTTAAAATAACGATTAAGTCATTATTTTTACGCGAGTACTTAACGCCAACGAGGTTAGTTTATGTGATGCGGCTAGTGATGGGCCCGAGCCTCGCAATTTTACTGTAGATGGCAAAACGTGAACACTTATAGTCGGTTACTATAAGTTAATCGTACCAAATTGAATCGCTGAGTGCGTATCACTTCCCACGATTCTTTAGGTTTGCCTTGCCTATTTTGCGAATACATTTGTTTAAATTTCAAAGATATGACAAAAATAGAGAAAATGACATATCCGTTGAGTTTCTTAGTGCTCTATTCTCTAACGGGCGTATTTCCAAAGCACCGGTAGTCTTTTCCTGTGCGAGAAAAATGTTTTTTTCTCTCAGTCGGCAAATTCCCTTTTCTAACTCTAAGCATACTAGGTTTAATACCTAATTTTACTGTTTTTTTTTCTTACTATGCATTATTTTGACCACGATCTCACTTGATGGAAAGCGATGATGTGGTCAAAGGTACGTTTACGATGATGAGATTCGTTCTTGTGCGAGGTATTTCAACCATAAAAGGGTAGCACTTTTCCGAACGTCTAGTTGTACTGTGATGGTGAAAGGTGACGGGGGAATCAGATTGTGCAGTTCTTGTGCACAGTCTCTATAGTGCAATCTGTAGAATACCGACAGGCTTGCGACCTCACGTTGATGCGCTAGACTTTGAAGCTTACTCTTTACCAGAGTGTCATATATACTTATAATAAAACTGTAACGGGTCTCATTCTATACAGTGAAGATATTTTGAATAATTTTTTGGAATTTACTCTATATTCGATACTGAAACCAAAACTTTTTTTTTTTCATTTTTGTCTGTCTGTCTGTCTGTATCTTGGCTAGGCATCACGCTGAAACTACTGAATAAATTTAAATGAAACTTGGTAAGACTTGAGTTCATACTACGCGGTAGGACATAGTTTACTTTTCATCCCGAAAAATGAAAGGGTTCCCGTAGGATTGAGGTTGAAAGTTATTTCAAAAAACACTTACCACTCTGAAACTACCAGACGGATTTTGATGCAACTTGGCACAGTCATAGTTTATATGATGGGTTAACATTGAGGATACTTTTTATCCCGAAAAAATAAATAATTCCTTGGGCATAATGTCCAAAATTCTGTAAATTGAAGATATTATGTAATTTTTTTGGAGGACGTTCTATGTTCAATACCAAAGCCAACACTGTATTATTTTTATTTTTGTCTGTATGTCTGTATGTCCGTCTGTCTGTACCTTGGCAGCGCACCACGCCGAAAATACTTAATGAATTCAAATTAAATTTAGTATGATTTGAGTTCACACTTCCAGGTAGGACATTGGATACTTTTCATCCCGAAAAAATTAAGTGTGGAAAATTATTTAAAAGAACACTTAGCAAGCTGAAACTATTGGACAGATGATGATGCAACTTGGCATAGACATAGTTTATAAGATAGGTGAAAATTATGGATACATTTTGTCCCGAAAAAATAAAGGGTTCCTGTGGGATATGGGTCCAAATTCTGTACATTAAAGATACAGTGTTATTTTTTTTTGGATGTTGCTCTATATTTTATTATGAAGCCTATACTGTATGTTTTTTCATGAATTCAAAAGAAATTTGGTATGATTTGAGTTCGTACTACGAGGCAGGACATAGGATACTTTACATATCGAAAAATTTATGGGCTATTATTTAGGTGTTGAAACTTATTTAAAAGAACACGTACTACGCTGAAAGTAATGGACGGGTTTTGATGCAACTTGGCACTCTCTTAAGTTATATGATTGGTTAAAATTAAGGACACGTTTTATCCAGAATAAGTAAAGGGTTTCTGCGGGATATGGGTCCAAAGTTATGTTAATATTTATGTAATAAAAATATTTTTGGATGGTTCTTTATATTCGATTCTGAAGCCAAACTGTTTTACTTTTTAATTTTGTCTATCTGTTTGTCCGTATCTTGACCGCGCATCGCACCCAAACTACTAAATAAATTCAAATGAAAAAATGCTCTTGGGTGCTTAAAAAAGGTATTGAACAATTATTTCGTTCTGTTTGTCTGTATGTTTGTTTGTTCACGTATCACGTCAAAACTACGCAACCGATTCCAATGCGGTTTTCATCGTTAGATAGCTTAGGGTTTCATTTAAATCTGGTGTATTTGGTATCTCAATCCGGTGAGTTAGAAGCTGAGCAATTGATAAAGTATTTTTGACGGCTGAAGAAATTTTGTTCAAATGTTGGTATATTGGTCCTGGAATAGGACATTATGGTACTTTGAACCTAAAGAAAAGAACACGCGTGCGAAGCCGCGGGTACAGCTAGTCCCCAATAAGCCTCATAGCACGTCTTTCATTTGAATCCAAAACCTCGAGCTGATACTTGCCAGAACCGTCCCAGAAGTGGCAGCAATACTCCATACAAGATCGGACCTGTGCTCGATAAAGATTCAAAAGCTGTCCCGGTATGAAGTACCACCTAATCATTTTACAAAATACCAGGTTTCTTTGCAGCTACTTTGGCTTTGGATTCAATGTGGGACCCAAAATTCAGGTTCGATGTGAGTTCGACACCCATAAGGTCCAGATGGTCACTTATTAGTATTGTTACTGTACGAAAAGACGGAGATCGGTTAAGAGGACTCTCTTTAGAGAAAACGAAAAAGCCTGCGTTTTAGTAGCAATAAACTTAACCAAATTAGCATCGCCCCAATCGGACACGGCTTCTAAGGCTTAATTCAAATGGTCCACCATACTCTCTCTCTCTGAAGCTGGACAGCTGGCTTGAGCATTGGACATATATTGTATTAATTAATAAATTATAAGCGCGCAGTTAATTAATTATACTTTTATTTTCGATATGTACCTACGTAAGATAACACAAGCAGATTTTTATATGCGAAAACTTGTAAATGTTGTGTATCACTGTTCGTTTTCAGAATAAAATAATATAAAATTAATAAATAAATAAAATAGTATCTTTCAACTACAGTACTGTCATCTGCATACCCAAAGGTACCGGGCTTTAGAAGGTCATTAATGTGCAGTAAAAACAGTGTGGCCGAGAGAACCGATTCCTGAGGTACACCAGCATTGATAGCCATTTGATCAGACGAGCAGCCCTCTAGGACTACTCGAAAAGATCGTCCCTTCAAAAATCAGCTATCTAATTGCATAAGCCAACAGGTAATCTATATAAAGGAAGCTTGTTTAAAAGGCCAGTGTGCCAGACCCCATCAAAAGCCTTCGTTATGTCAAGGTAGACGGCAAGCGCCTCACCATGCATCTCGATGGCTTAGCTCAGTATGTGATGATACATGCGAGAAGATCCCCAGTAGACTGGTTTCGGTGAAATCTGTATTGCCGGTCACTGAGGAGATCATTGTCCTCAAGGTATGCCAAGAGCCTAATGTTAATGTGACGCTCCATACTCTTAAAGAGTAATTAGATTATCAAGGTGGAGCTAATTGGTCGAATCAGCACGACTGCCCTTTTTAGTTACTGGTTGTACATTGGCAAGCATCCAGCTCTTCAAAACTTTACCTGAGTAAAGAATTGACCTATATTAATAATAAGTAATGTTTTCGTTTATGAGATGTTAAGTATTGTTATCAAAAAAAATATTTTTACGAATGAAGAAATTTTGATCAAATGTTGGTATATTGGTATGTAGGTCCTGAAATAGCACATAGAGTTATTTTAGCCTAGAGAAATGACCACGAATGCGAAGTCGCGGGCACAGCTAGTTTACAATAAACACTTTGACTTTGACATGAAATTGTATTAAAATAGTGCCGGATGCTTGAGCGGATCTACTTCCAACCGGCCAAATAACTATCCAACCCATCACGAGGTTAGTTACAGGGTTGTGTTATTTACAACGTTTTTTAGGGGAAAAGGAACTGCTTGTTATAACTGCGTATTGTTTTAGTGGTAGTTACTGGATCTAAATTGGTAGTTAAGTTATGGAGGTGTTCTGTGTTCTGGTACGATTACGCGTGTAGAACAATAATTAGGAAGTTAAAAAGATTTCTCACAAGATGATTTCATCGTGTGTGTCAAATGACCTTAATTAGATAAAGGATGGTCTAAGACCTAGAATGAGTCCTGATAGCTTACTCCTTATTGGTATTGAACAGATTATTTTTTGGTTGATGTATTAAGTAAATTTTTATCCAATTCCTATATTACGGACGGTCAAAAACTGGTTTCTATAATTGGTAATGGTATAGGTATCCTGAGTGACAATAAATGTGTCATGCAAATATTTTTCAGCCTCAACAAAAAAAAACGGAGCTGTCTGATCCGTGGCGTTGTCTTGCGCGAAAGTTGTATATTTTAAATTGAAATTGTACATTTTGACTAAGTTCCACACAAGTGTGGCAATACAGTGTGACGTTAGTCACTTTATATTCCAATCAGATGTAGAAGCATTTGTCGCACCCGTGAAATTTTAGACACGCTGATTTTGCCGATTTTGGGCCCAGGTTTGAATTATGCTTACATTAGAGACGATATTTTAAGCTTACTGAATTCGTATTAAAATATCCTTTCATTTAATGGACGTTTTTGCTGTTTTGTGTTATTTTTTTCTCTTACCTTAACGATATTATAGAAAATTCTCTCAGAAAAAAGTTTGTCACGAATACGAACTGTTCTCGAAATAAACTCTTTCATCAATAGACATAAACAAATCTTGAGATACAAGCTCGGAAGTGCACTCTCCGATAGACGGGGAGCATAAAATGTCTTCATTCCTATTCCTGCAGCCCATCCAGTGCCGCGTGAAACTGCCTGTTAGGGGATTTCAATTTGAATTTATGTATCGGAGACAGAGATACTTCAAATATAGGATTTTATCTGGTTGAAGATATCTTTCTGTGAAATTAGGTTTATATTTTTCAATTTTAGTATGACGTCGGATCGTTAACAGATGTCGGATTGTTGATGGCTTTATAAAACGCCAAAAAGCATTCGGTGTTAACATTCTCGAGTTTGTTATTGTTTTAGCAAAATAACGTTCACATATTACACTCCTTTTTTTGTAGTGTTTTTTGTTGTTGGTCGAACCAAATTATGTATCTGGGTCAAAAGTACCCTGTCTTTATCCAGGGCCTAAAATACCAATATACTAAATAAGATCAAAATTTCTTCAGCCGTCAAAGGCTAGTAACGATTGCTCGGCTTTAACTCATTGGACTGAGATAATTAAGAAGTTACACAACCTTTTAAGTCAAAACTTAACAAATAAAAAGAAGGTACTTTAGCTACTTTTAAGTCCCAAGGACCATTTCTTTTTAATTATCTTTGATGTATAGACTTTTTAATACTAACTGCTTTATTATAAGTATATAGAAGAAATATTATCCTACTTCAATCCCCAGCACACTTTCTACCTAAGTAATTGCAAAGTTCACTACTACGCTATGCTTATTCAAAACAAGACGCTTTTTTTACAATTTCTAATCTTTTTCGACATCAGTTCTCACGAAATCGATAAGTTAATAAAAATAAACCTTATTTCCCACTCCGTGCATTGTGCAGCTAAAACTGCCTGATAAGGTGGGAAAGTTTTTTTATACTTACAAGTTGCAAAAGTCTCTTTTTATCATGAAGTTTTGCATGAAGATTTTAGTGGGTAGTATTATTGTGAGTGGTGTCATAGCTTATCTAGCGTAGCTTATTGTGCGTAGCTTATTATTTTCTTCTATGTAGCAGCTTAGTTTGCGTAGCATAATATACACAAAGCTTATTGTACGGAGCTCAGATCCAGTTAGGAAAAATGGCGATAGGAGAAATGAATGTTCACTTTTCCATATGAATAAACATGGACTTTTAAATCTTAACGACCCAAAATATTTTTTAAAAGTTTCACAGTTTCATAAGCTCACATAAATTCAACAAAACAATTTAACCCTACATTTTTCAACAATAAAAAACAGTCGTTAGGTACTTAACCCCGACTAAAAATAGAGCAGTTTTAAAACAGTTTCGTAACGCAATTACTAGGTGGAGTGTCAACAGTACAATAAAGAGTGGATAATAGTCGTGTGAAGAGCTGTGGTTGGACTGTGAAATATATGGGATAGGATAAGAGTAGGCATGACTTTGTTAGTAATTTTTAATGGTTAGTAAAACTGAAGTGCCATTGGAGAACGGTGACAGTCGAAGGGGAACATGTGACTCCAAACGTTTCGGTAATGCAAAGATTAGTCGCACAATAAGTTGTGGACCTAGATAAATACTAGTTATACTAGCTGGGCACAAGCCCTTGTGGTCATTACTCTGTGTTAAAGGTAACCTATGTGTTATTCCAAACTTACTTATAAAGTATACTAAATTTCATCTACATTCACCATCAAATAGTTCTTATTGAATGCTCAGGTTCTACTTATTGGATTGAAATACAAAGTACAGATTTTAAGTCAAAATCTAAGTTATCCATCGGTGAAAACCGCATTTCAGTCAGTCCAATATTTTACGTGATGCGTGAACATACAGACAGACGACAGACACGATTAAAAATAAATTTTCGTCCAATTAACCATTTTTCTTAGTTTTTGTTACTGCTTTATTGTAGGTATAGATCGTGATTAAAATACTGATCTGAGTTCCACAACAGGCGTAGCAGATGTAAAAACAAGTAAAATACTGATTAGAGTTCCACAACAGGCGTATCAGATGTAGAAACAAGTAAAATTATTAGAAAAATACAAAAAACCCGACTGCGAACAAAATAATTGAATACGAGCTGACCGCCCCCACCAATAATCACACTAACATTATAACGGCGAAAATGTGTATGTATGTAAGAATGTGTATGTGTGTATGTTTGCTAATTCTTCACGCTTAAACGGCTAGGTGGATTTGGATTTATTTTGGTACGGAGGTAGCAACCTAGATTAACACATATAGGCTACTTTTTATCCCGGAAAATATATGGTTCCTGAAGGACGCGGGTGAAACCGCGGGGCGCAGCTAGTATTTATATAAATTAATTTTTACTTACTTATATTACTTTACTTTAATAGTTGCAATTGCAACATAAGACTATAGTATTAACATTACCTTGAATAATCTAACATTGAAAAAGTTGTAAGAAGCTTAAAAGAAAATTGCTAGAAAATAGTTATAAGAATTATATTTTTTTGCCTTTTATAGACCTGTATTTTGATACCTCACTTGACAGGTTTTGGTAATTTTTTGTTCCGTCTGAAATACAATATGGCAGCTGTTAGCCGCCATATCGGTTTTCTTGACAGTTCATATATCCTATAGCACTTTCGTGATCAAGAAGAATCCAATGATACTTCATATATCAAAATCCATGAAGCCGTGTAGGCTGTAGGACGCACCTAAGAAACTTCCAAACAAATAAATAATCATACATACAACCCAAACACATAACCCTCCTCAGTCGGTTAAAAAGTGGTAGGTTCAAAAGGTATTTGGCTGGATTGGAATGAATTCCGAAAGATAGGCTAGTATTAAATATGATGCCATTTTTAAACCATAAAACCAGGTAAATATCTGGCACGTTTTTTCACTTAGATGAATAAAAAAATACTGCATTTTTACATTCATAGACCCCTGTGGCAGCCTAGGCACTAACTTGTGCCCCACTTTGCTCTTTACATTGTTGTGGATGGTTGAAATGTTAGTTTTTTCTTTTTGTCGTGGTAGCTAGTTGCGAGAGCGTATTGTTTACCGTGCTTTATGTTGCAGTTTCAGTTCAAATTCAATGGGTCATTGTCTAAGTAGGTTAAGCTAGTAGTTGAATTTCCCTTCTGCAAATAGTTTTCTCATTTGTATTTATGATCAAACGAACATGCCCCCCCCTAAAATAGAATAAGAAAAATTATACAAAAAAAACTGCGTACAAAAATATTGAATACAATTTTAAATAAATCACATGCTATGTAGATTCGTAGAGCGGTGCAGGTATGGGGTGTGGGAGGCATGACTTTTACGTACGCTTCGGGATTTTGCTTTCAGCCGCGATAACGGACGGACGCGCCACGCGAGCTGACTATTTTTACATGACTGCCCAAAAAAGGAGTGTAATGTTTTTAGTATTCATGTATGTTTGTATGTATGAGAGTGTATTTATTCCACTATAACTGTTAAATGCCTGAACAACTTTAGACGTATCGATTGTTAGAATCCTTACATCCCCCGAGTAACATAGGCAATTTTTTTTTGAAATCATTCTATATGGCGGCAGTATGGCTCAATTTACAAATTGGAAAAAAAACTTCGAATAACTTCATTTTGGGTATCAAGTTGAAGGGGTTGATAAGCACACTCCTACTATATACAATTTAGTTAATTTTTTCGCAGTGCCGGCGTGTTTTTTTTTAGTCTTTAAGCTAGTTATTATCTAGATTTGCAGAGCGTTGCAGCTGTGTGTAAAGTTTATATTAGCCAGGAGATAAATCAGACGAACGAGTTGCAAGCAATGACTACTTTATTTCCGCACACCCTCACTTGGAATTAATAACAAATCTACCCACATCTTCCCTCTTAAATAAACAAGCATTATATAACGATAATTAGATAACTAATTACTTATAACAAACAAAATCATATTAATTTGTAACAAAACAATTCAGGCCGTTATTATAGTTTTGTAAAATAATAATCAACCTATAAATAATTATTTAATCATAACTTTAATCCTACTAACTACCTAAACTACCAACTCACATTTATAACTTCTTACATAAATTACAAAGACTGTAGATTGGTAATAACACCCTAATCTCCCCTTTATATTTACATTGACTGCAGGAAATGTTTACAAAATATTCATATATAAGTTTTTTTTTATCTAACAAGTACATATTAATTAAAGAAATTTGATTTTTTAACTCATTGTTTTATACATAGAATACATTTTTAATGGTAGGTTCCTTAGGCATATTATAATATAATTAAGCTTTTGAGAGTAACAGTATTTCAAATTTTTTATTTTAGTATATAGTAGGTACTATCATGTACTTGTACTGACGTATGATTGGAAACCAAGCACATTTAGGTAAATAGGTATTTATTATTTAAGCTTTTGTAATTCAAAAGTACATGCACTTTTGTGTTTAAATAAATACTTAATGTAATATTTATCTATCTATAATTTGACACTTAACTACACACAAGGTAGGTACAACAACAAAACACGTTTTGCCTAGCGCCGTTCGTTATTATCGCGCTGGATAGGTACTCACTTGTTATCTTGGTGGGTGGTTGGCCACAGTACGTACCTACGCCTGCATCAGCATGGTTCAGGAGTAACCCCACCGATCAGGAAGTCTCACTGTCCTGCCAGATTGAGTAAAATATGCATTATTGTTTGTAACTGCGGTGGATGATGTAGGAGACGTAGAGTGGTGCG
The DNA here is from genome assembly GCA_946251855.1 of Alsophila aescularia. Lineage (NCBI taxonomy): Eukaryota > Metazoa > Arthropoda > Insecta > Lepidoptera > Geometridae > Alsophila > Alsophila aescularia. Next base: position 9,624,190 of record OX276373.1, read on the forward strand.
GCGCACCGGAGCTGGAGCGACGCGGGGAATCAGCTGTTGACGTGTCGTCATCGTAATCATATGATACATTGTTCTCCCTATTCTGTCGCCGCCAGGAGCTATCGAGAATGATCTGCCTACGATTGCGTCTTATCTGTTTACCTGTGTTTATTTTTATTACATATGACCGTAGCCCTAAATATTTTATAACAATACCATTGACCCATTTTCCGTCCATTCTGATTTTAACGTTGCTACCTATACTTATTATTTTTAACTGTTTACTGCCCTTGTCGTAATAATTATTTTGTACTAATTGTCGAGCCTCTAACTCTTTTACAACTTTCTCTGTGCTGTGTAACTTTGGTTGTAACAATTTCGGAGAACGCGGAATTATGTTACGAAGTTTCCTATTATTTAATAACTCGGCCGGCGATGGCAGATTTTCACTAATCGGCGTGTTTAAAAATTCTAACAGTGCTAACCGGAAGTCGGAACTATCAAAAGTTGTTTTTCTTAGCATGGATTTCACTGTCTGAACTGCTCTTTCTGCTTGACCATTTGACTGTGGATATCTAGGTGATGCTGTCTTATGTTCAAATTTCCAGAGTATACTAAATACTTTAAAAATTTTGCTTGAGAATTCTGGCCCATTGTCTGACATAACTACTTCCGGGACTCCTTGCCTGCCAAAAATGCTTTTTAATTTATTGAAAATAGTTGGCGATGTCAAATTTTCAATTAATTCTATTTCTAAAAATTTACTGTAGTAATCAACGACTAGTAAATATGATTTCCCGTTGTAATGGAACACATCAGTACCTACTTTAGACCACGCTCGCTGGGGTATCTGGTGTGGTATTAAGGGTTGTTTACTGTGCTCCTTGTGGTAGGTATGGCAAGCTTGACAATGTGATATCATGTCCTGTATTTGTGAGCTCATATTTGGCCAATAAATTATTTCCCTCGCTCTAAATTTTGTTTTTGCTGCACCTAAATGTCCTGTATGTACCTTTTTAAACATTTCCTTTCGCATGTATTTTGGAAATAATTTTTTTTCACCCTTCCATATCAACTCGTAAGCAATACTTAGTTCGCCCCTGCAATCCCAATACGGTTTTAGTTCATTTATTAAATAATTTTTTTCTAAAGACCATCCTTTCTTAATTATTCTCATGCAGTTCCTCATCTAATTTGGTATTTTTCTGCAATTCTAAAAAATGTGAATCTGATAAGGGGTTACTAGTGGCGATAGCGCATACCTGCGCGCGTACGTCTAGCTCGTCACGCGGCTCGCTATAAGTGCCGCTACTTAAGGCGACTGCACGAGACAATGTATCAACTATGTATAGATACCTTCCCGGTTTATATGCTAACTTGAATGTGTATGGCTGTAATCTCATGAGCATTCTGTGCAACCTAGCTGGTGCTCATGCAATGGGTTTATTTATGATGCTAACAAGAATTTTGTGACCTGTTTCGATTGTTATATCACTTCTTCCATATAGTATGTGTAAAAATTTTCACATGCAAACACAAAGATAAACAGCTCCTTTTCTATCTGCGCGTAAGCTTGTTCCGTTTTTGTTAGTGACTTTGAAGCATAACAAACCGGCAATCCATTTCAAACATGCACCTAATCCATGTTTATATCGTCACTGACTTATCTAGGCTATAATATTGTAAAACTGGCGGATTTGTGACTGATTTTTTTAGTTCATCAAAACATTTATCGTGTATTTCGTTCCGATGCCAAACAATATCTTTTTTTTTAACAGTTCTCGTAAAACGTGAGTTTTATCTGATAAGTTTGGCATAAAACTTCCTACGTAAGTAACTAGACCTAAAAACCTTTCCAAATCTTTAATGTTTTCTGGTTTTGGCATATCAAGTATCGGCAATGTGTGAGAATTATCTGGCTTAATGCCATTTTGTGTTATGGCGTGTCCTAGGTACTTAATTTCGTTTAAACCTATTTTGCATTTTTCTCTATTTAGTTTCACATTTATCTCTATACACCTGTCCAAAACTTGGCGTAAACGCTTATCATGTTCCGCTTTCGTTGCACCATAAACCAGCAAATCGTCAACGAACAGTTCTACAACCTGTATGTCATCAAAACATTCATATAACCTCTTGTGGAATACCTCCGATGCTGACGAAATTCCAAATGGTAATCTTCTAAATTTATACATACCAAATGCTGTGTTAAAAGTACAAAGATCAGTTGACTCATTATGTAGCTTTGTCTAACAGAAAGATTGTTTACAGTCTAGAGTGCTAAAAAACTTAGCTCCCGAGAGCTTCGAGGTTATCTCATCCAACGTCGGCAACTACGTTCACGTTTTATATATATATTCAGGTCTCGCGGATCTAAACAGATACGTATATCACCGTTTTGCTTTTTGACCACGGTCATACTGTTAACCCAATCCGTGGAGCCTTTAATCTTCTGAATGACCTCCTGCTCCAGCATCTCATCTAGCTTCTGCTTGACGTCATAGCGGAGCACGACGGGCAGCTTGCGCGGTGCATGTACCACTGGCCGCGCGTCCTTACTCAGCTTTATCCTATACTCGCCCCGCAGACAACCCATACCTTCGAAAACTATTGGATATTCGTATAATATACGATTAGGTTTATTCTGCCCCTCGATCCGAATCCGCTTGACTAAATTCATCTCTTGACACGATTTCTTCCCTAATACAGGTAGCGAGTCCACATCGACTATTACTAATTTGATTATGTATTGTTTATTTTTACATTGTACTTTTAGTGAACATTTGCCTTTAACTGTAAGAGTTTCACCTGAGTAGCAACTAGTCTAGTGTTTGTTAGCGTAAGATCACTCTCTTTAACTCCCGTTAGCGACAGAAATCTGGATGGCAACACGTTTGCGTCAGCTTCGGTGTCCAGCTTGAATCTGATGTTGCTATTATTTATACACAAATCTACTAACCACTCATCACCAACAATCGCATTAACCTCAGTACGAGACGACACACGACGCAAACAAACATACAAATATACATACAAACCCAACACATAGCCCTCCTCGCTGGGGTAAAAAAAGGCAAAACGCTCTATTGTTCAGCTATGTGCATACCAATGCCACTTAAAAATAAAAATGAAAAATCTTTAACTTTTAACAATAATAATAGAACCATAAAAATACTGCTACGATTAAATGTCTCTACACTTTCCAGCAAAGCACGTCATTACCAACTACGTACTTGTACAAAACCCCAATTAAACCACTCAAACAGTGAAATATGAAACGCGAGTAGAACGAGAAGCCACTCTCGCTTGCAACTAACAGAGGCGCCTTTGAAAACTTTAATTAACGCATAAAATGTCACGTTATATGAACACACACTTACCTACTAGCGTTCGAATGCAGCCTACAGCACAAGTAGGACAGGGATACTACCAACAGATACAGAGGGAAATATACCGCAAATTTGCTATCACTATCAATAGTTATATTATAAAAGAATGTCTCCAAACGCATCTGTCTTTTTTTGTATGTGTACGAATAACTCTGGAAATACTTAACCTTGTTTGATTTGGTTCTATCTCAGACGTGGACGAGTTCAAGAGGAAGGTTGCAAAAAGTGAACCATCTTCGGCTTCACCTGAGTACACGTGACGTGTTATATTTTTACCTAACTACGGAGAAGCAAGGGAAGGGAAGGGTAATGAGTAGTATGTGGATGGTCCACCCCTATCGGTCCGATTTTGACAACACAGGTATCAATCGATTCGTCTTAATTTATTTAGTTTAATAGGCTTTTTTTTTAAAGAAATATTTATTTATTTATTTATTTATTTGTAAAAGGTATATTCTAGGCAAAGGACTACTCCTTCGACAACATCATCGCTTTCCATGAAGTGAGATTGTGGTCAAAAGATTGCCTACAATACCTTTTTTATTTAATCTGTATTGAAATAGGATCCATTTATCTCTATCTTCTGCAAGTTCAAGACAATTTCCTGCGAAAGTATCAAGATCCGCACGCTACCGCTTCCGCTACGCTATGGCCTCGACGCCTTCGTCGGTCATTAGGTACCCAATGTGTGGCGATCTGTGCCCATCTTTCAGGATGCAGCCTCTTCACTTGACCCCCTTAATCCCATTTGAGCCTTGCAGTTTTTTCTCCTACATCTGCAATACCTGTCATGGAACTGTTATCGTACGTATTTTGTAGTATCGTATACGTACGATAATAAAACAAAAAAACGTATGGCGTGTTATTAATCACTGTGACAAAATGTGGGGTATTTTATAGCATTAGTATTTGTATTTCAGTGGCCTCGTAGGTCCCCAAACAGATGGACTGATCTCAATGCAGTTTTCATGCCGTTCGATCGGGTAATAAGCTCAGCCATGTATCCCTCCATCTTCGAGATAATCAACCCGATCGAGCCGCTGCATGACTGACCTTTTTTCATTCAAGTTCTTGGTTTCCACTCGGTCAAATACTAACCTCCCGCCAACACCTTTCCAGGACAAGTATGACGCTTTTATTATTTACTAGCTTTTGTCTGCGGTTTCGATCGCGTGTTTTTTTTCTCGTTGTTTTTTATGTAATAAGTACCATATTTTGAACTAATTCACAGTATGTCAGAAGGCTAATGACATACATAGCATAGTAATAATAATAAATAATAATATATTCGGGACAATTCCACACCAATTGACTAGCCCCAAACTAGGATACCCTGTACTATGGGTACTAGATAACGGATAAACATGCATATATACGAATGTTATAACAACCATGACTCGGAAACAAACATTTCTGCTCATCACACAAATGATTGCACCTAGCAGGATTCGAACCCGCAACCGTTTGATCACGTACCTAGGATCACTAGCCACGAGACCAACCGGTCGTCAATAGTGACTACCTATGCAGAATACGGGCTCCTCACGCGCTGCTATCGCACGCTTAGACGCGCTTCAAACGCGACGCTTCGATTGCACATGGTTCAGGGAACCTTTGGCCATCCTCCAAATGAACCTAATTCCGACGGGGAGGAACTTCGTGAATATAGTAGGTCAAGATACCTACACCAAAATGCTTCAGCAGAGATAGTGACCGGATTGGAATCTGATAATCTCTCGTCCCGTTCAATCTGCAGTGCAACCGTGAATATATAGCTTTACCAATTCTCTCGTTCACATATTGCAACTCGCGCTTTGAGGGTTCCGTACCATAACACAATATTTTATTATGAAAATTAACGTGGTTTTTAGAAATTTTAGAGATAAAAACTGGAGTTACTCACATTTAGCAGTTGGATTATTCAGTTTCAACCACATCCGGTGGTTTTGCTCAAGAGGAGTGCGGCCTCCTGATTCAGAACCATTCGATAAATCGAATCGAATCGATTCGGTTCGTTATCGAGAACATTCTGCACTCCCCTTGAGAAGGAGTACAAGATGTGGTGGAAACTATAGTTGGAATAATCCAACTGCTATACGTGAGTAACTGCAGTTTTTATCTTTAAATGGGTACACAATATTTAAACAACATTGTTTTCTTAAATTTTACGGAATTAGCGCAAGTCCGACTTGCACTTGAGTGGTTTCTACTATAGTAACACCAGTTTTACACTTGTATGTATTTCTGCAGAAACAATAATTCAAATTCAAAAAATATCTAAGATGATAAAATCCAATAATATAAAACGATCTTTGTATGTTGGTAATTTTAAAACTTGTTTAAACTATTTATTTTGATGTAGGGGACCCATAATTAAATAACACATTATTAGTGTGAAAACGTTAATTATGAAGGTGTTATTCAGCAAGTTATTGTAACATAGCTAACAAAACAAACTTAAAAATTGTTCTATTTTCTTTTCGATCACCTGTAAGTAGCTTTATAATACTCAGTGCTTACTCAAGATTCACCAACTCAAACTTATCATTCCATTTCGCAATAAACAAACAAAGTAAGAAAATAAAGGTAAAACCGAATTGAACAAAGCCTTTCAAAGCTGTACAAAGAACGACAATCAACCCCTCAAGTTCATAACAACGTATTCTGTAACCATTCGTGTGTAAAAACTTCAATAGTTTCTTTCGAAAGGTGATCCTCAGGGGATGAATATCTGGAACACATTCGTTACGTGTAACGGGAACGGTAGCGTAGAGATGTTACAGTGCAACTACGTGCTTGTATATTATTTTTCACAGGCGATAAGTTGATAATAATGCAATAACAGAAAAACCAATCAAGAGATAAATATGTACAATGCTGGCCGAGCGATAATGTGGCCAATCCGACAATACCGGGTTTGATCCTGGGCCCTTTTAATGTTTTATGTGCAGAATTGCCTTCGTACCTTTATTGCGGTTTTCCATCGCTCCGTGCTCGGACGACACGTTAAGCTGTCGGTCCCACCAGAGACCAGCAATACCTCATAAGAAAAGCAAGCAAGCATCAAAATAAACGTAGAAACATTATTGTGGAGAGCAGGTCATGTCATCGTAGTAAATCTTTGTACTGGAGTTGATAATATCCCCTTTTTAATAATAATAACAAATATCTGAATTTTCAATAAATTTTCAAATTTTCAATCTATCTCTTTTATTTTGCCTTATCCTTCGTCCTGGATTACTTTTCGTATAATCGTAAACTGTTAGATAGAAAAGGCCTTTTTTGAATAATACCATAATATCCAACTTTATTGATTAGAAATTTTCACAATCTTCATATAATAGAATTTTCTAGAAGATTTTCCCAAGAGTTTTAACACCGAGCGCGGGTGACGCGAAAATGTACATTTCATTTTAGTTTCCTCTTCTAAGGAAAATTTAAAATTCCAATTTGTTTTGGTAGGTAATTGTTTGTATTATACGAGTATAAGTAGTACCAGAAAATTATTACTGGATTCGCTGCAGGTAACGTTTTCACGTTAGACTACTGGGAACATTCCAAAAAAGACCTAGTCGTTTGAATGCAATCATCGCCTTATTTAAGTTTACTATTGGAGCTTTCCTCATCAATGTAAGAACAACCTAATAAAAAAAACAATAATGATATTTTAGTTTTTCATACATCCCGCTCCTGGACTATTAAGTTAAGAAGTTTCATAATGAAGGAGCCATCGAGCGCTTAACGTCCCTGAAAGTAAAAATGGTTATTGCCAAGTGATTATCGATGAATGGGGGATATTAAAACGGGAATTAGTATTGTTTTGTTATGAGCTTACTAGAACCTACCTCGGTTCATTTTATAGATAAAACAGAGACAAACGCACAAGTGGTAGAGAAAATAAATTTACATTGTGCGTCACTGGGTACATATCAAATTATACAAATTTAAAATACGAGTATATACGCAAATAATTAATTCATAAGTTCAAACAGATTGGATTTCAAGGCTAAAAAAAACACGAAGACTAAGCCGGGAGCTCGCTAAGTTTCGCTCCCGCCTTCATCTTTTAACCTATCACGGCTAAGTCGGCCGCCTAGCCATTATATATTCTAACTTCGACTATTTAACTATTAAAATTTTTACAAGAATGCGCAACGCAAAAGCCCGGTAATGTGTTTATCAGCCTATGTATGTATGTATGTATGTGTGTTCTTTTGTGGAACTATATAGACCAAAAGCGTCGTCTGATTTTGATGATTAACAACGATTAACGTCAATCGATTTTTCTTAATCTTGCGTGTGCTAATTAACCAAAATTCAATTTGGCAACAACTAGATGCCATATTGTGAAAATTAAAAAATTAAAGTAGATGAACTATGTCGAAATCACTTTCAGTTTTTTCTTAAAAAAAAAACATTATGAATTACCATTTAGGATCTATAACCTACTAGCTTTCCCGCCCGTGACTTGACTACTGTTAATTGTGGAAAAAAGGACCCTATGTTCTACTAAGATATTAAAAACCAATGCAAAAATAGGTATAGCACCAATACCCTTAAAGTTTTTTTGATAGGCTTGTTATTTCGTTTCCATGGCAACCGTTCCTTACGAGCGAGTTATCAATATTTTCCAGGATAAAAAGTATTCTATGTTTTATTCCAGGGTATAAAGCTATATCCGTTCCAAATGTCATCAAAATCCGTCAGCCGTTATCGCGTGAAAGCTCCCCAAACAAACAAACAAACATACAAACAAATAGACAATGTTTCACTTTTAAATATTGGTTTGGATAACCATCGATGCAGGTATCGATGGCTATAACGATTTAAAGTTGGTAAGCAACCATTCTCACCAATTCTTTTACAAATAAACTAAAATCTTAAAAATATAATAAATAATTATAAAAATATAAAACCCGACCGTGAACAAAACTAAAAAGAGACAAACAAGCTTTGGATTTTTGATATAGAAATATGAGGTACAGTCGGAGGCATGAAGAGTAACCTCGCCAGGTTCTATCTGATCCCGTCAAAGGAGTAGTGAAAAATGCATGATGCCTCCGAATGTATCCGAATGTATGAATTATATTAATTCAAAAACTCAAATCTAAATCTTGATTGCGTTTTTAGTTTTGTTCGCAGTCGGATTTTTTGTTTTTTATAATAATTAATTATATTATCTATTATTTATTTGAACTGTTATGTGTTGTGGACTTTATATATTTTAAATTTCGGTATTCCATACTTCTAACAAATGAAATAAAATTTTTAACGATTCGATACCTAAAAAAATATGTATTTTGAACTTATGAATTCAAAACTATGCTTCGAGTTTCCCAGAAGGAAAAGACGCGTAATGAAGATATCCAACGAATAACCTACATAGCTCAAAGGATAAGCAAGCTAGTACCAGTGGGCTGGTCACATTTCTCGAAGAACCGTAACCGAGACGAGTAGACGGAGAGAGTAGTCTCGTGGAGTATACGAGTTTTCGAGTGGAGACCACGTTTAGGCAAACGTAGTGTAGGACGCCTTGTGGCCAGGTGGAGTGATGACCTGCGAAAAGTGTCTGGAGAAAGTGGATGAGGAGAGCTGAAGACCGAGCATAGTGGCATGCATAAGGAGAGGCCTACGTCCAGCAGTGAACAGATATAGGCTGATGATGGAACTGACCGCAACCTGTGCCGATGTATGGATACAACAGTTTTCCAACGGCAAAGTTAAGTTTGTACGGAACCGTCAGTGCAAATACACACCTGGGTTATAATTTAAACCGAAATCACTGACAAGGGCAGAGCATCCCACTCCTTTGCAATTCTTATAATAAATGAAAAAGCGTGGTTTTGTTGTTGTGCGTAGTAATTCTACCATAAAAGAGTGTTACTTTGCCGATCACCTGGTTGTACTGTGATGAAAAAAGGTGATGCAGGAATCAGATTGTGCAGTTCTTGTGCACACTCTCCATAGTGCAATCTGCAGAATACCGACAAGCTAGCGACATCATGTCGATGCGCCCGACTTTAAAGCCTATAGCAGAGCGTCTTCCCCAATGAACTTCATAGCACGTTTCTCAATTGAATCTAAAGCCTCGAGCTGACACTTGGCAGAACTGTCCCAAAGATGGTTTCAGTACTACATACAAGATCTATATACAAGATCAGATCTTTGCTTGCTAAAGATTCAAAAGCTGTCCCGGTGTAGGAAGTATCACTGGACCTTAGACAAAATACCAGGTTTCTTTGCAGTTACGTTGGCATTAGATTAAATGTAAGACTCGAAATTCAGGTTCTATGTGGGTTCGACACCCAAAAGCTCCAGATGGACGCCTATTGGTATAGTTACTTTAGGAAAAGATGGAGATAGGTTTAAATAACTCTTTTTAGCACAGAACAATTACACCTGCATTTTAGTAGCGTTAAACTTACCCTAATGCGAAAACGTACAGACAAACAGACGCGTAGAAGAGCAAGCAGACATGAAAAATCCTTGGGGGTTCCATGTTTAAATACGAAAACCTAAAAATGAACTAACCAATAGAGATCACGTTTTCATGAAAATTTGGATTCATCCTGGAGGCCTACTTTTCCAAATAAAAAGTTTCTTCTAAATTGGTTCAGAAGTCCTGGAGATAATAACATGATTCACACATACAACAAACATATATTTTACTCAAACCACAGTAGATATATAGTCAAGGACTAAATATATACTGTGCCCTGACATACCAATCACACACACCCACACACTCTCGCACACAAACACACACAAAACAAATTTAGAACGTGCTAGTCGGTTAAAGAAAAACGTGTTTCCATTTTACTAGCCTAATAACCGTTTCAACAGAACAAGACGCGTCTTCAATTTAAATTCCACTTCAACGTTGAAAACTGTAAACTGTCGTTTATTTTAATACAGTGGGCCAATGTAAATTATACGCGGCGAAAAAACCGGGTCGCCTTCAAGATTACTTCGTAAACAAGTTATCCTGATTTATGAGCGAAGTTCCAAATAAATAATTTTTAGAGGCAAAAGTTGTCGGCCAGGTGTCCCTTAATATATTTTTTATGGAACGCCCATGGCACGAGCAATGCAATTATGTAAATTAAAAACGATTTTGAGCCTCCCTCCTTCGTCGATGACACGCAAACTTCTCGGGTGTTTTGCGTTTTAGCAATTATTCTGGAAGGTTTTTAACGCTTTTTTGAGTTATTTAAGTGTTTAATTTGACTTGTGATTTTATTGCATCTAATAAAGCGATAATAACTTACTAATAACTGTTTTGTTAACACACTGGAGCTGTTTTTATGAATTAAACATGTCGCAATGTGAGCGATGCTACCTGGTACAAGGATTGAGAACCAAGCGCAACTTTTATGACTACGGTATCGAAAAGCCAAGCTAGCGCTTGGGTGGAATCGATTTTGTGAAATGACAAGACAGTGACACATTCGATTATTTCATTTGTCTAACAAACTGTCATGCTAGCAAGCTGTCAAGGACTGTTTTTGGTCAGGCTAACTTGGAGCACAGATTAGGTTGTAGAAACAAGGTTCGCGCCTGCCGCATTTCGATATCCGTTTCCATACAATTCCAGAGTAATCATTATGTAATTTATTTGACTGTAATTGCTTTAATAAACATCAAGAAGACTAACAGTGCTCTTATTTAAATGAAATAGTTCACACATCACCTGACGAGAGGCTAAATCCCCTGCTCCAACATCAGAACTGGGATGTATCTAACACGACCCAATTGGTAATAATGAAGAAAAATTGCACCGTTTGTTGGAATTGCAAAATCAGAACTTCATGGCATTAGTGAAAGCTATGAAGTCACCACAACACAACGAGGCAATTCATCTACCAGAATTTAATACGGATAAACATGGTGACGCACTTGGGTTACAATAGCTGACATGTGCATGACGGAAAAAAAGCGCAGCGCGCTTCTCTTGTGATCGACTTAAGTAATGCGTTGAAAGGACAAGCTTCCATTACTATTGTAAGTGTCATTCACTGAAATCACGTGGGCTAACTTCAAGAATCTTTTATTGTAAGGTATGAGTATCAAGATACTGCTGCTGGATTTTTAATTAGTCCAAACAACAGTAGATCTATGGTGCTCAATATTAATTGTAATATTTTTATTTTTTGATTTATTATTTATTTCTGTTACTATTTCTATTTAGAATTACAGAGTTAGAGTAAGAATGTCGTAAAAAAGCACTCCACGCTTTTTTTTACAATGACTTTAATTTGCTTGTTAATCACTTTATTCTTATATCGTTTCAGTTCAGTTTAAAGGTACAAATGCGTTATTTTATTTTCAATGATAATTTATTAGGCCTACTGTTTTTTCTAATAAATAATGAATTTTTCATATTTTTTTTGTTTTTTTGAATATATATTTTTTGTTGAATTAATAAATTGTAAGATATAAGGAAATATATTTGTTTAAGTCGTTCATCCTGACGATCCTGACCAGGATAATGGGACAAAATTTATTATTAATTTTAATAACACTTAATTTAAATTATTGTATTTTCATCGGGCCCTCATACATGTGCATTTTTTTTTCTGATAAGTGTGTAAAACCATTTAAAGTAGATACAAATCGAGTTCAAAGATTCTATCCAGTGTAGCCAATAAAAACGTGTTAAAACGGTGAATCATTCGTATCTTACGCCGCTACGATGTTTATTACATCGCTTGTTTCGTGCTCTTGCGGCACATCTCTCGCAGTTCAAACGCGTGTTAAACGTTTGGTTTTTTACAAACGATTTTTCGTCACGAGACAAGCTGATGCAGGACCTTCAAGCGATTTAATTTTTGAAGAGCAGTCTACTAATAATTATGTGCCTATTGCAAAGCAATTAAAGACTAATAATAATAATAACCACTTTATTACACCAGAATTAAGGGAAAAAAATACAAGAAATAATTTTAAAAACAGGCACAGTGGGCGGTCTTATCGCTAAAAGCGATCTCTTTCAGACAACCTTTGGATGGATAGAAATTACAAATTAAAAAAAGGACGGTGGTGCAAAACAATACAATAAATGATACAAAAATAATAATATATGATTATGACTATGCATACATATTCAATTAACTACATAAACCATACATACTTACGAGTATATTAGATAAATACAACTACAATACATAACAACGCATACATATATCAGTAAAAGATGAGAAAGTGGAACTATATAGCGGAGTATGCAGGCGCAGGTTTTCTGATGACCTAAGAGACAAAGGATGGGTGTGACTTAGAAATTGAAAACGTGTCTTTAGATGAAAGAGTATGTTGTAAAGAAGAGAAAAGATATGAGTATGAGTACTATTGAACCACGGACTGCTGTTAAATACTTCAATTGCGTCAAGACTGGACACAAGTCTTTGCAATGCAAGTTGAAACGGAATCCTGGTACTTCAAATGACGTCCAACACCCGATGACCTCACCGGCCCCTTCCATTATCTGCTTCAACTGCCGTGGTGTGTGACACTACGCAAAGAACTATCTGAGACGGAGAGATAACTTTTCAAGCTTGGTCATCTACCGAGAAGAGGGTGGATCTATGCGAGGTCATAGCCCCGCAAGGAAATTTATGGCATTCAGGTTAAAATCCATTCATGCTTGGACGACTGCCTCCTGCATCTAACTCCTATTACAAATACGGTTGCGTGGGGAACTACGCATCAAAGAAGACACTGCGATCAGACAAGCCAGGATCAGAATTCCAAAAGTAAAGTGGAGAAGAGTGTGAATATGCATTGTCGGCGCTTCTGCTTTAAAATGTTGAAAATTTGGTGAGCCTATTATGATTTAGAAACTGAGTGCTCACTTGTTAAGATTCTATAGTTTAAAGACTTAAAGACTAATGATCTATGAATTTGTTTTAAATAATGCGCCGGATAGAGAAGATGATTTTGAGAGGATTCGCCAGATGCAGTCGATGACGTTGAGAGGCTCCGCCGGATAAAGGTGATGATTTTGAGGCTATCCGCCGGACAGAGGCGATGACTTTTTGTAAACCTAGTGAATCTGGACTATTTTACGACCCATTGAGTTATTCCTTAACTAATTACCTCCTCTAGACTTGATAGTATGCAAGTTACTCAGATCGCATGCATCGCCATACCATTTCTGTATGGAACCCCGTCCCCATTGTTGTATGCGAACTGGGTACTAGAAGCAGGTAACTCAAGTGGTTGCCGGATGGAGGTAACACAGGTGGTTGCCGGATGGAGGTAACCCGCAGGTGGTTGCCGGATGGAGGTAACCCGCAGGTGGTTGCCGGATGGAGGTAACCCGCAGGTGGTTGCCGGATGGAGGTAACCCGCAGGTGGTTGCCGGATGGAGGTAACCCGCAGGTGGTTGCCGGATGGAGGTAACCCGCAGGTGGTTGCCGGATGGAGGTAACTCAGGTGGTTGCCGTTTTTTATTTTTTTATTTCGTTTTAGGCAATCGTTTGACCACGATCTCACCTCATGGAAAGTGATGATGTGGTCGAAGGTGTAGCACGCTTGCCTAGTAGATACCTATTCACTCTTGAATTGAACACACCAGGGTTATATTTTACCGTAAAAACTGACGAGGGCAGGGCATTCCACTCCTTAGAATAAGATGGAAGATAGAGGATGGAGGCAATCAATTAAGATTTAGAGTATTGCATTCTTAATTTGATCAGAACGTTTCTGCATCGATGGCATTTGATTTTGTTCTTCTCTTAATGACATCATTGATTGTAAAATCAAATAGGATTAATAATATGTTTTGCTTAATGGTTACGGTTTTAGATAAGAAAACAGATTGTTCATATTACCAGTTTTTTTGAAATATAAAAAAAGGGATGGCTGTAAAATTGAGCGGTAGGAGTTGGGGGTTGAGTGAGGTGGTGGGTGGTCCCCCCCGTGGGTTCCTGCCTTGACGTGGCGGGGGGGCTCTAGTAGCCGTGGTTATCCTCGGACCACGGTGAAGCTAACAGGAACCCGGGGCCGCGCTGGCAGGGCCACAGTAGGTTGCGGTGCTGTATGGTGTTTGCGGCATCGCAACTGAGGTGGGGCCCGGGTGCTCGGCACCGGCTCGAGGAGGGGGGGCCCGGGCACTTTGGTGCAGGCTCGGGGAGGTGGGGCCCGGGCGCTTGGCGCAGGCTCGAGGAGGTGGGGCTTGGGTGCTCGGCGCAGGCTCGAGGAGGTGGGGCTTGGGTGCTCGGCACCGGCTCGAGGAGGGGGGGGCCGGGCACTTTGGTGCAGGCTCGAGGAGGTGGGGCTTGGATGCTCGGCATCAGCTCGAGGAGGTGGGGCTTGGGTGCTCGGCACCGGCTCGAGGAGGGGGGGCCCGGGCACTTTGGTGCAGGCTCGAGGAGGTGGGGCCCGGGCGCTCGGCGCAGGCTCGAGGAAGTGGGGCTTGGGTGCTCGGCACCGGCTCGAGGAGGGGGGGCCCGGGCGCTTGGCGCCGGCTCGAGGAGGTGGGGCTTGGGTGATCGGCACCGGCTCGAGGAGGTGGGGCCCGGGCGCTCGGCGCCGGCTCGGGGAGGTGGTCCGCTCTCAGCACTACTGTATTGCAGTAGTGCTCGGAGTGTGACGTGCTCCATGGTCTTTCAAATCCTGACTCACTGCTCGGTACTGCGCTGGACAGAGGACGACTGTAGCTGTGCGGTGCTGGGTGGTGACAATGGATGTGGGAGGCCATGTGGAGCTCAACGCCGGGAGTCGGAGGAGGAATTCGTTCTCTTCTGACCCCCCTGAGGCCTAGGTGGTGGACACGGGGGTGTCTGCCCCAGCATAAGGCCTCGAGGTGGCGCGCACGCTGTTCTGTGCGCCCCTTAATGGTGTTCATGGGATTGGGAATGGCTCAGCTCCATCCCAACCAGGAGGGGGTCCTCAACAGGACCAGCGCCGTCGGGGCCGCGGACGAGTGCGAAAGCGTACCCGTAGCCCTGGCACAAGGCGTACTGTGGAACACCGTGGGGTTTTAGTCGGTAAGAGTCCGACATAACCACCTTGCTGCCCCCGCAGCTTGGTGGTATCCATGAGGATTTCCCCACGTAAAAAAAAAAAAAAAAAAGGTGGTGGGTGGTGGAGGGCTACCCCTTGGTATCCCTGCGGATACGCTTAGTTTATGAGATAGGGTTGACTATAGAATCAAGTTGCAAAAGTTGGGAAGTGGGGGTGGGGGGATAGCTTTAGCTGCCCCCTGATCTCCGCCTGGTTCCCCCTCTCTCTCCGCAGAGACGGAAAGTTTATGAGATCTTTCAGTTTTAAGTCTATTAAAACTCGGCTGTTTGGTCGCCGCAAATAAAATTATGAATTAGCGCGGCAGCGGCTAATTAACGATTTTTAATAAACTATTACAATTATTAATAAACTTAAAATTGAAATAACTCCTAAACTAAACATCTCCGCAGGGAGGGGAGGAAGGCAACCAGGGGCAGCCCCTTCCCCCTTCGCCCCTCCTCTGTATGTATGTATGTATGTATGTATGTATGTATGTATGTATGTATGTATGTATGTGGGTGTGTAGGTTGGATTACGCTTACTGGCGTTAAACCTTAATAGTAAGCGTAATCCAACCCCCTTCTATAGACAATATGTACATACGTTTATCATATAACTTCTTTGGGTACGTCATTAACAACTTATATAAATAGTCTAAGTTAAAAAACCTATTCACAAAACATCATAGCAAAGAGAATATAATGCATTATAGTTTATGGAGGAAGTAAGTGTTAACCAAGGAAGTTCTATGCACTTGCATACAACTGGAACGACTTCTTCAAAGTAAAAACGGGGTATCGATTATTTGACCTTGAAACGAATTAAAAATAAAAAGAGACAAGAAAGTTTACGGAAGCCACTATTGTCTCTTTCTTATTAACAGTGCCAATCTCAAGTGACAGCAAGTTTATTTTATAGTCTGTGCGAAAAATGTGAAACGTTGTAAGCGTGTTGTAAGTGAGAGAAAGAGACTTCCCGCTTTCGTGAACGTTTCGGAACGACCACTTTTGCAGAGATATCATTCCAGTTGTACGTAAGTACATGTAACTTCCTTGGTGTTAACAATATTTTTGTGTAAATAAAGTATTTGTTGTAAGTAAATGTTGTTATTATAAATTTGTGCAAATTAAGTATTTAGGGTAAGGAATTTTTGCCACCTATGTTCTATTTGCCCATATAAAGTACCTACTAATTTTATTTTTTCTATATATCTACCCGTGCGAAGCCTGGGCGGGTCGTTAGTATATATTAATATATATTTATTCATTTTAAGTAGTGGAATTTAAATGTATTGTATAATTTAAGTAATATACCAAATAATATGATATCTCGAATTGTGCACCGCCATTTCTTTCTTATATGTTCGATACTGTCCATACAAAGATTGTCTGGAAGAGATCGCGCTTTATATGATAAGACCACTTAATGTACTACCATTGTTTTAATTATAAATATAATGTGTATGTTTTATTTAAAAACAAGCAAATACAATAAAGAGTTTCGTATCGTATCGTATCATGCAAAAGTAAAAGCTGAATATCTTAGTATTAGTATCATGCAAAAGCGGTTGGATAAGAATAGCCTGCGACACTCTTGCGATAAAAACGAATCAATTGATACCTTGCTTGTCAAATTGGACCAAGTTATTAGCTTGAACAAATAACCCTTACTTTTCCGTGTCGTAGTCGGGTAAAATATATATACAGTCTATGACACTATAGCTCAAGACGAATCGATTGACACCTTGCTTGTCAAAATCTAACCAAAAGAGGCGACGCTATGGTAGAACATCCACATACTCACAAACATAGATACATAGGCTGTTAAACTCATTACAATTCCCTTGCTTTGCTGTAGTAGGGTAAAAAGAAAAGCTGTTTTCTACGCTGATATACACATATAGTTACAAAAACATATTTAACTAACATCAAAAGAAGAGTTCTAAGTTCAAAATGTAGTATTTATGTATTTTTGCCACCTAAATTCAATTTGGCCTCTACACAAACCCGATCCTACCCCTCGAGTATTTATGCAGCGCACACAGCGATGCTATCGCCCTCTGGCGATACGCTCGCCATCGGAATCCTAAGCCAGAGTTAACTTCCTAGCTGAAACTATTGCCGACAAGCTTTGCTAATCGTTTAGGAAGTGAATAAAGTTTTAACGTGCTTTTTGTAGAGCTTTTTATGAGTTAAACGAGCATGCTTATAGTCTGGAAACTCAGTTTCGTGCTAGTTTTTTTATAAAATGAATCTAGTCGATTTACATGTTAACGCCACGTCTGCCATATCAATTTTAGTATCATTTAGAACTTTGGATAGACTCCGTGTCGTAATTGGATATCTGACAGTAAACGAGAAAAAAATATTCATGGTATGAATAGATTATATATATCTTGAGGATTCCGGATATATGTAGGTAAACTTAATTAATTACTATTTAAAAACGTTTTAGTTCAGAAAATATAAACTTTTTGCCATTTGACTAAAAAAATGCGCCGTACGCGTGACGTCATGCTTTCTAAATTAGAAAAGATTCTGTGTGGCATGCGTTTATCTAGTTTTTGTACATAGTGACTTCATACGCTTGCTATGATAGCACTATGGTCGGTGGTATTATGGCGTGATTCAATTTATCAACTCTCGTAATGCAAAAAGATATTAAAAAATTTGTTGTTTTAATTTATGTATTTTTTTGGTATAATAAATACCCTGCTCTTCTGTACTCCTATCGGTTATTTTACAAAAATTAGTCAGCTACCAAAATTCAACTGCGTACCGTATGGTTGCGTATTCGATTCCCACCCATGGCAAATATTTATTAATCAAAACCTACCTAACATTGTAAGGTTACCACCACCTACAAATGTTACAGTACAAAAAAAATTATAAAATTCATGTCCCTGCTAGGAAGTATGACGACCAAAAGCATTCTGTTCAAAATTTGCACGGCTAAATCAATTTAGACTCCTATTTGCTACATTCGTAGCACCACAGTAGCTCCTCGTACTGCTACGCTCGTAGAGACTCTACGCGACGCTAAACTCTATCTAGTCTACAAAGTGTTTTATCGCGACATCTTCGAGTACATGAGTGTCTTTTGAATTTATTTGCATAGAAAATGGAAAAGTTTTAAGAGTTGATCAGGAATAAAATATAGGAAGTTACAAATACTTACAATAATAATGTTCAATCTAAAAGTCGATATTTAAAAAGACTATTCTTATTTTGGAGACCAGAAATCTAACTCAATTTTGTATGATTTCTAGGTTCGTTTGTATGAAACTGGAGCAAAAATAGAACATATAATTGTACTTAAAGTGTGAGGTTTTTGCACAGTATTGTAACATAAAGAAAAAAAGTTATTAATATAACTAAAGGAAAGCCTACGTAATAAAGCATACAATAAAAAAAATATCAACACAGGCATGCAGGCATGAAGCATGTCGGCAGAGAAACTGTGCCAGCTCTCAAGAGAAAACTTCGTAACTAGTTATATACGTATCGGAATAATAATATGGGCGAATTAAGGCGGAGACGTTTGTAGAAAGGGTATGCATGCCCGGGATTTTTTGAAGAGTAAACATCTAATGGCGCGGTACGGAGGTAACGCGGACTCATGGAGCAGTGACGCGAGTGACCTGACGACGCGTCCCCACACTGCTCGTGGCTCGGCGGCTTTTTCCGCCTCAGCTCGGCCATATCCAATGTTACACGTCTGCCAGGCGTCCTGCGACGGCTCACTTTTTTAATGAGTAGAAAGAAAAAAATAAGTAAAGTAATAATTATTACTCAACTGCCAGTAAGAACTATAGATAGAACATAGTAGGTAATTTATATCTCGTAACACGTATGCAATATTTAGACTTAGGTCTACAGGTGACTCAGGTGAGGAAGAATTTGAATGACAATATTCGTCCTATTCCTTTTCCGCACAACATATTTATTTATTCAATTATGTGACAAGACGAGCAGATCGCTCGCCCGATGGTAAGCGTCACGCCTGTCTAACTAACCTAACCTAACCTACACCCTACATTTTACTTTGAAGCCTGGCGTAAAAAAAATCGTCATTTTTGAAAACTTCGCGAACCTAACCAAAATAAATGGATAGAGGAGTTCAATACAAACCAAAAATGCAAGTATCCTATAGTGTCGCATTTCTGAGATATTGGAGCTCAAAGCTGACCTACATCCACCTTAACCTTTAACTTTCTAAGTCATAATATTAGGTAGATGTTGGTGTTGAATATCTCGCAGATTTAGAACCTGTTCCTATTGGAAGACAATTAATAACATACAAATAGCACAGAATAAATAATTGTACTTCGCAAATAGCCACTAAAAATCGCTTTGAAATTGTGTATACGCGCTTCTTCGATCCATTTCTAATAAATTAGGGGGAGTCATTGCTTTATACCGACTAGAAGAAAGATTCACTGCCCCTTAAAGCGCTCAGCCCCACGCCAGCAGTTCGACTCATTCCTATAAAACTTCCACCAACTTAATACCCGGTAATATTTCAGCGGCATTAAGACGTAACTCATCTATATACTTATAATAAAACTGTAATGGGTCCAATTCTGTACATTGAAGATATTTTTAAATTGTCTTTTGGAGGGTACTCTATATTCGATACTGAAGCCAAAACTGTATTTTGTTTCATTTTTGTCTGTCTGTCTGTCTGTCTGTATCTTGGCTAGGCATGACGCCGAAACTACTGAATGAATTTTAATGAAACTTGTTATGATTTGAGTTCATACTACGAGGTAGGACATAGGATACTTTACATCCCGAAAAATTAATGGGTTCTCGCAGGATATGGGTTGAAACTTATTTAAAAGAACACATACCACGCTGAAACTAATGAACGGGTTTTGATGCAACTTGGCACCGTCTTAAGTTATATGATGGGTTAAAATTAAGGATACCTTTCGTCCCGAAAAATTAAAGGGTTCCTGCAGGATAGAGATGGAAAATTATTTAAAAGTACACATAGCATGCTGAAACTATTGGACGGATGTTGATGCAACTTGGCACAGACATAGGTTATAAAATGGGTTTAAATTATGAATACTTTTATCACGAAAAATAAAGGGTTCCTGCAGGATATGGTTCCATATTCTGTACATTAGAGACATTGTGTTTTTTTTTAGAGTTTACTCTATGTTCGATAATGAAGCCTAAACTGTATGTTTTTTCATTTTTGT
This sequence comes from Alsophila aescularia, assembly GCA_946251855.1. Taxonomy (NCBI): domain Eukaryota; kingdom Metazoa; phylum Arthropoda; class Insecta; order Lepidoptera; family Geometridae; genus Alsophila; species Alsophila aescularia. The sequence goes on from OX276373.1 coordinate 9,644,770, forward strand.
CTGTATGTCTGTCTATCTTGGACGCGCATCACGCCACCGGAACTACTGAATTAATTCAAATGAAACTTGGTATGTTTTGAGTTCATACTATGAGGTAGGACATAGGCTACTTTTCATCCCGAAAAATGAAAGGGTTCCCGCAGGATTGGGGTTGAAAGTTATTTCAAAAAACACTTACCACTCTGAAACTACGGAACGGATTTTGATACAACTTGGCATAGTCATAGTTTATTGATGAGTTAAAATTGAAGATACTTTTTATCCCGAAAAAATAAAGAGTTCCTGCGGGATAATGTCACAAATTCTGAAAATTAAAGATATTTTGTAAATTTTTTTGGGAAAATATAGGGGTTAAAAGTTATTAAAAAGGACACGTATCACGCTGAAACTACGAGACAGACGGACTTTTTTTGATGCCAATTGACACAGTTATATATCTAAACCTACTTATAATAAAGCAATAGGTACAAAAAGGCTGTAAAAAGAAAATAAATAGAAAAATGCTCTTGGGTGCTTGAAAAGAGTATTGAACAAGAATATAAAAAAAAGTGTTGCTTTGTCTGTTTGTCTGTATGTTTGTTTGTGCACGCATCTCTTAAAGACTATTGGTCGACAATGCGGTTTTCATTGCTAGATAGCTTAGGGTTTGATTTAAAAACTGGTGTAATTGGTATCTCAATCTGGTGAGTGAGAAGCCGAGCAATTGATAAAAGTATTTTTGACGGCAAAAGAAATTTTGATCAAATGTTGGTATATTGGTCTGGAATAGCACATTATGGTACTTTGGACCTAAAGAAACGACCACGCGTGCGAAGCCGCGGGTACAGCTAGTATAACTTAAAACTGGACTTTCCGTAGTGCAATAGCAATAATTCTATCAATACGCCACGTAAGAAATAATAGATTTATGAGGTTAAAAGTTTTTCTCTTAGTTTAATTCTGACTAGGAACAGCCCTAACTATACTTTGATAGAGACTTAAGGGGTTGCCAGTCCAATACCCTTGATTTTCAAATATTTATGCACATAAGAAATAATTAGTCAAGGCGCTGCGCTGTGAGGGAACAGACGAACATATATATGTATGTACTGATGTTAGTACATGCATAGTCATACATTCATACATACATACGGAGCCGAAACGTGTCGTGTGAAAGTCACTCAGCGGAGTATGGAAAGGGATAAGCTCAGAGTTCCTCTGAAAGTTCGTATCCGGAATGAGGTGATCTGGCATAGAAGCAAAGTTATCAATACATAGCCCTTAGAGTTAGTAAGCTAAAGTGGCAGTCGGCTGGTCATAATCTGAAAAAGGACAAAAAAAAAACTATCGTGTGGTCTGGTCGAAGGACTGATAATTGTTGGATGAAGCCCTACACTAAGTTTGACGAGTCGCAGTCTCCACTCAAGAACACGTGTTCTTGAGTGGCAACTTAGTGTAGGGCTGCATCCAGGTGGAGCGACGCGATATACGCAAAGTGGCTGGCAGAAGTTGGAAAAGAAGAGCCGAAGTTCAGGCTGTGGAGTGCTTTGGGAGAGGCCCTTGTCCAGCAGTGGACTGACTGGGCTGATGATGATGATGATGATAACTAAATTCTTTGAAAACTCAAGCACTAGGGTTATTTCACTAACGTAAAACACCAAAAACGGTTTAACTTACCAGACAGTTATTAAATGTATGTCCACTTGAATAATAACATCAAAAACCATTAAACTTTCCAAATTCAAACTACTCTTTAGTGGTAGTTTGAATTTGGAAACTTTTACAAAAACCAGAACAATAAATCATGCACAGAAATTAAACAGATTCCGTCCACACATTCCAGCGGAAACAGTTTAATGCGATCCGCCGTTCATTTTGTCCGGATGATCCGGTTTATGCCGGTTTATACCGACTCTGGCTACTCCTTGCTATTCAGGGCTTGTCCGGGCGCAGACACGGCAAATGAAACTGTCTCGGTCCGGTCTAATCTTGCATGGGTCCTACTGTTGTTTTAAATTCTTGATTGGAGATTTCAAATCGATATTGGAATTGTGCATAATTGTGTGATTTTTTGAAAAAGTTTAGTTGTATTAATCTCAATTACATATCTACACGACTGACGTTTAGATACTTTACAACAAGATGCGAACCTGAAAATTCCTAATAGCAAAACAACTATCTGCGTGTCGCCTGTTTACTTCTAAAACACGCACTTTTAGTAAAATTGAACACTGTCCTAATCGCATAAAAATTACAAAACTCGGTTGCTTGTCAAAACCATTTGTACAGTGTGAATGAATTGTTTTGACTATGTAATAATTTATTTAATTGTAATGGTAGGCCTCTTATGGAAGTTCCTTACTTTTGTCTGATCAGATATTCAACCGCCAAGCAGTAGTGTGGAATCATTTCTGTTTCGGTTTGAAGGGCAATATTTCCAATGAAATCACTGGACAATGAGACTTAAAACCAATGTCTTAGGGTGACGACCGCAGTGCACTGACGCGCAAGATTGTGCAAACAAAGTTCTGGGTTCCGATGCAACAGTTATGGGCAGGCGTGACGCTTACTATCAGGCGAGTGACCTGCCCTGTTCGACACTCAACAGAATAAAAAATAAACTATCATATTTTGTATCCGTTGAAGAAATGTCTTGAATCTTGAACAAGTTTTTTTAATTTAAATTTTAGCTGTCTATCATCTATCATTGCGGTATTAGGTACTATTCTTTGGGTGCATGCATCTCATCTTTTTTTATGTCTTAGTTTCAGCCTAGACAGTTGTAACCACAGTGAAACAGTTTTGTGTAAGTAGTTAATTTATTGTAAATGAATCTAAATTTCATCATTATAATAATAATAATAATATATTCGGGACATTTCCACACCAATTACCTAGCCCTAAACTAGGACAGCCTGTGCTATGGGCACTAGATAACGGATAAACATACATAGATAAGAATATTACATCCATGACTCGGAAACAAACATTTCTGCTCATCACACAAATGATTGCACCTTGCAGGATTCGAACCCGCGACCGTTCCATTACGTACCTAGGATCTCTAGCCACGAGACCAACCGGTCGTCAAAAAACATGAAACAACATGAAACACATGATTCTTTCATTCTACATGAAAGAGTAATAGCAATTTTTTTTTTCTTTAGCGCAGTATCCCATTTTTACTTGACTGCGCGGAGGGTTATGTGTTTGGGTTGTATGTATGTTTGTTCGTTTGTTTCTATGTTTCTTAAGCGCTTCTTTCAGCCTAAACGGCTTATCATTGGATTCGTCTTGATCACGAGAGTGCTATAGGATATATGAAGTGTCAAGAAAACTAATATGGCAGCTTACAGCTAGCTGCCATATTATATTTCCGACGGAACAAAAAATCACCAATACCTATCGAGTGAGGTATGAAAATGGAGGTTTTTAAAATACCATTTCAAAAATACATAATTCTTAAAACCTAACAGTACCAATTATCTTTTAGGCTTTTTTACAAAATTTTCAATTTTAGATTAATTAAGTTAATTTAAATACTATAGTCTAGTGTTGCAATTGCAACTATTAAGATAAAGTAAAATATGTAAATAAATAAGAAACATTAAATTGATTTAAAAACTAGCTGTACGCCGCGGTTTCACCTGCATCCCTCAGGAACTGTGTACTTTTTATAAGCTTTATATTAGCTTCACTTGTATGTCTGTATGTCTGTGACCGACTCTTTTGGACGCTATTTTGACCCACTTTAAACGGTCAGATTTCATTCAAATTTTGCACACCTGTCAAAGACCGATGACAATGCAATAATTAGGAAAAAAAAACTAAAAAGTAGAAAATAAAGAATAGTTTAAACAAACTAAAAAACACGCTTTATATAAAAAATCATACTAAAAAATAGAAAATAAATTTTAATAGTGTTAATAAAAAAAAAAAAAAAAAAAAGCGTGGGGTGCTTTTTAAGATATTACCGAAATGATAATCCTTCTTCTCATATCTGTCAATGAAATATTTTTAACTATTGACCCATGCACCCCACGTTTTTTTTTTATTTACACTACTAAAATTTATTTTCTATTTTTTAGTTTGGTTTTCTATATAAAGCGTGTTTTTTTAGTTTTTTTAAACTATTTTTGAGTTGAAACGTAGCCTATGTGCTAATCCAGGGTATAAGCTACCAAATTTCATCCAAATTCGTTCAGGCATTTAAGCGTGAAGAAGTAACAAAGATCCATACAAACTTTTGCCTCAATAATATTAGTGTGATTACTTTTGCGGGCGGTCAGCTCGTATTCAAAATTTTGCCTCCATAATATTAGTGTGATTACTTTTGCGGGCGGTCAGCTCGTATTCAAAATTTTGCCTCTATAACATTAGTGTGATTACTTTTGCGGGCGGTCAGCTCGTATTCAAAATTTTGCCTCCATAATATTAGTGTGATTACTTTTGCGGGCGGTCAGCTCGTATTCAAAATTTTGCCTCTATAATATTAGTGTGATTACTTTTGCGGGCGGTCAGCTCGTATTCAAAATTTTGCCTCTATAATATTAGTGTGATTACTTTTGCGGGCGGTCAGCTCGTATTCAAAAATTTGCCTCCATAATATTAGTGTGATTACTTTTGCGGGCGGTCAGCTCGTATTCAAAATTTTGTTCGCAGTCGGATTTTTTGTATTGTGTAATAATTTTACTTGTTTATAAATGAATTCCAACTTATTTTGTGTAAAGAAAGTTTTATAATAATTAAAACATGTAATAAATACCACTCTAAATAGAAATAAGAAGGGTTTGAGTTTTACCGAAAAAATATAATTAAATGATTCGATTCGAGTGGCTTCGAAAACCACTGTTACCCCCTTATCCATCGGCCGTGTGCCAACAGCTTTGGGAGCAACCCGTGTCGGTTGATGACGTTATGGTTCTTTTTCATTTAACGAACAATTTGCTCCGACGTTCGATCCTGGCTGGTTCTGCTTATTTTGGAAATATCAAGAGTTAACTCTAAGGAGAGAATGAGTTTTGTGTGAAGAGTTTGTTCGTACTAACAATGTGTTGGAAAAGAATAAAATAGAAGAAAAATAAAGATTATGGTTAAAAGCTTAAACCAGCGACTTCCTTACTGTGAGTACCTCTTAAATTTAGAATTAGTAAGCCGAAGAGGTAGTGGGCTGGTGAAATCTTTCGAAGGATTGATAACCTTTGGGGTAGACGTGTTTTTGAGTGGAGACTGCGACTTGGCAAACGTAGTGTAAGGCGCCCTCCAGCTAGGTGGAGCGACAATATTAAACGCAAAGTGGCTGGCCGCAGTTGCAAGATAAGAGTCGTAGTTCTGGCTTTTTGGGAGAGACCTATGTCGATGAAGTCAAATTTTTTCGTAACAGATTTTGATGAAATTTGGTATTGATCCTGGAACTAAATATAGGATAGTTTTCATCAGTGATCCCGAGGATGAGGCCGCAGCGTGCAGCTAATAATCACTATCACTGCATATTATAAAAGAACGTCACCGATCGTGTCTATCTGTCTGTACACAAATATTTCATAAAAAACTTAACCGATTTTGTTCCGGTTTTCACCTAGGCGTAGGTTAATTCAAGAGGAAGATTTTAATGTATTTTTTTTAAGTGTATTGTATAAATTAAGTCGATTTAGTGAAAATTTTCTCAACACGGTTGGAAAATTGCGTGCGCTTCGTATCCACACCAATATATAAAAGTAAAACGTTGTCTGTTGGTTTGTGTTTTTGTTTGTTTGGGGAGCTTTAACGCGATAACGGCTCGACGGATTTTGATGAAATTCGGAAGGAAGATAGCTTATTTCCTGGAATAAAACACACAAAACTTTTTATCCCGGAAAATAGTAAGTTTTCACGGGAAAACTGGAATACGTCGTTTACTCGCTGTAATGAACATTTGCCATTGAAACAAAATAATAACAAGTCTGTCAAAAAGGATCAAGAGCGTTGGTGTCAAAGAGAATACAATATGTTTGTGCTATATTTATGCATTGGTTTTTAATATCCTAGAAGTACAGACGATGCTTTTTTCGTGAAAAATTGTAGCCCGCGCGGAAAAAGTCGCGGGTGAAAGCTAGTAAGTAGCATATAAGGTATTCATTTTTGTTTCTAAGTGTAATTAATGCAAGTGCTAACTGAAATTAATGTACGAACGGATTGTTTTTTAAAAGTTCTACAAAAAAGTCCGCGACACCGTATGTGTACATAATACTACAGAAAGCTCTAAAAAACATTTTTCAATAGCAAAAAAATCAAATTTTTTTTTTTCTGAACAAATTTTCGAATCTCAATCGGATAAACAATGGACGAAACCGTAGAAGGTATATATTTTCTGATCTGTCCGACACACACTTGGCCATATTTTTATATATTTTTTTGGTCTTCACAGGAGTACCTTCATTAAGTTGAAACTTTGTGCAGGTTATTGGCAACAACCTGCAGAAAGTTTCAACTTAATCGGCTGAGAGATGCGCGCAAGCATAAAAGACGGACATCCGGACCATGTTAACATAAAAGATAGGAATCCATTAGTGTATCGATTGTAAAATAACAGTATGTGAAGTAAAAGAATATTAAGTTATGAAACTTACAAAGAGTAATGCAAAATAAATCTAATACAGTTTCCAAGTTTAACTTTAAAATAAACTTAAAGCGAACTCCTTGATCTAACTTCAGCAAAGTCCATCTTCACAAAGTCTCAGTTTTTCCTCTGAGCATTTTTTCTTTCGTTACTAAGTTTGCAAGTCATCTAATTAGATTCTCATGATTGATTAGCAAAGATATTGGAATCTAGAATTTTCTAGACTTTTTCTCTTTTGCCTGACTTGATGAAGATTCATTTTGACTTAATACTTTAGCGAGTTGTTATTTGAAAGATCCGTCGAAATGAACTTTACAAAAACAGTAATGTTGTTTTTTTAAAGTTCGTAATTAAAATAATTATAAGTTTTTAAACAATAAAGTGGAGACGTTAGGCAGCTTTTAAACCTATTACGTCACCTATTTAGTTAACTTTGGATGTCTTTGAAAAATAAACTGGTATAATTGTTGCACAATGACTAGCATTTAAATATCTTGCGATGGTTACTAATCAGAAGGTAACGGAGGCGGGAGAATGAGTAAGAAGATATATCAATGCTTTCTGTTGCATGGGAATTTAACTAAATTTTCTTAATGAAAATTATTTCCCGAGTTTAATTCGTCATAAGTAACCACTTACTCACGCTTTAAAACAGTTTATAGCTAACCCATTCCAGTGTTGTGCGTTCTCTCTCTGAAACTACAGGAAACAGTTATTTCTATATGACAGTATGGATATTTCTTAGAAACATGACTTCATTTACGTACAAATGGAAGTAATAATTGCTCAGCAACTGATTAATTTTAGAATATCAAAAGTCTAAATTCATAATGAAATCAGGTTATAGAGCCAAAGTACCGACCGGCTGGTCTCGTGGCTAGTGATCCTAGGTACGTAATCAAACGGTTGCGGGTTCGAATCCTGCAAGGTGCATTCATTTGTGTGATGAGCAGAAATGTTTGTTTCCGAGTCATGGATGTTATAACATTCGTATATATGTATGTTTATCCGTTATCTAGTACCCATAGTACAGGGTATCCTAGTTTGGGGCTAGTTAATTGGTGTGGAATTGTCCCGAATATATTATTATTATTATTATTATTATTAGTAACAAATTAACTTTAGTAGCTGAACCTCGCGGTTTCACCCGCGTGACGTATGACGACGATGATGATGATGAAAGGTATCCTATGTTTGTGTTATTCCAGGGTATAAGCTAACTCTATTTCAAATTTCCTCAAAATCCGTTTAGCCGTTTGAGAGTGAAGTATGATGACGATGATGATAATGAAAAGTAGTATTTTTGTTAATCCAGGGTATAAACTATCTCCATTCCAAATTTCATCAAATCTGTCTAGCCATTTTAGCGTAAAAGCCCCCCAAACAAACAAAACGTTTCGCTTTAATATATTGGTGTGGATGGGATTACCAAGCTAAACAAAAGGTTAAGGTAGCATTTTAGTGACATCTGTCGAAGAACTGACAATGGTTGATTCTAGAGTGAATACCATGTTAATGCAAACTTTTGATGGCCGCGACCTTCTAAAGATGGCTAAGTATGTACCGATAACGATTATCGTCAGAGACGAATTAATCACATAAACATACTTTAACAATAAACTACAAGTCCCTACTGATACAACTGTAGAGCAGACAGCGCATCTATCGAGTATACGTCAGCGCACTCATGCCTTGCACCTGCTGCACTGTTACACTCAAAATTACTGTTAGGTAGAGGTCTTGTAGAATGGAATAGCGCTTCTACTTTTTGTAATTTCAAAAGTTTTACTATAATTCTTGTTGTCACTGCTATCTCTCGGGTTAATTTCTAATTTTATTTTCCGTTCCTTTTCTTATCGTATCAATAGTTCATTCGATCTAGTTCAGCTAATTGTCAAATGCATTGCAACCGCAATCGATCGTTCGCTTTCATTAGATCCCCAAGATGGCTTTTACGTTTAGGCAAAAGTTATTGCAGAACATGAGTGGTATACATTATAACCAATGCAGCAGTCCACAAATATATTATGCTCAAGTTCTATATTACCATAAAACCGTCCTGACTAAATTAATGATATCAGAACAGTGAATTCTTCGATCAACACTATCAATTTGGACTTCTTAAAAATTGAAGCTATGTCTTACCATAGTATCCTCACCTCTGCTAGTATCCTCACCTCTGCCGATACCGGCACTCGATGTTCGTCGTATTTCGTGCTAATGATCAATACTGCCGCGAATGTGTCCACTCATTAAAACTAAATCCTACACTGTGAAAGGAGTTTCAGAACTCTTGTTACTAGCACATTATGCAGAATACGTACTCATCAACTTATTTTTATCTGTATACGGGCCTTACAAATAAACCTAATTTAAAAAGTTATACTTAGAATAAACGAATAATAAGCAAACTATCAACAAATAAACCCGGAATAACTTATACCTAGCATAACGTCGGCGTAATTCTTCTAGCTAGCGTTATTCTTAACTTTGCCCTAGTTTAAGTCTAGAATAACCTCAAAAACGCAAATGTGATTTGTTTGTAGGTATTTACATAAAATTAAAAAAAGAAAGTAAGTAGAGTAAGTTAATGATATAATTAATCAAATACAGACTGGAAGAAAAATGAATACATTCAAAAACAAGGAAAACCCATTTGATTTGTATGGCGATGAAGAATTTCGTGTTAAATATTATGGATTTCCTAATAAAAGCGGTGTTATGTTTCTAGACCAATTGTTTGGTAGCTCTTTCACCAACTTGCCTAGTAATAATAGGTTATTGCATCGAGCAAAGTGACTCATTGCTGCATCGAGTGGTTAAATTGGAGCCTGAACATTAGCGAGGGCTCTAAAAACACGAGTGCAGCAAGAAGTCACTTGAGCGACTGTCAGTAATCTTCTTTTCTTTCCACTACAAATAGTAATATCACAACTGATCACCTAAATGTTAACAGTACAATTTTCAGTCACATTAACTTCTAAATTCGCGCCAATTCCATCGCGCTCATTATTAAAAAAATAGGACATATATTTTTAAATCTCTATTGGACAAATGCATTCATTCAATACTAGCTGCGATGATGATGGTGATGATGATGATGAAAAATATGCAGAGCATCCAATCCAAATTTCACCAAAATCCGTTCAGCCATTTGAGAGAGAAGTTAAATGATGATAATGAAGATGAAAATTATCCTATGTGTTATATTGTTCTAGAGTATAAGCTATATCTATTCCCAATTTCATCAACATCCGTTCAGCAGTTTGAGCGTGAAGGAGTAACACACGTACACACACGCGCGCGCACACACACACACACACACACACACACAAACACACACACACACACACACACACACACACACACACACCACATTAATACAAACTTTTGCCTCTTTAATATTAGAGTGATGAAACTAAAAAAACAGTGCAATAATGGATTTCTATACTTACGGCACTGTAAAACTGCAGTAATGGATTGCAATACTTACTTACCGCCCTGTTTTTATTATGAGCAGTAATGAGATAATTTCTGCTTACGTTTTAGGTGAACAATGGTGATATTACTTTGTAGTTGGAAGAAAAGTTATTCAATGCTCCAGCGCCTGCCGCTAAATTGTATCGAGTAGGAACGTCAAAGTGATGGCAGACATATACAACAAACGAAATTTTACTTTAAAATGAGCTTGTATTATTAATCGGAGGACTAGTTAAGACGAAGTTTATTTGTAAGAAACTTATTTCTAAGATATTCTAAGCATAACTATTCCTAGTATAAGGCTCGAATAAAGGTGTTTTATTTATTTATTTGTAAAGCTGGAAGTGTTTTATCAAGGTTTCTATTGATCTGATTACGCTTATATAAACCTTTTTTTAATGTAACTGGAATTGTTGATGACTTTATAATACTGATACAAGCAATTAGTCTAATTTGATTTAGGTGAATCAAAATTGCATAGCTGAAGGTTGATTCAGTGGTTTTGGATCCCTAACTTAAACAAATTAAATAAGATATTTTCGCCCAAATATAGCACATGCAGCAAAATTTAAGTACCGGACCCCATCTTCGAATTTCCAATATCTAGAGAATAGGGAATAATTATGACCAGATAGCATTACGCTACTAGAATCAAATATACTTTGTGCAAAAAAATATCCCGTTTTATAAAATAGCCTAAGAAAATAACCGAACTAAATATAGACGAATAGCAAAGTTATCACAGCTCATTCATCTACCCTCGGCATTCACATTTCCTAATTAAAAAAACCTCAAAAGACCTTATTTGACAGATGAAAGGCACACGGCACATCTCATTGTAGTTCGTCAAAAAGCTGTACGTATCGCTGAACTCTTGAGCCTAACAAAGTTTTGTGAGCGAAGGAAGCGAAATAAGTGAAGGGAGCGAAAAAGCGCTTTTCATCGCCGGAGCGCTATCGTGACACTCGTGTTGTCGCCGCATCTAATTGGCTTTGAGCTATCTCAAAAGGGAGCTTGCGCGATAGGAGCGCGTTTCCGTTCGTTTGGCAGGCGCGGCATTCACTTGAATACTGTTTTGAATACTGAGCGAGCATAGGTTCTAATTAATCCTTTACATCCAACAAATTACTGTTGAACTAACGGAAGCGTTAGCACTAAGCTGGAAGGAAATGATTTAACAAATTGGGAAAAACAAATTAACCGCTGTGACAGTCGTTTGATTTTTGGCGCTAAAGCTACCATTGCGCACTGCCGTGCGTAAACTACGCGTGTGCACACGCTGCACGCAACAAACTTTAATTTATTGCTTCAGTATGATGTTTGTATGTTGTTTTTATGTGTTTTATGACATCTTAGTCCATTAGGGCTTGCTGCGATATACAATCAACCCATCTCGGATTCGCCTGCTGATTCACTTTAGTTAGTAGGTGCCTCATTTTCCACGGCTTGCACAATGGACTTGCGCACCGCACTCAAGCCTTCATTGACATCTACTACACGTCCATTCATACCGCTCAAAATATTGACAACCCTATTCAAACCAGCTTGAAAAGGGCTCGAAAGAAAAAGGAAGGAGGCCCGATTTTTCCTTACTACCCTCAATAGAACGCACGAATAAGGCTTTGCGCTCGCAGCATCAAAGCACAATATGGAGGATGGGCAGTAGGAGCCTTTAGTTTCAACGTCATTGGTGGAGATAGTCTCAACGTTTTGTGAATGCTTACAGTTACTCTGTTAACAAACGTCCAAACCGATTGGACAATGTGGTATTATTGTAATAAGGCGTAATAATTACTACTAAAAAGTTATATCAGCCAGTTAAATTACTGGACAATGAAACTTAAAAAACACTTTGGTTTTTAAATTTCATCGCCCAGGGTGACGAGCAGTGCAGTGATGCGCAAGATTTTGCAACCAAAGTTCTGGGTGGCACGGCAACTGTTATGGACTGGTGTGACGCTTAACATTAGGCGAACGAAAAATCAAGGTTCGTATAACTGAAACATCTTTACACAAGCTCTAAATAAACGCATGGCCGTCACAGCGATAGTGCAATCATAATTGGGCATTAGTGTGTGTGAACTAAATACACCATTATAGTTATTTATCTGATGTTATACTGTGATCATGTACTACTTTTTACAGGGATGTTTTCGCAAATTGCGAGTTTGTACGACGAAAACGAATGTTAGTTAAAAGCTAAAAAGAGCTGTATTCGGTGAATGAAAAGATGGGTTTGATGATATGAAGATGGCTTTGCATGTGAATGAAAAGTATTCCAAACATGCAGCGCTTAGAGCACACATATTGTATTCGTGAGTTTCAGTCCGGCTGCACCCATCATCAACGGAGGTCATAGGTGGAGAATCAAATAGATTGGCTATTTGACAATAATTTTAGAGACTAGAAAGAGGCACAAGGACACAAAAAAAATCATTTTTTTGTTTTATTGCCTTTGTAGAAAAAATACAAACTTAGATACCAGAGGCCAGCACCCCCCCCCCCCCCCCCCCACCTCATACAACAAACAAACAATCAGGAAAGTAGATTTACTAACAACTTCGCAACCAACACTGAAAGCTTTTAAGCAGTAGCCATGTCATAACAATTAATGCGATGGTAGCCTAATCGTTCTATAGTACAACTAAGAATCCCACGATACCGGGTTCAATCCTAGGCTCCACGCCAACGACTTTTCTAAGTTATGTGCGGTTTTCCATCGCTCCGTGCTTTGGAGGGCACGTTAAGTTGTCGGTCCCGGCTGTTATTGATTAATAGCCGTCGTTAAGTCATGTCAGAAGCCTCCTCTTTCGTACTATTATCCGTTGAGATGTTCCTCAGTCGGGTCCCAACCCCGAAGGTAGCAACCAAGTCATGATAAAACTAAAAACCGGCTATCATAATAAAACGTGTACACAAAATTTCGTATATGTGCTGTTGGCCATTGAAGAGTTTCCTTATCTGGATCTAATTCTGGATATCGATTCAAAAATTCATGCTTACAATAAATAAGTATAATTTAAAAAATAAAAATAGAAAAAGCTTATACGGGATTTTGTTTAAATAAATCACTTATATTTTTGCTACGTAAAATTGTATTTTTTTGTATACATTTATTCTCTTTTAAGGTTTTAATTTTTATTTTATATGTTTCCTTTTTTTATTGCTTTGTCATTGGTTTGTGGTAATCGGAAAGAGCTCAAAATTTGAATTGCAAGATATGCATAGATACATAGATACATATAAAAGTGAAGTTAAATAAAAGCTTTTAAAATGCATTGATATCGGAACTGAACCAACATGTAAAAATTCAAATCCGTGGGATAACAGGAAGTGGTCAATTCAGCTTGCAAGATTTGACCTAAACAAACATACAGACATACAAACATTGCGAACCAATAAAATCTTTTAAAATAAATGGGCCTACATTGAAATATAATTATTTATATCTTTCACAAAATCCATAACCTTTTATAATCACCAAACTGAATCAGTAAGGGCATTTTAGTGTTATGTGTATTTGCTTGCGGGTGCCAATCCCGCGTGCGCGAGCAAATCCGCGTGACACTAAAAACACTCTAATCCCGGAGATATAAGTGAACATATTAGAAACAATATGTTATGTTATGTCAATAAACAATATGTTATGTGTTTTAGTTTTATCATAGGATTGCGTGCCCCCGCGGTGTTTACTCGAAGTCCTAATTTATTGTACACTCCCCGAGTCAAATGCAACTACAGGAAAAATAGCTACTTTATCAGAGCCGGCAGGTGTTATAACAACCTCTCAAAAGTACTATATGTGGAGCTCTTTGTAACTTCCGCATCTAAATTTAAAAGACTTTATAACAACAATTATTTCACAAAATAACTTTTTTTTGTAAGTATTCAAACAATTGTATCTGATTGTTGACTTTTATTTTAATTTGCGTGCTCTTTATTATTGTATACTTCTTTAACATACCAGTGAAAACTTGTAAGTGGCCATCTATTAAATGTCCTTTCTACTTATTACTGTATCTAGCTGTTAGTTTTCCGAATTCAACAAAATAAAATAAATAAATAAATATAAAAAACATAATAAACTAATAAATCAGTTTAACGGTCTATGTATGTATGTATGTATGTATGTATGTATGTATCTTTGTATGTGGATGTTTCACCATAGCGCCGCCCCTATTGGTCCGATTTTGACAAACAAGGTGTCAATCAATTTGTCTATTGGTATAGAGTGTCATAGGCAATTTTTTTTACCCGACTTCAGCGAATCATAGGAAGGGTTATGTGATCAAACTAAAAACTTGTTTCGATTTTGACAAGTGAGTTATCAATTTATTCATCTTCATTGCAAGAGTGTCAGGCTATTTTTTACCCGACCGTAGTCGGGTTTTAATTTTTGAACTTACGTCTTGTTTATTTCTTACTTATAAAGTAAGCAAGTTTAACAAATGTGTTTTTAGGCATTTTATTTCTGAACCTAAGTATTTCATTTTTGTGACTGGCGAGACTAATGATACGTTTATTTTCAGTCCAAAGAACTAATGCTGAAATAAGGCGGGCTGTGAGAGATTTTCTCTTAGGAGTGCAAAAAATAACCAAGTCATTTTTCGGACCTTTCGTAATGTGGAGTGAGTTGGGGTGGGACGGATACCTTGATAAATTTAATTGTTTCTTTTTTACATTAATGAGGTTTACTGTTCATGCACGACCATAACCAATAGGTTATGAGGAAAACTTCATCAAATAAACAAGGGGACTGAAGAAGCTTAATACAGTTTGTCTTGTTACTAGAATTTATTTGAGTTCCTTTGCTTCGCCGTAGTCCGATAAAAAAATTGCCTATGACTGCCTTTGTACCTAAAGACGAATTGATTGACACCTCGCTTGTCAAAATCGGACAAATAGGAGTGACGCTATAGTGGAACATCCAAATAACCTTTCCATCACCGTACGACTCGACAAAGCGCCACACTTTTATGGTTGAAATACCTCGCACAAGAACAAAACGTTACATTTCTTCATTTATTGTAAGAACTGCAAAGTTCCTAGTGCAAACTAAACAAGTTCCAAAAATAATATCAATACCCAAGGATAAAAAAACCGCACACAACCTTCCCAAACTCACTTCCATAAAAATTATTTACACATTTCCCCGCTAAGTCTCCATTCGAAGAGATTAAGTCGTCACGTAGTCGCCATATTTCTTCTACGCGACAAGATGGAGTACCCAAGATATCTGACTCGTAAATAAATAAAAAACAAAACGTGAAGTACGAGTGAGTAATTTATCGTAGTTGAGGACAGATCTGTTTGCGAATGGAAAGGTTCATTTAGGATTGTGTTTGTTGTTGCCAGATTGTTGCTCTTCGGCGAAAAATTTGGGTGCAGGCATTGAAATACAGAGCTGAGGCAGTCCATTGCGACGCCAGTGAATTTACTGAAAGATTTACCAGTTCTAGTCAAACAAATGCTAGTGCCTCTGTGAGCTGTAGACCTCGCGAATCTGTTTGTGTTATTTTTTCATTATTTTCCACCTCCCTCATACCCCTGACCCCTTGAAGTTTATACCACGCGCGCACGCGCATGTATGCGCTCAGTACTGCGCAATGTTAGAAATAGCGCCACCCGATAATCATGTACATAGGTAACAAAAAAGTTTTGGAACATATTCGCACATATTTCGAAATGGCTGAAATATATTTTATTTTACGTTTTCAACCCCCATATCTCAGCAATTTTGAAAAAACTTAAAAACCCTAATCGCCAATAAAAATCCAAAAAAATTGCGACCTGTAGAGAAGAACAGCCGGACATCCACGCGCCGGACATACGAAAGGATTTTTGCCGGACCGCCGGACATACGAAAATTGTGTCGATTCCATAGTATAGACGAGGAAATATTGACGCTTTAGAATTGCCGTGAAGAAACTGGATCACACGCGATTGGTGCCAAGGTAAAAAAGCCAAAAGCTCTTTCAAGCTCGTTCTTGGCAGACATCGAATGGAAACTCTTTTTTCCAAATTTGGTTCATCATCAGCACAATGAAGTCCACTGCTAGGCCTTCCCCATAATAGAGAAGTTTTACTGTTATCAGCACGCTTAACAGGTGGCGCCGTGATTGCAGTAGATGCTTAAAGGAATGCTGCCTGTTTCTGGATTACCCATTGTTGGATTTTATAGTACCCGCGGGTTGAGAATGGGAGGACATAAAGTAGCCCACACTGCAAATCAAGGGTATTCAGTTTTTAGGTTACGCTGTGGTCAAAAGTAGTAAATACGCTTAAAGCTTACTCTAAAATGTGCATTTTCACTATCTCCTAACCTAAACTCCACAAAACGAAAGGGCATTCCTCCACGTACGGAACAATCACGGCACAAATCAATAAAACACTTGAGCCGTCGGATATCGCATTCATTATTCAGCGCTACATCGTGGATAGCATCTCTCGGAGTGGGGCTGCTTCCTGCCTGTTTGTTAGAGGTTTATGTGGGGCAAAAAAGCTTATATAAATGGTTTTAACTCTCTTGGACAGTAAGGTGAGCACTAACTTCTTGCTGAAATAATTTGATTGGGGTTTTATATCAAGACGATTTTGTATCTAGATGATTTTGAATAACTGCTGACGTTGACAAATAATTACTGATTAAACGAACTTACCTGTAAGTGATGTTCTATCATAATTATAGGAGCGCCTAGTCCGAAGAGATTGATATATAAACACATGTAGTATCGCCACCCGGTCCCACCATTTTATGCACAAGTTGAGAGTTAAAAGTTGAAGAAAACCTCCTTCCAAACCTTCCCGTATTTTCCTATTTCTAGTTATGTCATTTTGTTTAGAGCTGGAAAACCTGTTGTCATTGATAATATTACCGCTAGAGTCTTTAGACTGGGAATATGAAATATAGGGAGGGTGGGCTATCAATCTCTTCAGACTAGGCGCTCCTATATTTATGATAGAACTTCACTTACAGGTAAGTTCGTTTAATCAGTAATTATATTTCGCACCTAGTCCAAAGAGATTGATATATAAACACATGTAGACCTTGAGAGATAACGGTTATATCACCAATGCAGAAGTTTGTACCTTCACAGTACATTTTTATCACTAATTAATTTGTGATAACGTTAATGAACAATTAACATTAGAACTCTGTCTACTAATATAACATATTGTGATCAATAACCGATATTCTTGAGATTGTGTCGACATTATCGTTTTAATTCTTATTTTTTTTTATTTAAATCCCTCTCTCATCCAGATATCTTTTAATTAAGCAATTAAATGTTTGCACAACTACCAGTTTGCGAGGCTTATTAATACATATAAAATAGATCTTCACACATCCATTAAAACACGACGTACAATACAACAATGTAAGAGCATTTCAGCTGAGCGTATTGACGAAAAAAAATATTTAAAAAAATAAACTAACTATAACACACGCTTACCCATGTGTGAAATATTATATCTACCATAATACATATCTGAGATTTCATCGTGATACGGTAAGGCAATATATCAACATTATCAACTTTTATACACAAACTTAAAAAATGATCGGAAACTATCATAATATAATTATAATCATCGGCAGAGCTAAAAATATCAAACAGCTTAATTCAAAAGTGTAGCTTAGAAAAAGAAACTCCTCATTAGAAATTATCATTGAAATTATCCGAAACAAAGTTAATATCCCATGTGCTACTGTAAGCTTCGAACGAAGTAATAATTTAAAAAAAAAACTGTTATATCTGTTGTTTCGTTCATCGGCAACCTGAAGGCATTGAATTAAGGTCCTTTAATTGTTCCTTCTATTCCATGGTTCTATATTAGGAGCCATTATCAAACTAAAGAGTTCAAAAACTAAATAACTGTCGATATTGAATTCTTACTACTTGACAGTCTTCTAATAAAAGTTCCACCATCTCACAGTATATACAGTATCAAGATTATAATATCTATTATAATATCAAGATGCGACGCGGAATAGCTTCTCTTTGACATACATACGAATACATTGCTAAATAAAAGAAGAAAAAAGTTGGGTCACAGTACGCGAAACAGGAGTCTTCAATCAGTATTGTAAGAAAACAAAGGTGGAATGGCTTAAATAACTGAATAAAATAACATCTTATTAGTGTAATCGAATCAACGGCTAAAACTTCCGGGTTACTATACGATAAGAAGACTAGGCACCGAGTATTAGTTGAGTTTTCAACGTATATATCTAAAAAACCGAAAGGTAATATATGGTAAATTGTCTTCAAGCGATAATTATGTGGCAAACAGCCCCATACTCAAGTCGCCACACTGACGGAACGTCACCTCACGACGAATGTCGGCGCGAATGTCTACGCGCGTGCATACGAGTATGACACATACGGTGCATCACTAGACATTTCAGTGGTTTTGATCTCAGTTGAACCCATCATTCCTTATTTGACGTCAGGTCAGGAGGAAATGACTCACGGGTAATAATCATCCCGATTATATTTCTTGTGTGTCTATCAGCTGTTATTAATGAAATAAAAACATTAAAATTCTGATCTAATTCGTGATCCCTGTCTGGCGGTAAGATGAAAACTAACTCTCTTAATATTCCCAAAAAAATAATTATACACGTATAATTAACACAGTTTTTCAATATATTTTTTTATGGTTCAATATCTACTGATAATAGAACAAATTAAAGGAACCTGATCGATTTAAATTTACCGTTATAAAGTCGCTCGCTTGAAATTTACTGTTATAAAACCGGTTTCGCAATACTTAGTGTTACACAAAACCTACGAGCTGCGACGTAATATTGTTTAAATGAACAAAAACCAGACACCATAACGATACCTTTAGGCTCAAAGGGCGTATTCACCAAAACACGACTTTACAGTAGAGCAATGAAACTAAAAAGAAAAAAAGTTTTATAACATAACTTTTTTGTGCTTGTACCTATAAAAATAATATATATATATATATAACAAAAGATGTATGAATTTTGAGATAAAGAACATCGTAGAATAATATATCAAGTAGATATAATAAACAAAGAAATAGGGTTCGTATACGTCCTAAAAATATATTAAGTATGTCGGTTACACCCCAATAAAAAGCTCCTGTACGTTAGTACAGCAGCAGTTATGCTAAGGGTGTAATGTAATGGCCATTTTGTACGATATTAACTAATGATTTATAATGTAAGTGACAATCATCTTTGTATATCACTATCTATTATTCGATGTAAGCGATAAATTGGTTAGGAGTTTTCTGTGGAATATGCGGTGTAAACGACTGTTGTCATATTTCATAGCAATGGTTTCTTATTATTTAAAAAAGCAGATACGTTGAAATTTGACAAGCAGCTCATTTGCTTGATAGTAAGTGCTACGCCTACTGATAACAAGTGCAGTGCAGTTATTTAAAATGTTCTTATGTATCTATAGCAACTTTACACCATGTTTAGTGTTTCATATTATAGTAAAATGGTCATCGAAGTTTAACCATAAACCCTTTGACTTCTATTACTACCTTACATTGGCGGGTTGGTGCATCTTGGTGATCACAGTAGTTGGTGATAAGATAATAGGCAACAAAATGCTACTGAGAACCAGCTGAGGGAATTCATGAAATGGGCATATTCAGGAACTGGGCATTTATTGAATTCCCTCAGCTGGTTCTCACAGCACTCTCACGAAAAAAATGGTGGTGATAATTAGTCCTGATACAAATTAGTTTATTACTTTTCAAATATCTGCCTACCAACTTTCATGTACTCATAGATAGGTACCTATAACGAATAGGTACTAAAACTTGAAAGTCTAATCACAGAAAAATAAGGTATTATAGAAAATAGCCAAAATATTATATAATATTGTATTTATTAAGATCCAGGAAAATAAATAACTAATTCAACGTTGCCGCTAAGACTTGCAAGAAGATACTTAGGAAGGCTCATTTTAATCACGTAGGTCGAATTAGGGCCAAACTGGCTTCAGGGACCAAAAAGCTTTGTTACCCACGGGGTGGGTAACAAAGCATTTTGGTCCCTGGCCAAGTCGATCGAAGTGAACTTCTGCCGTCCCTCACTGCCACCATTGCTGAAACCTTATGGATCACTGGCTCACACTGCTGGAGAGAAAGCTTATTTAATTGCTTCTCTTTTTGCAGAAGCTTCGCATCTAGACGCTTCCAGCAAGACACCTTGCTGCCTTCCTCATTGCGGAGTTTTATGTCCGAATTACGCATTCGCCAGAAGGATGTTCTCAGAATCGAGCTCTAGATGTGAATAAAGCCAGCGGTTCTGATAGCATTCCAGTGATTGTGTTAAAAACTTGTGCACCCGAATTGTCTCTCATCTTAACGCGTCTGTACCTCATCTTTCTTCACTCAGTTAAAGTTCCGAAGAGCTGGAAGCTTGCCAATGTACAACCAGTACCAAAAAAGGGTAGTCATGCTGATCCGGCCAATTATTGTCCCATCTCGATAACCTCCTTACTCTGAAAGTGTATGGAGCGTATCATAAACATTAGGCTCTTAGCATACCTTGAGGATAATGACCTCCTCAGTGACCGGCAATATGGATTTTTCCGAAACTGGTCTAATGGGGATATTCTCGCGTATGCCACTCACGTACTGAGCGAAGCCATCGAGATGCATGGTGGTGAGGCATCGGGGCGATGCTAACCTGGTTAAGTTTAATGCTACTAAAACGCAGGCGTATTTGTTTTCTACTAAAAAGAGTCCTCTAAACCTCCGTCTTTCCAAAGTGTAACAATACGAATGAACAACCATTTGGAGCTTTTGTGTGTCGAACTTACATCAAACCTGAATTTTTGGGTCTTATATTGAATCCAAAACCAAGGTATCTGCAAAAAACATGGTATTTTGTCTAAGGTTAGGCGGTACTTCACACCTACAGCTTTTGAATCTTTATCAAGCACAGGTCCGATCTTGTATGGAGTACTGCTGCCACCTCTGGGAAGGTTCTGCCAAGTATCAGCACGAGTCTTTGGATTCAATTGAGAGACGTGCTATCAGGCTCATTGGGAATGACACTTTAGTAGAGAGTAAGATTCAAAGTCTCGCGCATCGACGTGAGGTAGCAAACCTGTAGGTATTCTACAGATTGCACTATGGAGAGTGTGCACAAGAACTGCAGAATCTGATTTCCCCATCACCTTTTTTGGTTGAAATTCCTCGCACAAGAACGAATTGTTACGCTCTTTCATTTATTATAAGAACTACAAACGAGTGGAATGCCATGCCCTCGTCAGTGTTTCCGGTAAATTATAACACAGGTGTATTTAAGTCAAGAATGAATAGGTATCAACTAGGCAAGCGTGTTACACCTTCGACCACATCATCGCTTTCCATCAGGTAAGATCGTGGTCAAACGATTGCCTAGTACGTAATAAAAATAAAATAAAAATTATCACTACCACTTTTCATCGTGAGAGTGCTGTGAGAACCAGCCGAGGGAATTCAGGAAATGGGCAACAGCATTTTGTTGCGTATTATCTTATCACCAACATGCGCCAACCCGCTAACAAGGTAAGGTAGTAATAGAAGTTCTAGAGAGCAAACGCTTGTGGCGTTAATGGGGGTTTATCGGGTTTATGCTTAATGGGAACTTATGGGTCGTGGCCCGTCCACCCACTGGCTTCACCCACTAGTGGTTGCACGGGTAATTCACATTTACCCTTCCACTAACACTGCACTAGAGTTGGAAACTAATAAAAAAACGACATTTATGAAGAAAAATTATATGATAATAATAATAATGCATGTGAAGCAGCGGGTGGCAGCGTGTAGACACAGTAGTTAGCTAATGTTAATAATAGCTCACCTACGTTTTTTTTAAAATGCGCTTATTAAATAAACCGCAGTGGCAGCTTAAGTCTAAACATCCAGTTTTTGTATAAACACTTTGACCTCATAAAGGTATCGTAGGTAATAAAGTTACTAAGTCAGGCTTTCGATCTGATCAATTGTTGTTTATAGATCACATCATAATAATATGGGGTCTGGTATTTTGGATCTTATGCTATGCATCAAGCGATGGAAGACAGGGCCTGTCCTGTCATATAGACATTTCTTACTGTCCTTGCTCGTAGCCCACCCTCTTGTCACCCAATAATCATATCTATCTCTCTCAGAACAAACATATCGCTTGTATTAGAAAGAGAAAAAGATATTTATGAAAGTCAGAATACAAGGTAACATAGTGCTTGAAAGAAGGTAATAAACAATATTTTACTTTATTACGTAGGTGATTTAGTCGCAAAATTACATAAACATTTTGAATTTAAGGTACAATGTTATTGTGAAAATTATTACAATAGGACGTATAAGTTAAATTTTTAACTATTCAAAAGCTTCTGGGAGCATAATCACCAAACTTTATAAAACCTTGGGTTGATTCCTTCGCTAAAAATGTTCCAAAAGGGTGTCTTAGATAATTTGATATATTTTAATTTATATTGGGACGTAAGCACCAATCTTGATAAAATCTCGGGTTGTATAAGTCAAGTATGAATTAAATTTAAGAATAGCAGAGACGTAATCACCAAATTTGATAGATCACGGGATATACAACCAATTTTTAAATCTTATTTACCTTTTACGACCTTTGCTGTAATGAAAAATTAAATATTATTCATATAAGGCCCAAATTTTCAAAAAAACGTGTTTAGCGATCCAAAACTTGTGGGCTGTATACACCACTTTTTTACGAGTATTGATATTTTAAATATACAGTTCGAAAGTGGACGAAAAACTGAATATGACTGCATTAAAATCTAATTTTTGCCGTATTGGTGGTTACGCCCTTTGAACCTAAATGTATCGATAATATGGTATAAATAAATCAGACGCGCAATTCATACTAAATAAGCAATTAGGTGAGAACAAAATAAATAAAAAATAAGATCAAAATTGAAGTTGTTGAAGCTATTTTATAGATTCCGTTTGTCTTCCTGGTACATAAACAGATATAGGCAATGATATTAAAGAGGAAGTAGATAATATAATGAAGAGGTTAAGAGGTAGAAGTTTAGGTTTGCCTTAAACGCCCTCTAATGTGCCGGTAAAAAATTACTCAAAAGATGTTTTACTTGTTTAAGCACTCAGTCAGCGCAAGGCAATCTAACGTCACGGTACAATATCTTCGTGAAACCGTTCGGCAATTGCCGCAATGACGTCATACGCCATCCGCAAGAAATCTCGCACGGCACAGAGTACGAACTCCCAGGAGATCTTCAATTCAGGCAACGGACTGCAGCATGATCAAATGAGAAACGTCATCTTGTATGATTTGGTCTATAATAGATGTCATGGGATATAGGTATGATCTTGGAACTGTAATAAACCGAGGCACTAGTCAGGAATTTGTCATTAGAAAAAAAACGCGTCTGAAAGATCAATTAAAGTCGAAACACCGAAAGTGAGCCGTTTCTCCGCGAGGTGGACACTGTCGACAACTGGTGTAAGGACCCTAAACTGTTTGTGTACGCCAGCGACAAGAGTGAAAATGGTGCGTGCGTAAGTGAGTCTTCATCTAAGTGAGTCTTCATCTGGGCTCCCCCGCCTGCAGCAACCTCGCCGCCAGTGCCACTGACGTAATGAACGACACGTGCGGTCATCCGCAGTTCACGACACGCCCTCGCTGCGCAAACACCCGAGGATGGACGTCTTAAACGTCCGAACACCGGTCGAATTGAATTATTCGACGAAACAACTCGTGAGTGACAGTCGTAAGATATCTTTCAAGTCGAAACAGTTTTACAATTCATAAATTCTAGTGAAGTGTCTAAATTAAATTCAAAATGATAGATTATTTTTGATAAACATGGTTATTTTTATGATTTTTATAGCAGTTAGCGCCTGCTTAGCGTAAATATACATAATAATTTTGTAATGGAAAAATTTGGGTCACGGACGAGATGGTTATTATTATATTTAATTAAAAGGAGTCGAAGTTTACTGCAGATACTTTTCAGCCCAAGAAAAATAAGTGAACTAAGTTGCTTAACATACATGTTCACAATGCATTACTCTTATACTCCGATATAGCATCCACTTATATAGGTTATTAAGGACTTCTTAGAATTGTCATAATAAATCATAGCTCATCAGCTGAGTTAGAAAGTTTTTTACATCAAACTACGATGTTCAGTTATTGAAGCTGCAAACTGGATCTTAGACCCATAAATGCAAAATAAAAACAGAATATCGACCAGAGTACTTAGTTGTATCTTTGTCTCCGCGCCGGAGAGTTTGCAAGAGGAAACCTCGTGCGCGCTGCTACTCGCTGGTGGCTCCAGAATGCACCATCCAACTACACACCTGGGGCGAAGCTCGAAGGTTTTGGTACACTTGTTGACAATAATAACCCCATTTGTTCAAATCGGTGTTCAGCCGCCCGATCTGTCTACTGTTTTAGCAGACTTCAGCATAAAGTCTAAAGACTTCGGAGTAAGCTCCTATATATTGGAGTTAATGTTAGAACTGTTTTAGATGATGCATCAAATAGTTTTCTAGTTTGCAACATAATTGCCATAGTCTTAAGACAATTTATCTTTCAATTTAACAGCATGATAACGAGATCTCAAAGCTATTGCGCTGGACTCTTATTATAAATCACGTATAATTATAATATTAGTAATATTTCTTTACATCCAAAAGATTAACTGGAAAACATAGTTTTTAGCGATAAGTCTGTCCATTTTATAGTTATAAGATTCTTTCTCAGTTCTGAATATATTCTTGTATACTGGTCCCTGGCTCCAGGCAGGTATCTTCAAGTATAATATTTGAACGTATTCCCATCTAGGCATTTTTTAAGGCTATGTACTGTACAAGCTGTCTACAAGAACTTTGCGTGGCCTGGATGCTAGAAAGATCAACTTTGCAGCTTATCGGATATACATCTTAAAATGAGAGAACTGCTGGATTAGATCTGTTAAAAAACACAAGGTCCTTGGTGAGGCTCCTCGACTTTATCCTCGGTTATCTCGGTAATCTCGTTTGAACTTAGTGCCACGTAAATACTTCATGTGTTATTCTATGGCTAAATAGTCAAACATGGAATAAAATCGTCATTATTTACAAATATTACCATGATGACAATTCAATGTAATACAAAATATTTTGGTAAGTCGTTTACCAGTGTCACGTAAGTATTTCATATGTTATGTTCTATGACTTAAGTCAAACATGTAATTTACCTAAATAGGTAAAAGTAAACGGTTGTAACTACAGAACAAGAACCACTTGTGATATTTCTATGGCAAGATTAATTTCCTAATAAAAAAAAACGCAAGCCAACATAATAATATCAGATTAGGTCTTCTTCCCGGAGCGGAAGTAACGCCAATCTTTCATCGATGCAGCGAACAAGTCCCAGACTGGTCAGTCCGGACAGGTCAGATTTCATTCTCATCGTAGCGTAAATACGCTTTTTCAGGATGTGAAAACATCAAAAAACTGGAGCTTCATCCAATACCTGAAAAATACCTGGCTATAATGTATTGCAGAAAGAAATAGTCATCATATCTACAGGCGCACACCGCCTGCAATCTTGATATTCCAATATATATATTTTGGAACGTTTATTTTATACATTAAGACATATTTGCCTATTTAACTTCGTAAAAACACCCTAAAAACAATAAAAATTAATAAAATAATTTTATTTCGTGTGCAAATGTGAGCACAGATTATGCGAATGATATAACTAGAAATAGGAAAATACGGGAAGGTTTTAACGGAGCAAGGAGGTTTTCTTCAACTTTTTACTCTCAACTTGTGCATAAAATGGTGGGACCGGGTGGCAATACTACATGTGTTTATATATCAATCTAGAGATATCAATCTAGAAATGAAATGAAATGAAATGAAATCTTTATTTGCCAGAATATAGGTACATTGGGTTGGTATAAGGTAAGGGATTCACTATATTCGACTATTTAGTTGTGCAAATATTTAAATTATAATTATTAATGTAAAACAAAAATTAATTATTTAAAAACAAAAAAAAGTACATTCAATCACAATATTCACAAAAATAACAAATGTCAAAAATATACAAAATTAAATAGAAAATGTCAACAATAAACACAATGAAATTTAATGTCATTACGTACATATTTCTTTTTAATTTAAAATATTCATCAATAGAATAGAAACATCTGTCACATAGCCAATTATAAAGTTTCCTATTAAATTCTACATCTCTCTATATTGCTCAGTGCTTTATTTGTAACACTGGTTCCATTTTCAATCGTCCTCTCTTTAGTTAAGATGGCAGTATCGTCTGCAAATAATACAGTGTATTGATCTGTTGAGTTAGGCAGTTCATTTATATATATATTATAAACAATATTGGGCCAAGAATACTCCCCTGTGGCACTCCATAATAGGTGACCAAATATGGTGAACTAAAGACTTCCTGCGTTTGATATGGTACTCATTTTTTTTTCTCCATGCATTGCTGTCGACCTTTTAAATAACTTTGGAACCATTTGTAAGCAGGCCCTTTTATACTGTACTGTTCCAGTTTATGAAGTAGACTTTCGTGGCATACCATATCAAAAGCTTTGCTCATGTCTAAAAATACCGCAACCGGGATTTATTTTTTATTGATGGCATCAAGAATTTCTTTAATTAATTTAAAACAAACTAATGAAGTTGACTTCTTCTTAATGAAACCGTTCTGTTGTTCACTTAAAACGTTATGTTTTTCAAAAAAAAAACATAATCGTAGAACTCATTATTTTTTCATTTTTTTTAAATATTGGTACTAATGTAATTGGTCTATAGTTACCTGTCTCAGATCGAGAACCCTTTTTATAGAGAGGTTTTACCACGGAATATTTTAAATCGTTGGGAAACACACCGTTTTCCAATGATACATTTATTATGTATGTTAGAGGTTCAGTTATAGCAGAAGCATTTTGGTTTAACATTTTTGTTGTAATATCGTCATATCCAGCTGAATTTGTGTTTTTTAAATTCATTATTGTTCTATAAGTTTCCATACAACTAACCGGTTCCAGATAAATTGAGTTTAATAATTTAGAATCATTTACAAATCTTTTGTTAGGTTTTGAAATATTTCGAACTTTTGAAACATTTACAAAATAATTATTGAAATATGTTGAAATATCGTCACCATGCCCTAACATAATTGTTCCGTCTTAAATTTCGTTAATGTCATTTTCCTTATTGTTTTGCTTTAGCTTGTCATTAATTATATTCCATGTAGCTTTACATTTGTTCTCAGATCTTTCAATATAGTTCTTGCTTTTATCTTTCTGAATATTTATTACACATTTCTTTAGTTTTTTACTATAATTCCGGTATTTCAGCTTATCTACATTATTTTTATATTTATAATATTTATACTGTAATTTTCTTTTAGTAACAAACGATCTTTTTAGGCTCTTTGTAACCCAGAGACGTAGAGGACTAGGCGCGAAATATAATGGTGCAAAACTTGGCTTTTCATAGATACAAACCAAGTTCCTGATTCATTATAAAATTGGTCAGATCGAAATCAATCTTTGTAGGTATATAATAGACTAAATTTTATTTTATTGTGCATAACTAACCTTTTATTACTCGATGTATCTATCTGTCATTGACCATCAAAATACGACTGTTTTAATTATTCGAACGAGCAAATCCTGGGAAAACATTAACAAACTTTAGTTTTCATAAATTACTCCTAACTTCGTGAAAATCTTACTATCTTTATGTAAAGACCTTTGTCTCATCAGTAACAATGTTACTGGCTGACGAAAGAGATTGAAGAGGTATTTCACTAACACGAAAACAGGTCGTTTGTCACTAATTACAGCACACAGTTTCATTGCAAGCTATTGTTTACAATGCAAAGTACAGAGAAGAAGCATCATCAGTTTTCAAATGCACAGTAATGTCACAGTACATATACATATATGTAGTAATGTCGCTACTCTTTTCAACCAACTGTATATTTAATTATCAGACATCATTAGTATCCCATTGTTACGAGTACTTAAATTTAACGCCTGCTAGATAAGCAGTAGTAAGATATTAACTCACTACGAGCGCAAGGCAGATGCGGTGCCGCGATTTTTTTTGGATTAAAGTTTTTGGTGGCACTGATATAAATCATCATTCAGTTGTTTAAGAAATAACCTTCTTGCATGAGTTCAACTTATGGTTGCGTCTCCTAACCTTGAAGCTCCGAAATTAATTAAACTAAACAAGTTTCGATCGGAAAAACTTACGATCCTTCATAAAGGAAAGTCCAGTCGAACGTCATTGTCAAGTTTCGTGCTTCAGTTTCCCTGTTTAGAGTTTATTACTTTTATACTTCTACTTACTAGAGATGTCTAATTCGTCCATTTCTTGATAACCAGCTTGTCCGGATACTTTCTAGAACGAACGCCTGAAACAACAGGTTTTTTTTAAATCGATGACGTATTTTTTTTAGTTCATCTAATACACACAAACAAACATACATAAACATACATTAAGAATAGACGACGGCTAGTTGGTCTAGTGGCTAGTAACCCTAGGAACAAAATCAAACGGTCGCGGGTTCGAATCCTGCAAAAACAACTACACAGGACTTCAAACTTACTAACAAACTTTTAATGTCTTTCTATTCTTGCATCACGTTAAAACTATGTTGGATAGCTTATGTTTTGACTTAAAAACTGGTGTACTTGGTATCTCAATCCGATGAGTAGATGCTGAGAAATCGATAAAAACCCATTTGACGTCTGAACGAAGTTTGATGATCCAGAATAACTCGTAGGATCAACAAGAGGAAAACTACGCGCGCAATGCCACGGGCACAACTTCATAAAGGCAACTTAATAAAAAACTATTAATTTTAAAAGTGTGGTACTGCGTTTTTTATAAAACTGCTGGACCGATTTCGATGCGATTTTCACTGTTAGAGATAGAGGTAGCTTAGGTTTTGGCTAAAAAAATTGTCTTTGGTATCTCAATCCGATGAACATGAGCCAAACAATTTAATATAAAGTCTATTAATTTGAAGGCCAGTGTCAGAAATAAAAACGTTCGTTTTCATTCTCAGACAGAATATGCTTATATGTACATACATTTTATTTGTGAGGTCTCTTTTTATCATCTACCAATCATGTTTTTTAGCTTCTTGCATTATACATCAAACTTTTTCCCCAGTGGATAAATTAAACTGACGTTAGCTAGTCGGCAACTCCGGCTAATATATCAACCAAACTGGTCCGTCTGATCTGCTCTCATGACATCCCTAATTTTATGGTATCAATTTATAGTGCACATGCCTGGTTGTAAAACAAGATTGGCCGAGTTACTACTAGTGGCCTGGCTCGACCATAACTTTTATAGTACAAGCAAATAATAGTGCTGTAAAGGTTGAATAATAATTTTTGCTTTTATGGTGGTATTATGGAATCCAGAGGTTGGGGTTGAGGGTAATAATGTACTAGTTTGGGGATTGATGGTGAGGATTTAATGACTAAATGTATGAATTAATTCGTGTAGGTTACGATGGATGTCTCCTTTTTTATGCACGAAATTCAGTGTTCATATATATAAAATTCGGAAAGCAATGATTTGTGCACATAATAATCAATTTATCGCGCAAGATGAAAACATTAAAAAAAATGAAAAAAAAACAAAGAAAAAAAGAAGTATACTTTCTTAGATCGGATGAGGATAGAATAATGCAGTAAATTGCTCACTTTTAGATTTCTGCCAGTGGAATCGTCCATTTAATTTCTAGGGATTGATGGAACAACTGTGTTATTAATGTTAGTTTTACAATTAGGTCACTATATAGCGCTACTTACACTGCTAGATGGTTTCAAAAAAGTTTTTGCTCACTCGAGCACAAACTTTTTTGCAACCATACGAACAGAAGACCACTACTGATCTACTGATCGTAGAACTGTTATTTAGTTCATAGAAGATACCGTGCGGGTCTGCTAGTTAAGGGTCAGGATCTCTATATTATCCGTTCAGTATGCTAAAGTTCAAATCCAAGGCCCCCAGATTTTCTGTTGACCAACAGTAACAAGGCCCCTAGGCTATAATTGAAATGCCATTAGAGGTGTGATGATGACGGGAGTCAGATGGCGAATAAAATGGGAATCGCCCTTTGTCTCGCCCCTGGCTCACGGAGATTCAATTTGTGAGGAATCTGGGAGTGGGACGAGGGAGGAGATTCAGCGATTTGTTACAGGTTTTAAAGTTCGAAAAATAAATTAAATTTTTAAGAGAATAGACTTCTTCATGAACATCTCAGAAATAATTTTACACCTAGTGTACCTACAATATTTTTTGAGCTTAATGTAAATTTTTTGACATACGCTATTATCCGCTTATCCTAGCTACCGCACTCAAGCAGAAACCTAGTCGCCGAGACCCTTTTTGTGGTTCCGTAGTCAAACCCTTATAGTTTGACGGACATGCGTCATCCATCCGTCAGTCTGTATGTTACAAATACTTTATTCAGAAACTTTCAAGTAAACTAAAACTACAAAGTTGAAATTTGGCACATATCATCAACACTAATATTATAAAGAGGAAAGAATTGTTTTTTGTGTTTGTATGTGTCTTTGTTTATAATGACACATACAAACACCGGTTGACCGACCGGTTGGTCTCGTGGCTAGAGATCCTGGGTACGATATCGTACGGTCGCGGGTTCGAATCCTGCAAGGTGCAATCATTTGTGTGATGAGCAGAAATGTTTGTTTCCGAGTCATGGATGTAATATTCTTATCTATGTATGTTTATCCGTTATCTAGTGCCCATAGCACAGGGTATCCTAGTTTGGGGCTAGATAATTGGTGTGGAAATGTCCCGAATATATTATTATTATTATTATTATTATTATTATTATTATTATGGATAAACTCAAATAATACTGAACCGTTTTTAAAAATTCTTTCACCTACAAATTGCTGTAGCTGTCCTTTTAGCTACATTATCAGCGAGTAATATAGGCTGCATTTTATTATTCAAAATATTTGATATCCTTTCAAAAATTGCCTTTAAAAGTAATTAAAATTGACGTGCGCTGTGTAATAATAATTCAAACGTAACGAGACATAAGTTCAGAATGTCTCGTTACGGTTGGATAAAGTTTTTAGTTTGAACACCACCCTTTCTTAGCTCCGCCGTAGTCGAGTAAAAAAAATAACCTATGACACTTTACCTGAAAACAAATCGATTGATACCTGGCTTGTAAAAATCAAAACAATAGTGGCAACGCTGTGGTGGAACATCCACATAGATACTTTCATACATATTTAGACAGTTAACTTAATTACCCTTCCATTGCTTCACCGTAGTCAGATAAAAACAGCTTCGTTGGCGTATAACGTAAATTCGATTCAATTCAATTTATTTAATTTCAGAAATAACATTCATTTTTGTTATTAGTGTCCTTAAAAGTATGTTAATTAAAAATATTAAAAGTTATTATTATTAAAGTTAAAAAGTCAATTAAAAATAAATAAAAACAATCTAAATTAGGTCTATTAAATATATATTACTTTGCAGCTTGATGGCAGTACTTGGGTCTTGGTCCAGTGGCAGACTTTCAGGCCAACAGCATCTTGGTGACGGTGGCGGAGAGGGTGTCTCCACCAACGTCACCAAGAGGCTGTTGGAGGTGCCCCGTATCCTCTGAATCAGGGAGGCAACAAGCTTCCGCACGATGGCGTAGAAATCATCCACATACGCTTCCGCGAACATTCCCGAAGCACTAAAATTGCGAGGCAGCCCCAACGCTCTGAACGCATTGTTGAACTGGATACGCTGGGCACTGTTAGCCTTTTGGGTGTAGTCGATCCATCTGCAAGTGTAAAAAGATTGGCAGTACGCCAGAAATAAAGTTATTTTTACAGCTATAGAACACTTTGCAAACCTACGGATCAACATGTTACTCCTAACTGCCAGCGCCCTTTTTTCCTTTTTTTCTATGTCAACAAAATCTGTCTGCGACGTAGTGACCCAGTGCCCAAGGTATTTAAACTCTGACATCCATTTAAGTGCAGTTCCTCCGAGTGTAACCGGCGGTACTTTGGGATAGTATTTCGTACCCGCCTTAAACACCAAACATTCGCTCTTCTTGGCATTGTACCTAAGGCCATGGGCCTCTGCGTACTATTATTTATTCTGTGGTATCGCTCACAAATAGAAATCATTTTCCTAAGGGCGCTGATTGATGGGGTCAGTAGCACCATGTCGTCAGCGTAAGTTATGTTGTTAACAAAAGTTCCATCAAGATCAACACAAAATAGTTTGAGCTCAAGAAACAGCCAATCTACATAAAGACTGAAGAGCCTGGGTGAGGTGAGCCCCCTCTTGCCTCACCCCGCACCTCCTGATACCTCATACAACATCCTCCACAAAACATAACACCCAAATCGAAGGCTTTTGAAAGGTCAAAAAAACACGCATATGGAGGTGCTATGCTATCGGACAGTATGCTTGAGACAAATAACAGCAGTTTCTATTTAAAGGCTAGACCTGAAGCCAAACTGAACTTAGTGAAGAGTGAGATGCTCACTGAGCTATTTGTCAAGCACACTGTCCAATACTTTAGATATTATCCTTGCCAATGAAATGGGCCCATAGTTATTTGTGTCGGAAGCGTCACCAGTCCTATTTTTTACTTTAAGCACTACCACAGTTTTCATTAGTTTTTCAGGCAGATAGGAATACGCAATGTAGAAGTTGAAAGACATGTGAGAGTTTGACGATAGCCCTAATATTTCAATGTCGGCACAACGCTATTTCTGCTAACTGCAAAATTCTATAAGCTCATTTCCGAACCGGTTACCAGGGTGTGCAGGGGGTTAAAGTCCCCAAGTATGAACACGGAATCTACACTGAACTCCTCAACTATAGCCGCAATCTCGCCCAGGCACTCCGTAAACTCGGTAAGGTTTTCTGTCGAGTCCGTAGGCATATAAACTGAGAACACTAACAGCGAGTTGTTGTTTACTGTTCAGCCCCAACCCCGGTGATTTGGCCATCTCTCTGCTACGTTTAGATCAATTTTAGGAAGGTTATAGATGACCAGGATCAGT
The DNA here is from genome assembly GCA_946251855.1 of Alsophila aescularia. Classification (NCBI taxonomy): domain Eukaryota; kingdom Metazoa; phylum Arthropoda; class Insecta; order Lepidoptera; family Geometridae; genus Alsophila; species Alsophila aescularia. The sequence continues at coordinate 9,677,926 of OX276373.1, forward strand.
TCTGGCTGTGTCGACGACGGCGTCGAACGTTTCCTTATATTATACTAAAGTAAATGTTTAGCCTACCAGGTCGTCTCCGGTGTGTCGTTCCTCGAAATGTACTTAGCCCACCTACTGGTACCAGAATGGGGAACTAGGAAAGACCGATGTTGGTTGACGTCTCCGATACGTATCCAAGGACACCTCGGGTCCATATGTTGGCCTCCAAACGAGAAGTTCAGCTACAACATTGAATTTACACTATGATTTCTACACAATTAGCCTCAAGGCTGATAATCCCATAAATCCTCGTTGGCGAGTTTCAACACTCAACAAAATACGTGGATCGGACGTCACGACTCCCGGAACTCACGGATTTAATAAAGTGCTCGTAAGAATCCAGCGATACCTGTTTCGGTCATCGGCTCGCACCAACAGTTTTTCTTAGTTATGTGCAGATTTCCATCGCTTCTAGCTTCAGAGGGCTCTCCAATCGCGGTTGTTATTGATTGAAAGTGGTTGTTAGCGACCGTTCAATCAATATTAACCGTGACTCCAGATTCGAGTTTTTCAGGCCCTCCAACGGCCAGAAAAACTCTTAAACCAGAGGCAAGCACTTCCTTACATGACAAGCAAACAAGCATTCTTTTACATCTCTTGGCCAACTTTATCTTTCACAGTTTTCTTTCAAAGCCCTCCTATGTCTTGTCCACACGAACTGGCGAGTTGTCCCAGCGTGCCCCGGGGGACACCGACGTTTGTCGTCCGACACCTGCCCCTAAGATCCAGTTTCTTGTTTGTGAACGCTTATTGGGGAAAACTGATAAGTACAGCTTTAGTTCTTACGATTGTTGGTCGTGTGTTAGAATCGTGTCAAATTTTTCGTCAAAGGCCGACATTTCCTTTATTTGGACTTGCGCGGATGACTGAAACATTGATATTGACGTAGAGAGCTTGGTAATGATGTTGTCGTTTATAAAGATGGTTCTAATGAGCAGTTTCCCACGATTGGACTGATGGCAACCGGGGCATATATGTAATGCATGAAAACAAATAACGGTTTCCTGGCTGCCGTTCCGGCTTTCTTACGAATGGCATACGTAGACCGTAGTAGGTACCGTCGTCACCGTCCAATAGTGGAAATGTATCCATTAACTGCATTTAATGGATACATTTCCATTAACATTTTTAATTAGGCATTTAAAGTAAAGGGCTATCAGAAAAACAGAAGATTTTCACCGTAGGCAATCACAACTAATTAGTCTAGTCAAAATGTGTCCAAATAAATGAACACAAACGGATCGGATAGTATCATTGTTCCCGATTTGCGCTCCGTACAAAGGGGGAATCTATTAGCCCTCAGCTCCTTTGACACATATCGAAGCAACCTGTACATATCGAGGAGTTTGAGTACGCTTTCACGAGTGTCGAGACATGATTGAAGATTTTGGTACGTTTCACGGGTCAAACATTTTAATTTACAATACAAAACAATACGACAACTCTTCAATGAACAAATAACAATGAAGACAAGTAAAATTATTATTAAAATACAAAAAAACCCGACTGCAAACAAAACTATTGCATAAAAACTCACCGCCCGCAAAAATAATCACACTATACACATAAAGCAAACATTTTTATGTAGATACTCGTATGCACCTAAGGGTGTGTGTACGTGTGTGTATGTTTGTTACTTCTTTACGCTTAAACGGCTGAACAGATTTGGATAAAATTTGGTATGGAGGTAGTTTATATATGGATTAACAAATAGATTACTTTTTATCTCGTAAAAATGCATGGTTCCTGAGGGACGCGGGTGAAACCGCGGGGCGCAGCAAGTATTGATATAAATTTAATGT